>CACRXP010000002.1:4323588-4489596 GCA_902702965.1 Spirometra erinaceieuropaei
TGTCAAACAAACTGGGAAAAAAAAATTTACCTTATATAGAAAGGCGACTTTTAAAACGGACTCAAGTAAAAAACAGGCATTAATTACTTAAGAATATCCAGATAAATGCAGAGCTTCACTTATCTTTGAAATTGAGCTGCGCCGATGGAGCGCATTCTGTAAGGGCACGATGACAACCAGTCTCGAGGCGAAAAGGCCCCAGATGCGGTCTGTTACATTCATCAGAGTCCATCCGAGGATAGGGCAAAGGAGATGCGACCAGATTACTAGTATATGGCTAATATAGAAGGCTTCGCCAAGAGCATAGATGAAGCGCATTCAGTGAGGGCATCATGAAGATCAGTCTCGAGGCGATAGGGACCCAGATGCGGTCGATTACATTCATCCGAGTCCAACCGAGGATGGGGGAAGGGAGATGCGACCAAACTACTAGTATATGGCGAATACAGAAGGTTTCGCCAAGAGCGTCGATGGCGTGCATTCTGTGAGGGCACGATGCATGAACTAAAAAATTGGAATAATTAACATTTCTGGTGAGGGATCTTAGGTAGCGAGACTACTCATAAAGGAAGAAAACGTGAACAGATACGGAAATTTAATAGCGGCATGCTAAATTCCCGGTGGCCCTTTCTCAGTGTCATAGGAAAAGTTGTCTGGGAAGGATGAGGAAAATAAAAGTTTAATCGAGTCAGTATTCAGATAAAGGCGTAGCCTTCTCTTAAAGGTGTGTAGATTTTCTGAAGATCTTATATTTATTGGAAGGTTATTCCAGAGGAAAGTATACCTGGAAGCGAAAAAAAGGGAGCGCTTAGAGGTGGAGGACGCTGGAAGAGGTATAATTAGAGACGAATTGCGAAGATTGTATGGGCGACTACTAGGGGTAAGTGCTGAAATCCGAGGAAAATTTGAACTATGATTAATGCGAAAGAGGAGACAGAAGCCCGCTTCTAGTCTTCGAACCCATAAAAATATGAAATATAAATATATGAAATATGAAATATGAAATATAAAAAATAAATGATAGAGAATGTTTAACTGCCGCCGAAATATCATTTATGTAAAGCGGGAACAAAAGAGGACCCAAAACGGAACCTTGTAGGACATCACTTACAATAGGGTCTTTCACTGGAAAGTGAAGATCGCATTAAAACCTTTCGTTTACGATTAGACAGGTATGACTTGATAAAGTTTATTATGGGACTGCAAATTCTTAGAGCTTCTCATTTAACCAAGAGTCTTAAATGTTGCACTGTATCATAGGATTTACTAAAATCCAAATAGATAACGACAACAGATAGATGGTCATTACGAAGAGAGGTAAGCAGATTGCGAAACGACAGATGACATGTTTCACAAGAGCGATCTGGTAAAAAAACCATGCCGAGAAGGGCTAATAACTTGATTGGCTATGCAAAAGTCGGTAATTTTCAAGACGATAATTTTTGCAAAGATTATGACGAGAGAAGATGTTTTAAGGACACCCTGATAGTTTTGAACATCAGAATGACAGCCAGATTTAAATACCGGAATAATAATAATAGAAGTTTTCCAATAGTCAGGGAAAAAACTATTTTCGAGAAGGACTGAAAAGCGTTTGCTAAGCAAAGGAGGAAAATCTCCTAGTTGCTTTATAAGAGGGCTTGAGGTATTGTCCGTACCTACTGAGTGAAAGTTAGGAAAATGATTTATCAGTTGTTGAATAGTTTTAGTAGAACAATTAATGAAGCTGAGAGAGGCATCAAACAACGTAAAAATTGAAGGGAATTGGTCATTTTTATTGGTGAAATGTTTGGCAAAGAGTGAATTTAACATTTCTGTTTTGCCTAACTCCTCTGTAATGAGGGCATCATTGGTACTAAGCAAAGGCGAATTCACTTGGTGGGATTTAGCAGATGATCTTTGACGGAAGAACTGAGCAACTGATTTAGACGCATTTGCACTTTACACTGTATATTTCGATTTCACTAAGGCTTTTGATCGTGTTGACCATGCTCTTCTTCTCTTGAAACTGTCCTCTTTCGGAATAGGTGGCAAACTTTTGAATTTTATTTCCTCTTACCTGGACACTCGTACACAACGAGTTAAGATTTCCAATACCATCTCCAAGCCCACACGTGTGAGGAGTGGAGTCATTCAGGGTAGTGTACTCGGCCCGCTTTTATTTTGCCTTTTCGTTAATGATGTACCCGATTTATTTCAGAATGGTAGGCCTTTCATGTATGCCGATGATCTTAAAGTTGCATATCGATATAAGCCGGCAGATCATGACATCGTGCTTCAGCTCCTAAAGAGCGATCTACAGGCTTTTGCCTAGTGGTGCCGCACATGGCGCCTTTCTCTTTCTTGGCATAAGTGCTCAGTCATGGTGGTTGGCGACGACCACCAACCTCAACTGAATTTAAGGTCACTCCATAAATGTGCCTGAGGTTATTAAGGATTTGGGCGTCTCATACTCCAAGAGTCTCAATCTCTCGGAGAACTGTGCCTTGAAAGTCTCCAAAGCACGCAGAATGACCGGGTTTATCATCCGAGAAGGGTCTTCCTGGGAGTTAGTGGTAGATCAAGTGGTAACTCTTAATTATATCATTAGAAACTCCTGTTTTGAATTGGTTTCTAAATCCACTGATATCCCTCCCCCCCATAGCGACAATTTTCGCGGTTTTTGATGTCATCTCCCGCATTCCGACCCCATGCGGTCTGTCGACGTTCACGGCGGAACCCTCAGTATTCATTGTCTACTAGTACTTCGGTCGTACCTCCCTTCCTCACTGCTCGGCTGAGCTGGAAGCGTGCTGTGGCCGATCGCATCTGGGTTCCTCTCGTCTGGCCTCTTTGACGCGGCGTATCAACCCGGCCCAGACGATCTCAATTGTGAATCCCGTATTCAATGCCATTTGCAAGCCAGTCCTGTCTGACCCCCATTCGTCCCCATCATGGCTGACATGTATTGCTACCCTGACGATGACCGACAACATTCCGTTATATACCGCCACCTACAGGCCAGTCCTGCACGCTTTTTTCTGTTATTATTTTTATGGAGGGGTTTTTTTTCTCCTGTAAAATCAATCCAATCATTTTTAACTTTTTGTAAGGAGTTTTTTTACCCCTCAATCATCATGTTTCTCAATGGACTTCTAATTCAGAAACTATGAATTACAGTTTGTAAAGATTCGGCCTACCTCGTCTAAAACTCGCATGCAAATTTATTTTAACTTGCTTTGATGGGACCCCGACGGGTCTTTAATAAAAAATTAAACTATTAATTATTATAAACTTTAAAACTAGGGACATGAGAATGCGCCTTTACAACATGTACGTTAGACCTGGTCTGGAATACTGTTCGTTTTTATTTAGCCTCATACGTGCTACTGAGCGGAAGAAAATAGAATCCGTTCAATACTTTTTTACCAAGAGAATTTTAGCCGCGCAACACCGACATTTGTCTTACCAAGAACGTTGCCGGCTAACGGGCCTTGATCCTTTATGGTTCCGTAGATTACAAAAGGGACTATTTTTGCTATTTAAACTCTTATATAATCACACATTTAACCCACTCACCTCTTTAAGACATCATATCCACCCACGAAGTAACAGCCACCGTGAGGTCTTCTTATTTCTGCCTCTGGCAGGTAGTGTTAAATATCGTCGGTTCTATTCTGTAAATGCAATTGCTATTTGGAATAAACTACCAATGAGTGTGAAAACTCTGCAAAATTATCCTTTATTTAAGAGAACTATTACTCGATTTTTGCATTTACAAAAGCTTCCTCAAATTTTGGGTTCTGAATTCACTGATCGACTGTACCGTAGCGATGGCGCTTGTGGTCTCTGAACACTATGGCCGGTCTCACCAACTGTTCCTCAACGCTTCTACTTTGACTATCTCAAACGTCATGAAAGGAATTGACGTCCGATGATCTCCGATACCGCGCAACCCCCTCCCCCCCTTTCTTGACGGTCGAAAATCTACCGCCAGCAGTTTTTTTTCTCCTGAACCCTTCAAAACACAAAAACCATCATCAACTATACTTTTATTCCTCAGGAGTTTTTTTTCACTGCTGGTCGGATTTGTGTTTAATCGCTTCCCTTGACAATGCCTGTAAACTGGCATTTAATAAATTAAATTAAATTAAATAATAACTCAAGACTCTCTACGCCTGTCTCGCGCGAGCCTCATTTTCGAAGCTAATTCAAATATTTCAACGATTCTAAGATGAACTGATAATGAACTGACAGAAGAATCTTTAAGCTGTTTCCGTAGCTTTTTAAGTCTGTATTTAAGAAAGTGTGAGACAGTCCGCAAGAATTTCCAAATCATCAAGAAAGACAGCTGCGTTGGTTTGGACAGGCTGTTTGTTTGCTGCCTCTCAAACTTCGTGTTACTGCCCGCAATTCGTCGCCGTGACCCGCCGGATGGCGTTGAAGAGGAGGTTAGCTAAAGATCTGACTTGACAAAGCCCTTAAAGTCATAACAATAATAACTGTATTTAATGCCAGTTTACAGGCATTGTCAGGAAAGCGTTAAGCCCAAATCCGACCATTGAAATGGTTCTTGGACCTTCCCCATTCAGTCAGTGTCACTGGCGAAGGGAAGGGGTTAATAACCCTCGACTTGTTGTCGCAGGTCGTCACGCGCGGAAAAATGTAGTTTTTAAAGTCATCGGGGACGGCTAGATCGGGCATGATTGCAAGCGTGCGAAGTACAAGTACTAGCAAGTAGTGTAGGTAGCAGCTTGTAGAGTGATTTCAATTTTAACCATGTTGACAGTCGAAAACCCCATTAGTTGACGGGTACCACGGCCAACAGCTCAGCAGCGCATCTGGCACTGTTGTTTTAAGTCTCGGTACACTATTTTTTCTACGAAGTACATTTATAAGTTGTGACGCCGTTGCCGTTGGCGCCTTGCCCTGAAAAGCAGAAATAGACGAACTTTTCGCCACTGATGCTCAGTTTAATTTAGAGATCAGACGTTTCCACAAATGTTTAATGAATTTCTTGTTCTAAAACAAATGGCCATACTACCAGTAACTGCAATTTAAGATACCTGCAGCTAACTGGCAATCTCTTGATTTTCTTTTATCGGGCTAATGACATTAATAACTCAAGGCACCTAATTCAGTGAATCTTTCGGTTCACGCTACATTTGCTTTCAGACAGGTTGGTTCGACAGTGAAGATTAAATAAATTCCACAACTTAAACAATCTCGCCTTACTTGAGCTACCTTAAGTATACATAATTTGTTTTTTCATGATCGTCAGAGACAGAAATGTGCACCATTTTTATTACAAAGTTGCTATGGTAGATTTCGTAATTTCTAATATTATTTTTTTGTAACCAAAAGGAGATAGTCAGTCTGACGTCAAGGGGTGAATAAAGATTAAGCGATTTTTATTTTGTGCCAATGGGAAAATATACTTACTGATTAATAGGTACATGCATATGTAAGCAACAACACAATACACCATAATTACTTTATATTGTTAATTAATACGCACTTTTGCACAATAACCCTCTCAGATAATTAACCGGAAATCACGTCAAGTTAAATGGGTTTTACAGCTTTAGGTATATTGCGAATATACACAGTTTTCAAATTATTAAAAGAGCTTATGTAAACTCGTTTAATTATTTGAGAACTGTGTATATTATTATGCATAACAATAGCCTTAAATTTTATGTTACTTGGATCAAAGGATGCGCAGCATCCTATGCTGAGCAGCATAGGACTTACTCATACCATATGGCTATCAGTAATTTTTATTTACCCATCGTTGCTGTTCTTTGAAGTATATTTGCATTTTACTTGCTGTTTATTATTTTATCTAAAGGAGACGAAACCAACAAGGCTCTAATTCTAGCATCCTATATTCCACTTGTACAGCGGTAATTTTAGTTAAATCCGAATGCACCAGCCCATCAAATTTGACCAATCAATGCATTCGTTGGTTTAATGTTTTAAACAACTCAAAGCGGGGACAATTACTTATAAGTATCCCAGCCCTAATGTATTTGCAGAGCCAACAAGAGGACAGACAGCGAGATTTTCTGTAATCGAGTTAATTCCCACTAACGTTGTCATAAAATGTTTAGAACGCAGCATTTTCACAATTGGCCAAAAAATTTACTCTTTAAGCGTATGATAAACATGGATTATTTATTTACTTATAGAACCCGAACTCCAGCTATATATTTCAAAAGTCCAAATGAGCAAAAAGTTGACAAAATCGGCAACAGGATCTCGTGTTCGAGACCCCGAGACGGCGAAACAGCTGCTGTCCCATTTTACACAGGTGGGGAAAATGTACAGAAGTTAAAGGTCATGCATTATTGGTCCCAGAGATGCATGTCTGCATGGCTATGTTTCTTTTACTAATGTATTGACTAAAAAGAAGTATTTCATTCTTGAACCAATTTAGGTCCCTTCAATTGATGAACCAATTATAAATCAGGATCTCATCGAGGCCGCGCTACTTGACCCGTCGTGCTCGGCGGTGAGCAGGGTTCTTGTTATCTACACCGGTGGTACAATTGGCATGAGGTCGCACGGTGGTGTGTATGAGCCGGAACCAAATTTTCTTGTGGAAGCAGTCATGGATATGACAATGTTTCAGGACAAAACGTGCGTTTCATTTTTCTTTGAATATCTTTGCCAAACATCCTTCCATAAACCCGGCGGCACGACCAAAGTTGGAACAGTGGATTTTTCATTAGAGCTAAGTCGATTCTATGGTAAAGCACCTATGTTGTGGATAGGCGCAAGATTTTCTTCGATTTTTGTAAAAAGACAGTTTTGCGTACAATTTGTAGGTTCGTGTTCTTTGATTTAGAGTTATTTCGCTTCTTCTTTAATCGGCTAAGATCTACAAGCTGCAGTGACTTATTAAAATATCTGCCATGTACCCAGGTTACCTACATTTCTAAAAATTTATGTACGATTTGGTCACTGCTGTAGGAGTTTCGTTGATTACATACGCACGTTTAGAAGTCCAGTTTACTGCCTTCACGACAATTTCCTAACCCGAATAGGGTTTTACGGAGGAGGCAGTGAGCAATTAAAACGCTAGATGCGACACGCAGAAATAAATGTGATTCGTACTGTCACACCGTCTGAGCTCAGTAACTTCCGTCTTCAGGGGTCCTGCCAATATACTTAAGGAGGGTATACAATTGACATCTTCAAGTCACTCGTTTAAAAGTCTCCGCATCCTATATATAATGAAGTGACTCTGTATAATTGTGATAGAAAACTACTTAAAAAGCTCTCCGGAAACAACATCAGGCTTAAAGTCGGAACAGAGACAAACAATGGTAGACTTCCCCTTTTGAGTGCTCGACTAATTAATCTGCAAATTGGTAGTTGTTGCTTTATCAGCATCAGAAAGGTTTAAAAACGGACGATAACTATGCCCCGCTACAATCTTTTGAACAGCACAAAGAGTGCAACGTATTCCTTATCTAAGGATTGGATTTTATTTGCTCCGCAAAAGCCGCAAGGACAAAGGAAATGACAACAATGTACCGGCAGTAGATGTACAAAATATCTGAAAACCGTTCGAATTTTTTGTGAGAAAAATAAATCTCGATTTTTATATACGTAGACTGAATGAAGCTACACAGAAAAGAGCAGCAGAAGAAATTTTTTAAACGTTTAGGCCTTGTGTTCATAATGATGATCATAATAATAGACTCGGTGCAAAACGCATACACAATTATCGCAGACCTCAGTTCTGAGACAAATTGGAAATATAAAATTAGATTTTCTAAGGGAAGACAAAGTAATATATGAAAATTATGGGGCCAAAAAGTTTTGTCTAGATCTGGGATCAAACCATTGGCCAGCCGAACCAACGCCGTTCTTTACCTCTAAGCTGCCACAGTTGGGCCTGGTAACAGTGTAGATTCCATCATATTTGACTTGTGGGTTAGACCCTATTTAGCATAATTCACCCGAAGTCAAAGTTCCTAATTATTGCAAGCTTCTGACGCTGAGATGACTTTCACCGATAGATTTTACAGCTAGTTTTAACCAGGAGGGCTCTGGAACATAGACCATGCGGGCGGTCGTATAGCGATAAGCAGTCATGATAAACTGACATTTAATTCATGTCAGTGTTTTCCCATCAGCGAATCACGCCCAACCTTGTGGCTACACAGACTCATGATTCAGGCCATTTTTCTGACTGAGAAACATGCTCTACCATTGAACTAGCAGTACCTGAACTTCAGTCAAGGACCTTCTGTCCATTGAAATCGTCAACGATTAAATTTTCACCGACATGCATACTGCTCTTGGAGGAATTCGTTTCAGTATCTAGTAAGAAACGAGTTAAACAAAACGTAGCCTTTTTCCTAATCTTAACCTGACAAGAATTGTTCAACTTGCTTTGTTGGATTTCTTGCCGAGCGGCTGGCATCCAGTTTCGACAAGATGCGAGCATGAATTTTCTGCCATGGCTGCTAGTTTCCATTCTCAAAGCCCCATCAGCTATTATTGGGACATTCTTGATAACAGGTTGCTTGTTCTGTCTGTAAAAATTACAGTTAGTCGCATTTTTGCCTACACAGCTTCGCGCAGCGCAATGCCATCCACTTGAAATATTTCGAATCAGGGAGACATGGCTCAGAAGCCACTTCCGAGAAAACTTCGGACGCGACGTCAAACAGAAAGGGCTGGCCGACCATCTGCATGCCCCTAACCCTTGAAAACCGTCGCATCTTCTATACCATTGCTGAGTACGAAAACCTCCTGGACTCCTCAAACTGCACCATGGATAATTGGATTCAGGTGGCTCAGCACATCAATCTCTTCTATGATGAATTCGACGGCTTTATTGTTCTCCACGGTACCGACACCCTTGCTTACGCTGCCTCCTGTCTCTCCTTCATTCTGGAAGGTCTGAAAAAACCTGTGGTTGTCACGGGCTCACAGATCCCCATTGGAGAGCTTCGCAGTGATGGAAGAGAAAATTTCATGGGTTCCCTCTTAGTCGCCGGCGGTGGTTACCAAATTCCCGAAGTTACTGTCTACTTCTTCAACAAGGTCAGTGCTGTGGACTTTATTGACCAGCTTTTCGTGCAGACGTTTGAAGCAAATTTCTGGACTTACCTTTTTCCTCCTCAAATCCTAAAGTGTATGAGCCATTTGTCAACTGATGTTTCAACAGATGATGGATCAAAAGGCATACACTACTGGCTTAAACCCTGGAATGTTTCTCACTTTCAAAAACGCGGTTTCAGTATGAAACAATAGTTCGGTGGAACGCGGTTTTTATTTACCTCTTGACTTTGCAATCGCGCCCTGTGTCTATGAGGGCGAGATCAGCCAGTTCATATTGTTTTTGTCTATTCACTTATATGCAGCATTATGTTCTGCAAGACGATCATAAAAACTGACTCGTAGGTCAGTCGAATACTTTTAGCTACCAAAACTTTTGCGAATATTGAGGCCCTTAGAAACTTAATAGGTTTTTTGGGGACTCTCTTCCCATTACTTCTTATTATAGCAGCTGGCGTAATTCATGAACTGGTAGCCGAAATTCTGAAATGTCTTGAGGTAGAAAGAATTACTAAGGTGCAGCAGAGTTCCAAGATACATCACTCACGCCAGAATGCGGGCCTTTTAATAAACTCCTTTTCGGTTGTCTACGAAAACGACCAAGTAGGTGGTATGAATTTCTCCCCTTAAATTTCAATGTTTACATTATTTAAGATATATTTTATAGAAAATATGTACAAACGATTCTTTCTTGTAGTAATTCGGTGTCAAGTCACGTTTGTCTTAAATTATATGCTTGAAGAAACGGTATTTTTCGAATTTAAAATAGTTTAATAATGAGAATTTTAAAACTAAAAATGTTCACTCATAAAGCATGCTCTTTGGCTGTTTATTAATGTCGCTTATAAATTTTGTAATTAGATTCACGTCCATAGTGAAATTGTACGAACCCTATATGACATCATCCTAATATCATAAAAGAACGCATAATATTCCTTGCACGGAATGTATGCAGCATGAAGTTTGGAAACCCCAAGAGCAAATGTGACTGCATGTGGGTTTTAAAATTAATCGAGAATCGAAAAAAACCTTTTCTGAACCTAGGAAACCTCTTCTTTGAGCGTAAAATTGGAAGAAAACATAATATACTGCCAAATACGCCTAAGAAAGAGTATTTTAGACGTCTTTTTTAGAAAAATATATTTAAGACGATAAAGGGCATAAACATTCAATGGGAATAGTCATACTTCTTATTGAGTCATTTTTTACCGGGCGCGATTTTTGCAGCCCTCAGGAAGGAGGTTAATCTAAGAGCCGGTATCGGAACACGACTGTAGTGTCCTGGGATTATGCTTTGTTCAAATCAATCTTACAATCAATTTTAGCTAGTCCTTTCTCATCTAAAACACTTTTCAGGGTTTCAGTTAAAATTTTGGAAGACACGCCAACCACTGTACAGAGACATTTCAAAAAATGTTCTTTGATTTGTATCATAATGCTGACGACGATATTTCGCTGACAAACGGCTGAGAATGTTTTGACATCGGAAGTCTCCGTGTTGAGATAAGGGATGCCATCAGTTTTTCGACTTCTCAATTTGTGGCATCTTACTAACGCCCATCAGATGCGAATGGAAAAAACTGAAGTATGAAAAGGAAAATTTCGCTTAATCATCACGGATGTTATTGATCGCTCCGGAAAATGCGATAAAAATCGTGAACATTTTATAAACCAATAAACTCAAAGATGTATGTCATGACCTTTGTTGAAAGTGATATCTTTTACTGGCTGCATCACAGAACAGGGCGTACGGGGAGACAGATTGGAAGTTCCCCTTCGAAATCGCAATTTTCACTGCGTCAGTTGTGGAGTTCGTCATGAACTTTGCCGGGTCCTGCATCCATGCAAATCTTTCCCAAACTTAAACCCGATTATCATTGGTGGTTGCCGGACACACGGCAGAAGAATTTCTGATTCTCATTCGATTACATAGAAATGACAGGCGGCGAAATGACTGTCTACCGATGTTATATTAATTTCCTCATCAATATATTCACTTCTTACTATTAGTACACACATATTTTTCCCACAGACAAGTGCATATTTTCAGCTTTTTTTCTTGACACGTTAACTGAAATGACTGTTTATCTTATTTCCAGCAATGAAAAGTAAAAAAACCTGGGGATATTTAGTTTACTGGGGCTCAATGCTGATAACGGAATTAGCATCTGCATGCATTTTTTCTCTTGGAACTGCCTATGCATATTAGTTACGTCCACTACCCGATAAAGTAATTCTTTCACTTTCTGCGCAGCTTATGCGTGGAAATCGAGTGGTGAAGTGTTCTGCAACTGACCTGGATGCCTTTACCACACCCAACTATCCCCCCTTGGCAGAGATGAGCGTAGACATCAACATACACGGTGCCAACATCCTCCAGTCTGCAGGGGATACCTCGGAATTTACGGTGCAGGATAAATTGAGCAAGAATGTTGTCATGCTACGCCTCTTCCCCTCCATCACAACGGAGACAGTAAAATCCTTCTTTCAGCCGCCTGCTGAAGGTAAGGGGCAGTTCAGTTCATTAGCGCGCCAAAATGCAGCGTTAACTGTGCAGTGAAAGCATTATTAGACAGTTTCGTTATGCAGGTCTCCGAGAAATTTCACTTCATTCTGCAATGAATACACTTATTCTGACAAAAAATAGGGAGCGCGGACCATTAGAACGGTGTCTGCAGCTGGGGTTTTAGCCTAAAACCGTTATTTCCCGACGTGTTCGAAAAGCACCAGTCTCATGCATTAAAGAGGCCTTTTTTTGGATTAAATATTGGATGCAGGCTGCTAAATAAATTGTAAATGGCTTTGTATTTACTTTCTCGTGGCCCAGCAAGCACAAACTTAATGTGTCAATGTCTACAAGGGTTGTTTTAAAATTTTATTTATTCAGCACAGTTGGCAAGCGTTTTTGTTTTTGCAGAAGTACGATGAAGAACTTTAAAAACAACCAGTTGTAACGCAAAGGCGCGTTTATTTGAACGATCTAGACATAATTCCCTCAGTGACGTTGCCGCTTCTTTTACTGCTGCCCTAAATATTTAAATGCAAAATAGAAGTTGACCCTATTCTTAGACAAAACTATCACTCGATTCACATCTTTGTGGTAGTGGCGTATAGGCATTCTTAAATTTTTACCCGCGACTGTACGTAATATGCGTATGTACGTCTAGGTATCCAATAAAATTTAACTGCAGGGCAGTATGCCAAACAGTGTAAAAATGTCATTTTATTACCTTCCGCCTTCTGAAAAGGCTCCAAGGTCTCCTGTGGCAGAGGCAGCGTTAGTATGAGAAGTTATGTGGAGCTTCAATCGCGTAATTATTTTCACTTCAGTCCTTTTTAATTTTCTGCTTCCGTTCTTATTTTTACACCGAAGACAGACAGGTGCAAAGCATTTTTTACTGCATTTCCTCCCCCAGATGTCTCTTAACCTTAACTAGCGGACCATGCTATGCGAAGTTAGTTTTTTATTTTTAAACGTAGGGCGCTCTTATGATCTTCAAATGATGCCCATTTCAGTCATTACGTCATTAATAAGGAACGCCCACCAACTGCATGTGGTAATAAATGGATAGGTCAATAAAAAAGTTCTATTTAGTGTCAGCGAAGAAAGGAATATTTGTAAATGCAAGCGTTAAATAAAGGTCATGTAGAGAACCCTAGAAGCACAAACCACCCATAGTGTTTAAAGCACATTCAGACATGTCATATAAGCATAACTTTTGCACGCTTCTCTTATAAATGCTAAGGAGCAAACAATATTCCTTTTGGGACTGATCATTATATATCTCTGAGGTCTGGAGTAGCATTTTTAATTTCTAGAGGGTGACTAAGTTTGGGGCTTTGCTCTACACCTCGGTAACCATCCTGCCAGTTAAAAAAACGGTGGAGCATAGCTGCATGTTGTTCTCATTTCACACTGTTCCCTGCGCTGCCTCAAAGGGCCAGAATTTTTGAGCGTCAGTTAGCTAAATTACGCCTAACAGTAATTTTTTACACAAATAGGTCCTCCTGATGTTTATAGTTGTATGGAATTCTAAATGCCGAAGGCACAGAAAACTTGGCTATGGAATTCAGACCATGCATCATAGGGCACTTCTGAATGTCTCGCAGAATCGTGCAAGTTATTTGCCCCCCTGTAGCCTTAACAGCTGTATCTGGGCATTTTTTAATGCGAAACTAGGCAGAGCTTTGAATTTAAGTTCAGTTCGGCAAATCTATGCTTGTTGCTTCTTAAATTCTTCAGAAATTGACTACGAACTTGAAGTAGATCAGTATATCCTAGGTCTCTAGGCTCAGACAGAGAATTTTATGTATGAATATTTGCGCCAAATTTCATCAGCCACAGCGGAAAACCGCGTAATATTCATTGTCTGCCGACAGGCAGCTAGTTGTATACTTTAGGGTAAAGGGATACCATACTTTCAGCACAGGTACTTGCCAAAAGACCATACACGCGTGTTTCGCCGATGTTTTGCCGCTGCATGGCGCAGCTGCGAGGGGTTCGGCTCGTCAGTGGGTCCCCCAGCATTCCTCGTGTGTTTTCTGGTAGATACTCTAATTTAGAAATTGTCACTTTTAAATTTCCGGAGAAATTTTGTGCGAAGTAGGAGTAGATCAGTATATTCAAGGTCTATAGGCACAGACCGAGAATTTTATACATGAATATTTGGGCCAAAGTCCATCAGCCACAGCGGGTAACCGCGTAATATTCATTAACTGCCTACAGGCAGCTAGTAGTATAATCTAGGGTAAGGTGACACCATACTAACAGCACAGGTACTAGCCAAAAGCCCATACACGCGTGTTTCGCTGATATTCTGCCACCGCATGACACAACTGCAAGGGGTTCGACTCATCGATGGGTCCCCCAGCATTCCTCGTCTCTTTTCTGTTAGATACTCTACATTAAAAATCGCTACTTTTTAATTTCCTCCGGCTATCGACGAAACAAATGTGTATGGGTTTTTGGATAGTACCTGTGCTGTTAGTATGGCATATCGTTACCATAAAGTATACTACTAACTACCTGTCGGCAGTTAATGGACATTACGCGGTTACCCGCTCTGGCTGATGGACTTCGGTTCAAATATTCATATATATATGCTGGAAAACGGGCATCCCAAGAAATTTAATTGAAAATAAGTAAGATTCTTTGGGAAGGGAACAAACTTTAATGAGTAAATTTTCGAGTCTGGTTCCCCAGCTCGTCGTCAGACTTTTGGGCAATGTACAAAAACAGTTAACTATTTAACCGTGTCAAACAAGTGATTCTATGGTTGGCCGAAGTCTGCGCCAATGCGCGTCAACGATTTCGTCATCCCATCGGCATTGGCTGCGCTCGCTTCCATTTGTCCTTGAGAAATTTGTATGTGGCATCTAAATCGATATGCCGATTGATGCATGCCTCATCTGAGTGCATTGTCGAAAGACAACTGAAAAAGCATCAGATACACGTAGCACACCAACCTACAACCACCTTGCGTACACAGCTTGTACACCCTAAGGACAGGGTTGGCTATCTTGATAGGAAAGGTGTTGTCTACAAGATACCATGTTCCAGTTGTGATGCCGTGTATTGTGGCCAAACTGGGAAATCCGCCTCTACCCGCTTACATGAGCATCAGTTAGCGGTGAGGAGACGAGATCATTTATCCCAGGTGGCTATGCACACACTGGACACTGGACACAAATTTGCATGGGAGAACACCCGCATTGTTGGCGCCTGCCCAATAAGGAAAGGCCGCGAATTCCTGGAAGCAATGCACTCAGATGAGGCATGCATCAATCGGCATATCGATTTAGATGCCACATACAAATTTCTCAAGGACAAATGGAAGCGAGCGCAGCCAATGCCGAAGGGATGACGAAATCGTTGACGCGCATTGGCGCAGACTTCGGCCAACCATAGAATCACTTGTTTGACACGGTTAAATAGTTAACTGTTTTTGTACATTGCCCAAAAGTCTGACGACGAGCTGGGGAACCAGACTCGAAAATTTACTCATTAAAGTTTGTTCCCTTCCCAAAGAATCTTACTTATATATATATATATAAATTTCGACCTAAGAGTATAGGCCTAGAATATACTGGTCTATTCAAAATTTGCAGTCAATTTCTGACGAAATCAAAAAGAATCAGTTTCTAAATTAGAGTATCTACCAGAAAACAGACAGGGAACACTGGGGGAACCACCGAAAAGTCGTCCATCTCGCTGCTGTGTCATGCGGCGACAGAATATCGGCAAAACAGGTGTGTATGGGTTTTTGGCTAGTACCTGTGTTGCTAGTATGGTATCCCCTACCCCTAAAATCTATGTTTGCTAGAAACTAATTATTCAGCCTGAGTATTTTGACTGATAGGGTCGCACTCATTAATCTGTAAAAAACCGTAGATGTCCTCATTTCGTCATTATCTTGAAAGTTTTGCCCTCATTCTCGCCTGTTTGGCAAACTTCGGGCTGTTAATGATTGCCCCACAAGAAACTTCCAGTTGTCTCGCACGATTGTGCACACCTCGTGTTCTCCCGGTCCTCGCGCTCATTTGAGCATTTTGTCGTGCAAAATAAGTCTGTCTTTATGAACTGCCTAGGTATGGCAGATATGTTTTCTCTAGAAAACAGGCTGTTTAATCTGTGTATTTTGACTGGTAATTATTTGAAATTATCGCGACACTGTTTAGTGCGATCTATGAGTAATCGCGGAATCTCACGAGTGGGATGAAACATTCCTCCAATTTGCATAGTTACGTCTTCCCCCTCCCCCCGCCTGCTCATCAAAACGTCAAAGTGTCAACACTGCTAATGCCTGATGTTTGCTTAATTTGGTTAAAAATGAAGCACATTTTCAAGAGAGTACACTAAAACTTTTGGTTGAAGTAACGACAATTTGAAAACATCATCCGCTTATCAGGAAACTGGTCAATGCAACGACTGCCGTGGACATAATTCCGCGTTCTAATGAATTTTTTCTTGCTGAGGAACAGTCCGACGCAAACGTCTAGGAAGTTCAATAGTTGGCCAAATTAAGAGAATCATTCTGAGATCTACCTATGGGCTTTTATGCTTCCAACGTCCAGTTGAACGTAGAGCAAATTTTCACATCCGTGTTTCCGCACTTCTTTATTGGTCTAATGGCAACCAAAAAACAACACTGTTTTACCCAAAGCCAAGACAAGAGCATTTCTCCCTCTGAAAACCTTAAATGTTGAGGAATCTTCTGACTTAGGCTTATAGGAGATCCCAAAGTGGGCTTAAGTTGACGGTTTGTTTGGGGATTTGCTTACGATTACTACATTCCAGTTCTTTTGCTTTTAGCCGTTATCCTGCAAACCTATGGTGCTGGAAACGTGCCCACCAATCGCCTGGACCTTCTAGAGATCTTCAAGAAGGCAAACGAGGAGCAGGGTATCATCATTGTAAATATAACTCAGTGCTGGAGCGGTTCTGTGCAAGCCCTCTACGCCACTGGGGCTGTTCTCGCTAAGTACGGAGTCATTTCCGGATATGTAAGTCCCTACTCACTAATGACATCATATGCGTCATTGTTGATGAGAAGTCTCTTTATTCTGCCCCGTTTTAGTCGTAAATTCCAGCACGGTGTGTTGCGTCGACGAAGAAAACGATGCTTGTACAACCTAAAAATTTGCATTCAAGCAACCAAAGATGAGCACTAAAACGCTTTTTTTGACAAAAACATTTGATCCTTAGATCGATGCAGTTATTTGCTTCGAAAATTTCCAGTTACACATGTACTAGTAATTAATAAACTTGACCGATTCGTGAAAACTACGATGCCCTTGGAGGGATTCGAACTCATGAGAGCAAGGATAGGGCTTGAGCAAAGTCAACGATCCAACCCCTGCGTTATGAGGCCCTGACTGCGAGGCCGTGAGCTTGATCACATCTGGGGCATCTTCGCCACCCAGCCTACTGCAGCTTCTGGAATCTACCAACTTTGACACAGTAAACTGACATTACAAGCCGAATTGTCTAAGTAATCAATTAGAAACCACCAAATTACCAGATTCTAAACGTTGCAGTAGGTTGAATGAGTAACTTCTCTTAACAGCGATTAACTTCACAGATCCCGATTAGAACCTCGCAGCTCAGCTGGTTAGAACGTTGATTGTATTTAGCCTTATCCTTGCTTTTGTGGGTTCGAATCTCACCAACACCGCCGAGTTTTTCACAAATTGCTTTATTAGATTATCGAATTATGCCCGGACTCCTAGTGATAATTAATTATGAAATTTCAAAACGCTACTCAGGAGGTTTCACTGTGACTACCTCGAGGATATCCTAGCTGTCGTCCAGAGTTTGGTGAAAGGCCTCCTGCTTCAAGTGAAAAGGCACTGGAATCTGCGTGTTTTATGTGGACGCGCCTCTGGTACTCCTTGCCACCCCTTGGGTTCTCTAGGTAGAATGTGACTACATGCAGGCCAGGATTTCGCAATCCCTGTCGAATGCATTCTTTCTTTCACCACTTTATGAAATCGCAAAAGTCTTTTAAAGTAACGATATGTTTGCTAGACAGAAACACACTTCCCAGACCCTAGTCTCATAAGAAGGTCCTCTTCTAACTGTCCTAACTTATGACTCTCGAGGATTTTGTATGCAAATCCAGAGCGCGTTGTTCACCTAGGGACTTAGAACTGACATTATCTTTATGGAGACTTTATCAGAAAAAATAAACTCTCCTTTCAAGGACATGACGCCAGAGGCCGCACTGGCAAAAGTCTCCTACGTTCTTGGCAAGTGGTCGGACAACAAAACCCGCCGGTTGATGCTTTCTCGCAATCTTCGTGGCGAAATGACAATTCCAGTGGAGGCGCCGGTAAGCAAACCCCAGCAGGATGCTCTCTCCAGCCTCTCTACCGGTCAGGCCGGGCTGACGCAGCTGGTTGGCTATATGGGTACCTACCTGTCCGAGCCTGAAACGAACAAGAAGGCGGCCGTCTGGGCAAGCCACCTCTTTCCCCTCCTCTTCTGCTCCGCGGCAGCGGCCAATGAGGTGGATGAGTTGGATCAGCTGTTCAAGGTCACGGGTACCTTTGAGGTGAGACTTGACAATCTCATGTGTGATTTCAGTTCACCTGTCGACTTTTGAGGGATCATACGAGACGGCATGTGCCTGCTTTAAGTCCTCCGTCTTCATGTCCACTGGAATTTCCTCTTCGATGCTAAGGCTGAAGGCATACGCATGCTGGGAAGATGTTTTGCTGGGGCAGGGTTCAGTTCGTTGACGCTTAAATGCTAGATGTCCCATTGTGGTAGGATTATGGGGACATCGCTTGGGGGTGGCGTTCATCAACCAGACCTGACTCTCGATCCTTCTATCTTGAGGACTCAGTCTAAAGCCTGGTGGTGGTCGCAAAACGATGTGCAATCGAAAACCGGGTGGCGTAGTTGGCAGTGCCAGTTTCAGGCTTGGTAGGTGCCGTCAATCAGCCACACCCCTAACGAACCAAGCGCTTTCATCTGAACGACATAGAGCGATTGGGTCCTGGATTGAAGCTTCAATCCACAGTCTTTGCAAGCGGTCGCATTGGAACAATCGATACTTTCCTTGACTCACTAAATAAGACCGGAGAAGTTTAAATTACCGTTCTTGGCTTATATGCCACCATCAGCCAGTGATGTCACACTCTTAGGCTAAAGTAAACTGATAAAAGCCTAGGTTTATTCGGTAATTAACGTATCGTGATTATAGAGTGGGTTCCTTGTTCGACACGCATTAAGGAATTTTAACAAACGCTTTTGCAGATAGTTGACTCTATTGAAGGTTTACAATCGAGTAAATGAACTGAGCACATCCACGATCTATGCTGCATTCACGCACAGTAGTGACCGCTTCATGTCAGCCCCTAGGGAAATTCGTTGCGTAAAAAAGTCCCTTGCTGCATAATTTGGCTTTTCGACTTGTGGTTTGTGTCTTGAGCTTAAATCTGAGCGCATGATCTACGAGCATATTCCGTAGGGCGTAAAATAATGGACTCTCACTTGAGCACGTACAAATATGAGTTTTAGCAGGGCAAGCTGATTTTTCGGAATCCTCCATCGTACCTTAGTTTATGGCTACATTGTTGTCCCGAATCAGCTGCTGTGCTCTCAGTGATCTCATCACATCTGTCTGCCTGCCTCAGTCATCTTAGGATCGGTCTTCGTCGGTTAAAAGTTTTCACTGTTTCACGCCCGTTTTTCCCTGGCGTTGTTGATTTCTACCACGAAGACGAGATAGGCGACTGTTTTCATTGTATATGCGTCTGCAAAGTGAGGCCACACCCAATGACAGCGTTGTCATTTCCTCAAGAACATCAAATTTTAAATAGTACTGTGTACGAGTACGCCACGAGGGTTTGTTAGAGGCTGGTTACTGTCGGATAAAGTTAGGTGTCATTGTTGACCACTTGACTTTCTTCTCTGAGAGTTAAAATCCTGTCTATCCCAAAATTAAGCAGATCAAATCGCGAATTTGATGGGTTCTTGAGAGCCCATGTTGTCGATTTGTACGCGTCCGAACTGATCGGTTATCTGAAAGATTGTGATTTCACCCTGAATTTTGTTGTTTTATGAAATCTTTATTTCGGAAACAAATGAACCAAAGACAGAGTTTTAAGTTTCCTCCGGAATTCCTATCTCTCACTCGCTAACATCGCGAATCTTTTTTTGCAAAGTCTTAGACGTTTACATCCGTTCGATATGCAGCATCAGCTCGAACTTTTCCAGGTTAAAAATTACTTACTCTACCACTAGTTGCGCCAACATAATAAACGCTTGGGTCAAAAAATCATAGCCATGAAACATTATTATGTGTTCATATGCTCACTGGTGTTGGTCTCGGGAAGATTTACCACAATTCCATGTAGGTCTAGGTAACTGCAGACATCACTGTGACGTCAAGTCGTTTTATACGTAAAACAAAGGCATCGCTGACGGGAAAGTCATCTGACTTGAAGAAACATTATTTCAAACCACGGACGCGTAAGAAATGTCGCTATCAGTTTTGGTCAAAAACGTACCTGGGAAAAACCCACCTAAAAGTGGAGGTGCCTTCGGCAAGGAAAGAACGTCTTAAAAGTACATTTTAAAAACATAGACCATATAATTGTTTACCATTAAAAATATATGAAAGTCAGATACGTGTGCAAGGCAGGTTACCCAATGGATCACTGTAGAAACCTGAAGAGTAGTTTAAGACAGCTGTACTTTTACTTAGTACTCACTCCAAGCTAGGCTGTTCTAATGACCTAGAACAGCGCACGGGAATGTAAACGACAGTAGGAAATATTTCTGGAAAATCCTTTTACTGAAATTCATCTACTGTCATGTAGCTAATTAAAATGCCTATTGGGTCGTTTAAGAACTAGCCTATTGCAGAGCATGAGTATATTCTGTGGAAGTCGACTTTAACCACTTTTGCTTAGATACTCAGCACTTTGCTAAGTTACTGGCTGGACTGGTAAAGGAGAGTGTCGAATGGTCTCCGATTTTTTTGGCCTGGTATCTAGTACATGCCAGAGACTTTTGAGAGGCTTTAACTTATTTTTCTTCCTTTTCACAAAAAACATCTATTTATTTTTCCTAAACTGCCTTCTCTACAGATGTAAGCAAAAGACTCGGCAGAAAATGTGGCCAGTACTCATTTTTTTCTAGTCATAAGCATTTCATTCTGTGTCCAATAGTAAATGTAAGTTCTCAAAATGTCGCAAATATTACACGTTCGAGGATATACATAGTCTAAATCTGTCCCCACATATTCGTCTAACCACCGACATATGTCGATTGACCATAGACCATGCAGTTTTGCGGAAATTCTTAGTGGTCCACACAGGGGACCTCGATACGGCGAAATTAAGACAGAAAACTTCTCGTGCTCTGCGGGCGATGGAGCAGAAATCTAAAACAGACATTTTCTCTCATCCGTAGTTGTTCGGTATAATAACTGGAGGACTAAATTCATTTCGACAGCCATAAAATTCTGCTAGTTATTTCAGGGAACATTCGACTTTGATTGCTTCTGCTTTAAATAGATGGCGTTTAGAGAGGGTAGGATTAAACAAGGGCGAAAAACGTTCTGCTGATTTTGCCTCGAAAAGGTCGAGGGATCTAATATCGCCCATCAGCCGACGAGAAAAACGTCTCTACACGAGCCCACTCATCCGTTACGTACTCAGCCATCCCGAATTTCTTGAGAAGAGCCCATGAACTTTTGACCTTCTCAGACTTTGCTTGCCAGGTCATCTGAAAGCGACGAAAGGACGAGGAGTCCAGACTTTGTCTAATTTTAACTCTGATTGTAATCATAGCTTTTTGTGTTCAATACCGAGAGGTCTTACGAGTTGCTGAGGTGCATGAAACGGTGTTAAAGAGACATATGCACGGGTTTTTCGTTTCCCGGCAACACTACCGACAGATAAGTGGAACAGGTCATCTTTCATCCGACCTTCCAAATCGCCCAGCCCTTAATATAATAACACTGTTATCATTCCTGTCTAAGTACGCATTAGGACACAGGCGATGAGTATCTAGTCAAGGGCATTTTCTAATAAGACGTTTAAAAAATCTATTGAAAGCTATATTCGTCGATGAAACCTCACTGTGGAACGGACTGTAAGCAATTTCTTTTAGCTTTAGATCCCAGTCTGGAAGCCTGGCAGTGGTAGCAAAAGGGCGTGAAATCAATAACCGGGAGGGGCTATCGGCAAGGGCAGGCTACTACAACGTCAATTTCGGGTTCAGTAGCTGTCGTCAGCCAACCACACCCCCATACCCACGTAGGGTGGTCTGAGATTTTAGAGCTGTGAGAATGCAAGCTAATATCATACACCTGAGTCGCACAATCACATACTCGCGAGTGCGGTGGGGACAATCAGAGGGGCATTGCACTGGTACTTGTAAATATTTTCAGACAGCAAGACGGAAGGAGGTCGACTGAGCCCAGCATTGAAGTTCCGATCCACAGTTCTTGAAAGCAGTCGCATTGTATTAATCAATATTCGCCTAGTCTTACTGACTAAGACAAGAGAAGTTTAAATTGCCGTTGTCGGCTTATGTGCCGCCATCAGCCAGTGATGTCGCAACCTAAAGCTAAAGTAAAATGAAAAAAGCCTAGGTTTTTTCGGTAATTGACATGTCGGGATTATAGCGTGGGTTGCTTGTTTGACATGCGTTAAGAAATTTTAACAAACGCTTTTGCGGATAGTTGATTCTACTGAAGATTTACTGCCGGGTAAATGAACTAAGTATATCCGTGATCTATGCCGTATTCACGCACAGTAGTGACCACTTCGTGTTAGTCCCTAGGGAAATTTTGTTGGGCCAGAAGTCCCTTGTTGAATAATTTGGCCTTTCGGCTCAGGGGTTGTGTTTAGAGTCTTTATCAAATACTGGTTCCTCTAAGCGCATGATCTCCGAGTATATTCGTAGAGCATACGATGATGAACTCGCACGGGAATAGATCAACATGTGAGTCTGAAGAGGGCAAGTTATTTTTCTGGAATCGTGATTGTCGTGTAATTCTGAATCCGCCGCTCTCTATGTGCTCGAGAAAGAGAACCCTAAGGCACAACGGGAGGAGCCAGCTTCGTAAAACGACCGTTGAGCGCCCATCTACCATCACATCTGTCTGCCAACCTCTGTTATTTTTTGAGTGGCCCCATTGCAGCCTGAACGGTTGTCAACTCTTCTCAATCCCTTCTGCCAAGATCATAACTTTTTCACTGGAGAGTCCGAACATTTCAGTGGTCGCGTAATCTTATCTGCATGAATAAAAACCTACTCAAAGCCATTGGTACTGGCAAATGACAATGTCAGTCGGAGGAGCGTCCGTTAGCTGACGCCACTACAGACATGTCGTTTGGATTTTATCTGTTGATCAGCAGTGCCGTATATGCGCATGCTTCAGTTTTCAATCGCAGGCGTTGGTTGGCAGGATGGCTGATTGAATGAGAACCTAACACATTTCGTGAAATGCTAACCAAAATCCCGAAATGTGTTTGCGACCCAAAAAGATTACTCATTTAAGGTTGTAGTATTAATTATCGTGCCTGGTTTTGAATGAACTTGTTTTCGGTGGCCTGAAGAAATGGCTCCTTAAAAATGTTTACTTAAGTAGTATGGCAATTTCTAATTGGTTTTGGACGCCCTTATAAATTCGATTATGTTCTATAGAAAACATGCGCCAGAACATTCTTTCTTGCACTCCTTCGGCAGGAAATTACGTATTTTTTAAAATTTGATACCAAAAATAGTACCTTTCGCTTTTAAGCACTTTGTAATTATGAGATTTTTAAGAATCGTAAAATGTTCAGTCATGCAGCATCGCATCAGAACATTTACTAATACAAATTACAAAGTGGTAGGGGGCGCTCACCGATAGTTCATACGGAACTCACTCGTTCCGTTGTGCCTTAAGGGCTCTCTCTCGAGCCCAACCAGCAGCCGCGCAGCGGCGCATGATATATAGGCAGAATGATATTACCGACAAAGACAAGGGGCTCGAGAGAGAGCCCTTAAGGCACAACGGAACGAGTGAGTTCCGTATGAACGATCGGTGTGCGTCCCCTACCGTAGTATATTCCCGATCGAAAACCGACAGGGCAACGGGCTCGTGGTCCGGTGGGTAGAGGCGTGGACTTCTAAACCAACAGGTCGCGAGTTCGAGGCTCGGGTGTTCCACACTTTGGGCTTCGGTATGGCTGGCTGACGACGGCTCATAAGCCAGAAATGGCCATTCCAGTCTCCCTGGTCTTTGTCGGTAATACCATTCTGCCAAAATTATAAAGTATGCAGTCTGATTCGCATCCATGGCACAAGTTTAAGGATGCTTTGCGGCATTTTCCTAGTAGCGCAGATATGTGATAGTCGTTAGACAAAATGTTTACAACACGTGGTTTGGGGATCCTGAATGCAGGTATGACAGCGGATAAAACAAAGATTAATTCGGGAATTAAAAAAAATTAAAAAACCCTCAGGATGCCAGAAAATGAGTGCAAGGAAAAATATTTCTGCGTTCGAAAATGTACTTGAACTTGGAAGAACGTCAAAAATTGACAAGCAGTACCAATACTACTTGAGTAATCATTTTTGCAAATTAAAGTGGATTTCAGACAACCGTCTGGGGAGTTTACTCGCCCAATCACCCATATGTGTTATGTTCTGTGTGTGTTATGTATGAGCTTAAAGGTCTTTAAACGTCTCTATGCCAGGATCGCCAGACCATGATCCTCGCGGCCTGGTGCGCACCGGCAGTTCTCTGGCACCTGGTTGCCTACCGGTTGATGCGCTTACGCTCACACTGGGGATACGGGCCGTGAGCATAGCTGGCCAGCCATTCCCGTCCTTTTGACCCGTTGTGGTGCTGTTGCTGTTAGTTAAAATCCTGGTGGAGTGTTGGTTGTGGACCAGGTGGTGTGGTGACACGCTTAGGTGCGGGTCCGGCCATGCCAGTTACCTGCGCCCCCCCCCTGCCTGCGGTCTTCTTGACTCTGTCTTGGCGCCGGGTCCAGGTGGGAGTGGGGAAGGGAGATAGTGCGGTAGATGCTACGCAAGTCCACGTTCACTGTAAACTAATTCACGCGCAAGTCATGGTGTCTGCTGCATCTGGCTGTGGAGCACACGGTGAACATCATGGAACACGACAGTCGAACTTTCATCGTCTTCGTCGTGTGTTATACCTGTATGTATGTTGTGTGTCCTTTATTGGTATTCAGTCTAGTCAAACTGAGTAAAAAAAATTGCTTTTGCATCACCGCTGTCTCAGCCCACAGTTAAAAAGGCTTGAATAAAGTCGTCTTTGTTGTTCTAAAACACATAAGTGAATAACGATCTTCATAGTTGAATTGGAATTTCGTGAACTAATGGCCAATTGTCAGACAAAAAATAAGTTTTAAAACGTTAGAACTGGCCCATTCAAAGTATGACTGCAGACTACCAGACGTACATTGCCAATGCATTCAAAATCTTTTACACAACTATGCTGAATGTGGCCACCCGATTTTTTCGAAAAATGACTTCCACCTTTGCACTTATTCCTGCTAGGACAACCAATTTTAAGGTTGAGAACATCATCTGGTAATATTTTTTCGAAAGCGTTATTAGACACATGTTAATTAATAGGTTTCACCTCTGAGTCCTCTACAATTTGTCAGGCCTAAGATCTTAAAACCGGAAATCTGCGCATTGCAGTAAAGTTCACGAATTATTTGCAAACCTGCGAGTTTCACGTTTTTGTATCAAGGAACCCTAGCTTTCGGACGCCTACAGGAGACAATGAAGGTGAGAAAAGAACAACTGGACGGTTGTGTAGTCAGACATTTATGGAATGTATGTGAGTGACTGAGCTGGATCCACGCCGTCTAATCCACAGCGGCCTCACAATATGATGACCTTGTGTGTCCTTGACTATGAACTTGGCTGCGCACGCGTAACGCGTGATAACAGGCAGCCTTAGAGCAGGAAATATTCAGTTAGGGGTAGATTTGTTTTCTTACTGGTTAGTTACAAACTTATAAGGTATTTTCCAATGGCCAAACCAAGCACCCGCGACTCGGCCTCAGATGTCTGAATTGTTTTATCATGTTTTCCGGTTAGGTCAGGTTGGTTGGTTTTCCGGCACATTTTCCGTCTGAAATGAACTAAAGCAACTGTTACGAGAAGGAGCTTTGTTTAAAGACAGTCGAGCCCCATAGTTTGGGTTTAACTTCTCACAGACTGGATTCTTACAGTTTGCTAACAATTCATGGGTGACCGTTGGCAGTTATTTAACTTTCTTCCTGCCTGTCTCCGTCCCCTACCTCCTTCAGTTTTTCGACAACGAACACCGCACTCCCCTGCATATTGCAGCTGCCCACGGCCACTTCGAGGCCTGTGAGTACATGCTGAAGAACGGCGCCAATCCGAACCTGCATGACCGCCTGAGTTACACACCGCTGGTCTACGCTGTACGCAGTAAGCCCTCCACGTTGGCCCTCATCCAACTGTTCCTCAATCATGGTGCCATCCTTAGCCCACTGGCTAAGAGAACTGCCCGCTGTGCTAACGCCGCTGCCATGCAAGGTGACATCAGACAGCTGCGTCTCCTCAAGCTGACCGGACTCTCACTCGAGGTAAGGGAACGACTCCCGGTGGGTGCATTTTATGTACCTTTGAAAGCAAGCCAGCTCATTCTTCCGTCAGTATGATACTCCTCCGGGGGAAGTGTTTCGCATCCGCTTTTCAAAACTAGCAATGAGAACAAAGCTGCCATGCTCTCTACTGACCGGCAAAAGAGAGGTTTAGGTTAATGCGTCGTCTTTAGTCCCCTCTTCCGCCTCTTACTGAAGCCTTTAGACTATAAAAATAGGGGAATACTCAAGCGGAAGCGACCGGTCGATCTGCCACCGCATATCATTCTCTCAAGAAACGATAAACTTCAGGTTGCTTTAGGTTGTTGAGCTTCTGCGTGACCCAAACAATCCAAACCTAAATTGTTTGGGAATGGCACAAATTAAAGGAGACCAAATTTTGAGTCTGCCTGTACAAAATATGGTAATGTTTGATTAAAAAAGCTCTTAAGTATACGGGTTCCTACGACCGCCGCCACATTCCAGATCCCCAATTTAACAACGTGTGCATAATCAAAGTATAGCTGCATGATGTATCGCTATCCGAAATTGGTCACTGGCTATAGTAACAAGGCTTAACATCTGATACCTTCCAAGTGAAGCAGTCAGTGATCTACGTTTCAGCTGTTGCGAACCCGCCTAGAAAAGTCTGCATCTTTATAATTTCCCGAGTATCTTGTTCACACTTAAATAATGGAACCTGTGATGTCATGCATAAATACAATAGATGTACTAACTTATGAAACATCAACCGAGATTTTGAAATGCGTTTTTTGACTCGAAAGGGTTACTTAAGTAGGGCTGTAATATTAATCACCGTGCAACATAATCCTACAATATTTCAGTTACTTCAGGATGCCGGCTTCTGAGCGAACTTATTACTGGCTGCCTGCGAGGATTAATCCTATAAAAATGACTACTTGAGTAGTGCGGATTTTTCTCACTGATTTTCGATGTCCTTATAGGTTCAGATATATTTCATAGAAAGCATGCATAAAAATATTCATTCTATCGCTCATTTGGTAGGAAATTACGTCTTTTTCAAATTTTATACTTGACGAAAAAGTATAATTCAATTTTTAAAAAATTCATAAGTATGAGATTTTTATAACCGTGAAATGGTTGTTCATAAAACACTGCGTCTCTGCATTTATTAGCGTTTCTTGTAAAGTCTACAATATCTCTAAAATCCACTGGTAAATTCTATGAACCCCATATGGTCTTCCACTAATAGTGTATAGAAATGTAGGGTTTTCCGTACGCGGAAAATATACCCTGGAAACCCTGAATGCAAGTGTGACGGCAGGTCGGGTTTATGCTGCACGGTGATTAATATTACGACCCTGCTTAAGTAATCTTTTCAAACCGAGGACGCATTTCACAATTTCGGTTAATATTTCATGAGTCGGCTCATCTACTGTACTGCAGTTCGATGGCGAGTCGTACCCACTCCCTTGTCATAAGTTCCACAAGGTAAACAAAAATAGGTTAATTCCGGCTATATCCGTCAGTGAAGGGAGATTCCAGGTCTCAATTCAGTTCTTTACCTCTTGACATTCTGAATGTCTTAGTAGTCAAGTTTTATTTTGCCTGTTGTGGCCTTTCTAGTTTATCACATGTTTTAATGTCACTTGGCAAATGACCTTAGGATACAAGATAAGTTCTAGCCCCATTCGTCAGAAAAAAGTAGGCCTATAGCGCATCATGGCTGCAATGAGTCCACTTGAGTCCTTTATAATTGGGTCAGATGTGGTTATGTAGCCGTACCTGAAGTAAAAAAACCCCAGCCACCTGTAATACGGGACCGGTGTTAATGGGGGTTTTTTACAGGTGGGGGCGGGGGAGGCATAGGCGACGAGGTCAAGTAATTGTATGCAAAGGAAAAGCTATTGGGAATGCGCGGTTGAGTGGTTGAGAAATAGTTGCCCTGACCTCTAACACTAATCCTTAACCGTAGTCCCTAACCTTAACCCCTAACCACAACCTCTAACCCTGACCCCTAGACCTAACCTCTAACCATAACCCCCTACCCCCTAATCATAACTCCTAACCTCTAACCTTAACCCTTGTCCTTATCCTTGACCGCAGCCCTCAACCCTAACCCTGAGACATCCAACGCGAAAGTTAGAAGGAGACGACAGGCCGGAAGTCAAGAGGGACCAGCGGCATTGGGCCAAAAAATGTGGACACGACAACAAAGAAACAAGGCCGCCAAAAGAACACACACTGCAACGCACAGCAACACCATGCCAACGTAATCACACCAACCAAATTAAGTAGGTCAACAGTACTGTGTCCATAAAGTGCGGCTACATACCCACATCTTACCAATAACTGTCGCACATGCGTGGGACACTCGTTCAAAGGGGCTGACGTTACTGAAGTCACTGTGCCAAATCACACCATCCACCTGTCGACTGACTCGGACGGGCTACTGGCGCATGAGAGAGAGGGAGGATGAGGTTGATTCTGGGAAATCTGTCGCAACAGCTTAGGCCACGTCGTGAGGCTCTAACTACGACGACCTTCAGGCTCGGTCTCGAATAGAAGGAGAAAGAGTTAGACGCCAGTTGAGAAGAGAGTGTATCCTGTACAGAACAGCTGGAGAACAGGTTGGAAGGAGCTGGCAGCCGAACGAGGGTACGCCTGGCGTCGAGCGAGCGGCGTCCCGTGTGAGGGCGGGGTATGCGTCACGACGCCTTAAGCAAAAGCACTTCTGATTCGGCCTTGAAGATGATTGGCCAATGAGCGGACGGGCGGGCTGTGAGTGGAAGAAAATCAGTCGTGCGCACGTGCGGGAGCTCGCGCGAGGCGCAGCGTTGTAACAGGCGCCTGGAGTAGGGCCACTACAGATCCTCCGCCATGGCAACACACTTCTCAGTAGGGTAAGTCTGACGTGCGTAAAAGCTATGATGGTGAACTAAACATCGTGTCACGACGGGCTGCCATTTGAAGGTATATAATGCTTCCTTCATGGAAGAATAGCTCTCTCTGTGTGTTCTTTATGACAGACACACGATTGAAGTCCGAGTCCGCTTCGAATTAGGCCTGCGAAACGACGAACCAAGTTGTGATTGACGCGCGTTTGCGGGCTGCCAGGCTTTTTCTGCCACTGTCCCCACGAACACGCTTGATCGCCTTGACATTGTCCTCCCACTGAGAGGCGGTGGGTGGGGACGAAGAGCTAGCGGGGTAGACGCAGTGCAAGTCTATCTCACTACAGACATCCACGCGCAAGTCAGGTGTACGTTCATTTTGTGCGACAGTGACAGACGTCGTCACTTCCGACGGTCGAACTTCACTAGTGTCATCGCCACATGGACTTCTGTAGGGTCGTTATGTCGCAGGACTAGCATATTCGGGTAACGCATCAGGAACTGTGCAAGAATAGGGTATTTGGCGCTTGTTTTATATCTAACAGTTAGACAGAAAAACCTGTCTCCAACATGTCAGAACTTGTCTCAGTGGCAAAGGAAGTGTGTTTTTGCGTACCTTTTGATGATATCAAAAAGAAATGCCAGGCTCACAATGTACGGGAAGCCACCTCTGCAGGTTGCGAAGTCGATTACTGATCGTTATAATGAACTCTCACATTGGAAGCCTGGTGGCTATCGACTGACTGGGGCAGGGCGGTTGACTAGCGCATGCTGAGCATGCGTTAATACCAGACTTAGTGCCGACCAATCAATGAGCAGAATCCGACCAGGCAAACAGAAAAGCCTCCAGCGACCGGCAGAATGGCCGGCATAAGCCTTGCCGCAGTCGTGCACCTAAGTAAATCGTTCGCATGTCCATGACAGTATACTATTGTGTTTTCAGTCAAGTTTTCTGTCCCCCAAGGAAGGGCTATTTTCTCCCATCTGACGACTTCAACATCCAACTTTTTGAGTAGCCACCCCGGGCACTGAAGGATGGATGGATCACGCCAACCTCTATCGCAATTTTTATAGGATTCGGTGCCTACCTTACACACTTTTCTTCGCACAGACGGGCTACCCTGCTCGACATTATTGAAACTCCTTTTCGTATGGCCTACTGATACATCACTCTGCGTGATTCTTCCCACAGGAACTGGACGATGAAGGCCGTTCGCCACTTCACGTGGCGGTAGCCTACCGTCAGGTGGATACTGTGCGCTACCTGGTGGCTCCGGCCCTGGCCAGTTCCAACGGGGCAACCGAGTTGCCCCCTCAGGGATCCGATAGTCTAGACTTTGCTAAAACTGGCGGAGCTGGGGTTAATCCAAATCACAAAACCGCCTATGGATCGACTGCGCTGCAAGAGGCCGAGATTCGTCATCTAAAAGAAATTGTAGATATTCTGAAACCCCTCACAGGTAAGAAAAGTTTGCATGCGTCAATTAACAGATGACACTTTTTCTCTATGCAAAGTGCACCTTGTTTCCGAAGGCTTCACCTGCGTGAATTTAACATGCCTGTTAATACACTCTCAATCCCTAGCTCACCCCTTTCAATCGGATGCCAGATGCATATTTATTTCAGTCATGGTAGTCTTTGTTTCTGCCAGAGACCGAGCAGTTTCTTGCATTCTATTCCTGGGCATTTATACAAAAGTGATCATAATGAGTACTTGCTTCTGGACTCACATTTGAGTTAAAATGTTTTATTCCCAAAATACATCTTTGGTAGTCGTCTAGTGCAGTTATCTGTAAAGACTTAAGTATATTGAGTAATTGCTACTCGAAGTGATTTTTCAGCGTCTGACCGGAAATGTCAGGAATACGGTTTATCTCTAAAAGTTAAAGTATTGGTGTCACTCTGCACAAACAAACAGCACGTGGCAGCATATTCATGCATACTCGACTGCTAGATTTTATGAAACCCATATGATCACCCTTTGTTACCGTAGAGAAATGCGCGGTTTTCCGTACGTGGAAAATATGCGGTTTGTAGTTTAAAAATCCAGAACCAATGTGTAACGGTAGATCGGGTTCAAAATTCTTCGGGAACTGGAAAAGTTTTTGAAAACCAAATGATACCCTTTCTTCAAACATAAAATTGGAAGAAGACTTAATTGCCTACCGAATGAGCGAAAGAATGAATACTTTTATGCATATTTTCCATGAATTATAATTGGACTTTTGGGGGCATCGAAAGTCAATGAGAAAAATTCATGCTACTTAAGCAGTCATTTTTTACAGAGCGAGGTTTTTGTATGCAGCCGGAGGGAAGTTCATTCGAGAGCCGGTATCCTGAGGTAACTGAAATATTATAGAATTATGTTGCAGGCCAACTAGTTTTACAACCCTACACGATATTTCAGTTACTTCAGGATGCCGGCTTCTGAGAGAACCTCGTTCTGGTTGCCTGCAAGGACTAACCGTGTAAAAATGACAACTTGAGTAGTGCGGATTTTTCCCATTGATTTTCGATGTCCTTATAGGTTCAGATATAGTTCATAGAAAGCATGCATAAAAATATTCATTTTATGGCTCATTTAGTAGGAAATTACTTCTTTTTCAAATTTTATACTTGACGAAAAAGTATAATTCAATTTTAAAGAATTTCATAGTTATGGGAATTTTAAAACCGTGAAATGGTCGTTCATATAACACTGCGTCTCTGCATTTATTAATGTTTCTTGTAAAGTCTACTATATCTCTAAAATCCACTGGTAAATTCTATGAGTATTGGTGTCCCTCTGCACAAATAGCACGTGGCAGCATACTCCACTGCTAGATGTTATGAAACCTATATGATCACCCTTTATTACCGTAGAGAAATGCGCGGTTTTCCGTACGTGGAAAATATGCGGTTTGTAGTTTAGAAATCCCGAAACAATGTGTAACGGTCGATCGGGTTCAAAATTCTTCGGGAACTGGAAAAGTTTTTGAAAACCAAATTATACCCTTTCTTCAAACATAAAATTGGAAGAAGACGTAATTGCCTACCGAATGAGCGAAAGAATGAATACTTTTATGCATATTTTCCATGAATTATAATTGGACTTTTGGGGGCATCGAAAGTCAATGAGAAAAATTCATGCTACTTAAGCAGTCATTTTTTACAGAGTGAGGTTTTTGTATGCAGCCGGAGGGAAGTTCATTCGAGAGCCGGTATCCTGAGGTAGCTGAAATATTATAGAATTATGTTGCAGGCCAACTAGTTTTACAACCCTACTCAATTAATCTTTTCGAAACAAGAACGCATATCGGAATTTCGGTTGACATTTCATAAGTTAGCCTACCTACTCTGTCTCGGAATTTGGGTCCCAGTTGTTTAACTTTCGATGCCTGCCACAAAGCGTGCCACCACCACAGCAGTGGATTGCCTCTCGGCCTACTAACTCATTTCATGCTCAGTTAAATTCCGTTCAGATTGGAAAAGTTTAGAGATCCGGGAAGATTATTAGAAGAAGAAAATTGGCTCTCCGGAACAGGTTTATTTAACTGCTGACGTTTCAAAGAGCTGGGTCGGCTCTTCATTGTCAAAGCGTAAACTGCACTCGAAGTCTGGAGGGCCATTCCTTACGTTAAAGGGGTCTCTGAAGCGGTCTCGTGACTGTTACAACCCGCCAGAGTAGGCGTAGCCCATCGACCACAAGCAGCAATTCGACGTCGCCTGATGCAACCTAAAAACCCATTGCCACCCGCTGAAACCTCAGCAGTCATCTACAAAATAAATTGCAATGAGGGCGGCTGCAACTAAGTGGGCGAAACTGGGCGGAAATTGCAAACTCGCCTACAAGAACATAAATCGGCCACTCGGAGGTTAGACCCTAACTCTCAACTAGCAACACACGTTGGAGAAACGGGGCATACTTTTGACCTCCAGAGGGCTACCATCTTAGGCCGAGGCAACACAAAAACAGAACGGCTAACTCTCGAAGCGTGGTTCTCCGATGCCCACTCTATCAACAGGCATCTGGACCTTCCTGCAGCTTACAAAGTCTTACGTCATCACAATCGTAGAGCTCAGGACCAAACAACCACACCTGACTTAAGAAGGCAGCACGGAGGTAGCCCGACGCTGAGCTTACTCGGTGAGGAAGAACAAGAACCGCCAGACCGACCGCCCGACTAAAGTCCAATCAGCTCCCCTCGACGGAGTGGTGACTCATAAAGCGCACAGGCAAAAACGCCCGTCAACCATCTCCTGAGAGGCCGACGCAGCGGGAGGAGAGGAAAAAAATCGATCAGCATGAGGCCGGCCAACACAACTTGCCACTTTAAACTAAATTTCTGATCGATTATGTGCAGTTTACGCTTTGGCAATGAAGAGCCGACCCAGCTCTTTGAAACGTCAGCAGTTAAATAAACCTGTTCCGGAGAGCCAATTTTCTTCTTCTAATCAGTTAAATTCCGTTTTCACTACATATCGCCGAATCGTGCTCCCTTAACGAACCGTTCGGTCTCACATACTGTGAGCGCACTGGCAGAAGAGGCAGTTGCAGGCGACCAACTGTTGATGTGAATGAGTGATGTGGGCGTTGTCTTGTGCTGACACCTGGAAAGCTGACTCCACAGAGACAAGCGCCAGAAAGGACTTGAGGGGTGTGGTTATAGGTGGTGCTTTTGCGAATTGCAAAAATAAGTGATTTTTTTGGTAAGCAAATCGTTGTCTCGGTAAACTTTCTCACGTGGTCTGCATGCTTCCAAAAGATGGCGCCAAATCTGAACCGGTCTATTTTTTTCTTTTCTGACAGTGACTTCGAACGGATACGTAAACTAAAAGTGTCTCCTGTGAAATACCGAAAGGTCAGTTTATCTGAAATATATTTGGCTCAGTCACATATGTGCAATGTTAAATTGGATTAAAAAGTCACGCCGTATTCTGTTATCCTCTATTCGCTCTTCTCTTATAGATTGTCTCAGATTAACTCCCCCATCACAGATTTGCATCCTAACGGAATCATAAATGTGATCTATCGAACAAACTTGTATTTTCTTCTGCCTTTTGTATCCCCTTCTATGGAAGTATCTTTGGTGAATTTCGCGCCTGACATTAGCACCTTTTCCTACCAGCGTCTTTCTTGCGCATAAAGAAATTTGGTCTTTCTCCTTCCACTATTAATGCCTTATTTATGTTAAAACTATCAGCTCATGGTCTTCTTCCATCGTTGTTAAGATGAGGTCGTTGTAAAACTCAAAAATCTTCGTGGAAATGGCGTGAGAGTCAGTTATAGATCACCTGTTATTTTTCGTAATCCGAGGGCGCACTAAAAAAGGGTACCCTTTAAACCTGAATTTTATTTTAGAGATCCTCCAAAAAATTTTCGAAAAGTTTCCGTTCAGCTAGGCCGTAGCAAATTTTAGGTTGTGAAAAATTAAATAATCACTTGTCTTAAATTTTGCTGTATGCGGTTGGAGCATTGCCTTCCACATTCTTGGCCAAGATATGACTAATTTGAGACAGAAAATGTCAACCACATTCTGTAAACGATTCCGTACTAGGCAAACGATCGATAAGTGTTATGACCCAGAAGGAAGGTGGAACAGGAAGACAGCCGATTCGGAGGACAAACACATTATTGGTAACTTGCGGACACGAGGGGTTCCAACTCGTAAGGAAGATGCGCTATTTATATTGGCTCTTGTGCGTTCTGGAACATTCCGTCCAATGACGTGCCAGCCGTTGAGGGCGTTCTAGAATGTTCCTGCCCCGGGCATGCTGGTCGCTGATTGGCCACCGCGTGCGCGATAGCCCCCCCCCCGCGGAAACGTCCAGAACGTTCGACCAGCCATTGATTGGGCCGCACACGTGAACAAAGCCACCACACGTGCTCGGCGCTGCAGTGCACGTCGGTCGGCCGTCTAACTTCACGCGTGTCTCGCGCCGCCGGCTTGGCCCCCTGTTCAGCGCCCCAGGCCATGGCTCTACGCCGCTTGCACTCCCCATAACAATAAGATTCCGGAAAACATAGGAACTGATCCTCTGCAGTCGAGTTGATGCGCAGAATGGTCGAAGGACAGCTTTAAAGTTCTTAAGAGAAATGTGCCGGAGACACTAACCCAGTCGCGTCACGATGTAGTCGCAGGGGGGTGATCAGTTTGAAGCGCAGCCTTAATGGGGGCAAGTTGACATCGAGTCCACACCGGTAATGCCAATTGAGATAGTGACAGGAGCGTTAGCGACGATAATTTGTGGTGTTGAGAGTGGGTCGGTCGTGGTCATATTACGGTGCGTCTGTGGATGCTCAAGGATGCCGACCAGAGTCCGAATACATGGCAACATGCTGGCATTAGATAAATGCCTGTGACATTGGTTAGCGACATTTGAGTCTATCGTGCTTCGCCATAGTCTGCGCAATTCATTTGGTTTCACAAGCAACTGTTCCACATTTTCCGACTGTTTTCAGTGTGTTCTCGTGGCGTCTGTTTTGCTCTTCATTTCTGCGAGTGTCTCTAGAGACGTACCCATAAAATAGCCGTTTCGACCTGCACCATATATCATCCACACAGTGTGCCCGCTTCATCGAAATTGATTCCCGTCTAAATGAGCTTTAGTGAGAGTCAACTCCATGGTCTTCTTAGGCAGCTACAGAATTTGTATATTTCAAGTGTGGCCTGTTCCGGTGCTCGAACCCCCTTCTTCACTTAGTGCTTAAACTGTCTTGGCTTTGGCAAACTGCTCATGTCTCAGCGTCATAAAACGACTTTGTCTACATGAAAACCTCGCATGTACCGTGTTTTATGATGGGGAGGATGCCAAGGAGATTCCAGACTGTTGCAGCCCGCACAATGCCTAACTGGCTTTAGAGATTCGTTCTGCCGCTTCGTAGTCAATTTAATTGTCTGTACTATAATGATTAGCAAGAGAATTAGTCTGCCGCTGTGAGGTCCTTACTATCGGCAGTCACCATGGGTTCGGTGCGTAGGATAGTCGACACGGGTTGGTGCATGTTAATCGTTTGCTACGTGTCGATGGTAAATTCGAAGTTTGCGCGTTTACAGACGAACAGATCCAAACGCCTCCGCATGTACAGCTAAGATGTAGTGTTCAGTGTGCCGTCTTCAGCAAGGTGGAGGCCATATATCATGACCTTGTGTCTGCCCTCAAACGAATCGCATTTATGTATATACATACATAAATTATGGTTGGTAATAAAAGGGATTCAATTAATACGCATTAGTTCCCCGGGGATATCGAAGTAAATACAAAGCTTTGCTTAACTTTGAAATTGAGCTGCGCAAAACTTAAACAGTTTTATTTTGAAGCAAAATTTTATGTCAATGTAGCATGGCTTTCAGTCTAGGCTCAGTATGTCGAAATCAGCGAAGGTCTTCTTTCAGTCAGCGGGCAGTTCGATTGGGAACTTCACTTCCAAGTGAGAGACCAACTTCTGGTGCTATGGGTATGTTCATGAGGAGGTCATATAGTTTGGTTTTTGATAACCGACGACACTCGCTTTAGGGCTATTCATTACTTGGCAGCAATTTTACTACCTAATTTCATTTTATTTGTGACAAATCACTGCATATTTAATATAAAGTGTTTCCTTAAACATTGCAAATGAATGTATCCTATGTTGACTGTATATACAATAGGTGGGCTAACTCAAGAAATGCCAACCGAAACTCCGAAATGCGTTTTCGTTCTGAGAAGATCAATTAAGTAGGGTTGTAAAATTAATTATCCTGTAGGATACTGCTATAATAATTCACTTATCTCCGGATGCCGGCTTTCGAACGAACTTCTATCGGGCTGCATGGAAGAACTACATTGTGCAAAAAATTACTATTTAGGTGATATGCATTTTTCTCATTGATTTTCGATGCCCTTGGAAATTCAATCATATTTCATGGAAAACATGCATGAAAATATCCATTCTTTTGCGTATTCGGCAGAAAGTTACGCTTTCTTCCAATTTCATATTAGGAGGAAGAGTGTGATTCGGTTTTAAAAATATGTTCCAATTCCCAAATAATTTTGAAACCCGACTTGACGTTACGCCTATATTCAGGGTTTCTAACCTACAAGACGCATATTTTCCGCGTACAGAAAACCATACATTTCTCTACTGCAGTAAGAGCAAACTATATAGGGCTCATGAAATATAGCAGCGGATTTGAGCCATATTGTTAACTTTACAAGTCATATTGGTAAATGCAAAGACGTGACGATTTATAAACGGCCATTTCACGGCATTAAAAAATCTCACAATTAGAAACGTTTTAAGACCAAATTATACTCTTTCTTTTGGTACCAAAGAAGCAACAGTGTGAATATTTTTATGCATGTTTCCATGAAATGTAATTGTATGTTTAAGGACATCGAAAATAAATGCGAAAGATGCATGCTACATAAGTAGTCATGGTTTTCAGAGTATAGCTTGTGTATGCAGCCAGAAAGAAATGTGTTCAAAAGGCGGCATCCTGTGGCAACTGAATAATTATAGAACTATGCTGCAGACTGATTATTTGTACAACTCTATTTCATAAATTTTTTCGAAACGAAAACGCATTTCGGAATTTCGGTTGACAATCCACGAGTTAACCCACCTACTGTAGTTGTATTTATATCCGCTGTCGTATATAAATAGAGAAACTGCGGACTCAACGGGTAATCCTCAAACATATACATACAGTAGATGTGCTAACTCATGAAATGTCAACCAAAATATCGAAATGCGTTCTCGTTCCGAAAAGATAAATTAAGTAGTGTTGTAAAACTAATCACGATGCAGCATAAATCTATAATAACCCAGTAACCTTAGGGTGTTGGCTTTCGAAAGAACTTATCTTCGGCTGCATGCAAGATCTACATCTGCAAAAAATGACTATTTAAGTAGCATGCAATTTTCTTATTGATTTTCTATGCACTTGAAAATTCAATTATATTTCATGGAAAACATGCATAAAAATATTCATTCTTTTACTTATTCGGTAGAAAATCACTTCTTCTTTGAATTTCATACTCAAAAAGAAGAGTATAATTCAGTTTTAAAAAACTTTTCTAATTTCCGAATAATTTTGAATTCGACCTGTTGTTACACTTGCATTCAGGGTTTCAAAACTACAAGCTGTATATTTTCCGTGTACGGAAAACCATGCATTCCTCTACGGTGTTAAGAGGAGACCATATGAGGTTCATACAATTAAGCAGTGGATTTGAGAAATATTGTTGACTTTACAAGCCACATTCGTAAATGCAGATACGTGACGTTTCATGAACGGCCATTTAACGGTATTAAAAAATCTCACAATTAGAAACTTTTTGAAAACCGAATTATACTCTTTATTTGAGTATAAAATTGGAAGAAGACGTGATTGTCTACGGAATAAGTAAAAGAATGAATATTTTTATGCATGTTTTCCATGAAATATAATTGAATTTTCAAGGGCATCGAAAATCAATAAGAAAATTGCATGCTACTTAAATAGTCATTTTTTGCAGATGTAGATCTTGCATGCAGCCGAAGATAAGTTCTTTCGAAAGCCAACACCCTAAGGTTACTGGGTTATTATAGATTTATGCTGCATCGTGATTAGTTTTACAACACTACTTAATTTATCTTTTCGGAACGAGAACGCATTTCGATATTTTGGTTGACATTTCATGAGTTAGCCCATCTACTGTACATGAATACGAAAGAAGGTACATATTTAATCATTTAAGCGTCACTTGAGGAGCTAGAGGGGCTTCGTCTCCACGACTGATTCCGAAAAAATCATCTAACGTTTTATTATCCGTTAAGTGAAGAAATCCGAGTAATTAATCAGTCTGAACACGTTTGTAGGTATTTGGCCAACATACGCGTGCTTTGGATAAGTCCTCATCGGGCCTATACATTCATATGGGAACGGGGTACAAACTGAAAAGTGTAAACGATAAGGGCAACCGAATACGGTTCGCCTTTTCATACAAACGGGGTATGTGAATTAAAGGGGGGGGAATGGAGAGAGGAGGCAGTAAGTGACAGTGAGGGTTAGGTCAACGTACGAGTCGGCGCCTATCCACAAGAATACGAGAACACCTGCTGACATGGCTGAGGAAAGGTGAAGTTAAGAGCATACTCCGCTCCATCCGCGCACGCATGGTTGCTTCTGGGCACCGTGTGGATTCCAACAAAACCTTCCGTGTGATTTACAAATTTCCACTTGATCGATTAGGATTCATCGAAAGCGCGCGTATGCTCGTCAAATACTCTTCTGAATTTCTCTATGAGAATTTTTGCAATTTAATCGAGTCCCCACAAAGATGTGGCGAAAGATGACATTGAAACATGTCCTCAAACACTGATTAACATAAGATCGCTCTTTGCTGTATGTAACACAGAAAAACAAATTAAGACACTCCGATATTTTATATAAGGTCAATACTCTGGACGTTTGCTAGCTTTTTGTATGACGTTGAGCGTTTCCAGGACATTGTTTATCCTTTGCCAAACATGGCTGCAGCGTTTGCATACCATATTCTTATTGAAATCAAACAAAAGTGCCGTAAGCGTTTTAAAAAGTTCTACCTCGAAAGCAACCTCGAGGCATTGCAATGATGGTTTTATGTTAGTGCGTATCACAACATCCAGATATTTCTATAGCCATTATAATTGCATTTAGTGACAGCTTATAGACATTGCCAAAATAAACAGTCAGCATGGACCGAGCTAACAGCGAAAAATGTTTCTGACAACTAAATATATTTTCTAGTGTTTCTGGGGTACTTGGAGTTATAAAGGAGCAAGAAACTTCTGCCAATGAAGTGGCGGCGGTCCAGAACAGGAATAGTTGGCGTCAGTGCAGCGAGATTTTTTGTCTTAATTTTTTTCGCAAGATTCGGAGTCTGCATCAGAAAAGGGTGCATGGGCAAACAGTTACTCGTTGTCGGCTAAGGATTTTACCCGCTGGATCGCAGGCTGCAGATTCAGCACCATTTCCCTCAGAAGGAGATCTGGTAAAGACTAGGAACGCCATCCAAACGGGAGAGGAATTCGTTGGTTTCGGCATCCAAAAATCGCGAAAGTTATTCTAAGTGCAGAAAGCAAGTAATGCTTAGATTAAATCAAGACTAAATTCACAAAATCATTATAGTCCTAAATAACTCACTCCAGATTGTAATCGCGTCCACTGAAAAGAACGGAGGATAATCAACTATGTGTGCCTCGGGTGGTCCAAATTTCGGGGATGGCCATGACTGGCTGACGACGGCTAATAAGCTAGAAATGGCCATTCAAGTCTTCTTTGTCTTTGTCGGTAATAACATACTGCCTATATCATGCGCCGTTGTGCGGCTGCTGGTTGGGCTCGAGAGAGAGCCCTTAAGGCACAAGGGGACGAGTGCGTTTCGTAAGAACGATCGGTGAGCGTCTCCTTGCTATTTTGAGCTATCTGTGGTCGTGATTGCTCGCCGAGACAGGACTTCTTCGAGTTAACCTGCACGCGGCCACCCCTACAAAATCAAAAACGAAAGTGCGCGAATAGACCGCAGGAAGTATTTCTTCAGCAAAGGAATAGTCCGTGCACGGAATTTGCTACCAGGTGAATGGTGACGACCGACACAATTCCTATGTTTAAAGGAAAGCTTAATTGCCCAATTTTTGACAAAAGCCGTCTACCAGAACATGACTACTCAGAGGTGAACTTGTAAAATGCCTTGTGATGCACAATCGTTCCGGGTTGGGTCACAAGGAACAACAAAATTTTTTGTCGATTGTTCGCCAATTTGGCTTTTCAGATTCAAATACATTTCATGGGAAACATGCATACAAACATTTATTATTTTGCCTATTTGGCTGAAGAGTGTGTCTTATTTAAAATGTTGAATTAAGGAACAGGCATAAATCGGTTCTTAAAAGGTTTCTGAGTAAGATTTGGTTTGGTAACCCCACCTGATGGACACAATACTGTTGGAGTTGGGGTTAAGGATGAGAGCTAGGGGTTGTCGCAACTATTTCTCGACCACTGAAAGTACAACCACGCTCTCCCAATAGTTTTTCCTTTGCATACAACTTCTTGACCTCGTCGCCTGTGCGTTCCCCGATTCCGCCTGTAAAAACCCCTATTACCACCGGCCCCATATAAGAGATTACTGGGGTGTGTTAACTTCAGATGGGGCTACCAAACCCCATCCGACCGATTTCTGATTATGAGATTTTCTAAGGTCGTGAAGTGCCTGTTCATCAAACATCGTCTCTCTGCGTTTACTAGTGTTGCTTGTTGGTTCATATCTACTGTTAGATTTTATGAACCCCATATAGTTTCCTCTTAATATCGCACAGAAGCGTATGATTTTTGCGCGCGAAAACTATACGGCTTGTAATTTGAAAACCTTGAATGCGAGTGTAACGGCAGGTCGGATTCAAAATTATTCGAAAATTGGAGTTTTTAAAAACCGAATTTTGCCACTTTGTCAAATATGAAATTTAAAGAAGACGTAATTTTCTACTAAATGAGGAAAAGAATAAATATTTATATTTATGTTTTCTGTGGAATATATTTGAATTAATAAGTACACCAAAAATCATGAGAAAAACCATACTACTTGGGTAGTCATTTTTTCGAAGTGTAGACTTTGCAGGAATGAAGTTCATACAAAAGCTGGCACCCGAGGTTGTTGAATTATTTTGGGGTTATGTTACAAGTTGATTAATATTACAACCATAATTAAACAATATGTCCTAGTCGAAAACACATCTCAGAATTTCGGTAAAAGTTTCATGAGTTAACTTACCTAGTGTAGATCGTGCGCGAGTTGGCTCCCTTGCCAGTTAAACTGTGCTGGCAAAAAGATTGTGTTAGAATGAGTTTTCGTAAAATGCAGGAAGGAATACTGTCCGTACGCCCAGAATGCCAATGCCAAAAGTAGTGATTTCAAAGTGAAATGCGAGTTGAATGGTCCCATGCGAGAGCAAAATAATACGGTTCTACACAATAGGGCTCCATGCTTCATCATATATCGCAACCCAATATCATAAGAAGTCGCGGTAAACGTGTATCCAACCGCTCACTTTCGTGCAAAAGTTTCGAAAAATTAGACAATATGTGCTTTACTTGCGAGATATTTCGAAACAACCTCTGTTCTTCACTAAAATGTCATGTGAGACCTTGAAAGCATTGAGGACTTAAAATTCGACACGGGCAAGCCTAGGCACATAATTTGATTTTTGCATCCCACTACCTACTGGAATTAATTACGCGGGGGGGCGGAAGGCAATGACTACTCAGAAGATGTGGGGAGGGGATATTGTCATTTTAACGACTCTAAGGCTCCCGAAACACAACTTATGCGGTTTAAGTGCAGGAGATGACTGGTTATGAGCTCTCCAGAACGCGTTTGCATATTTTGCAACCGCTCGATGCTCGGAGAATGCTCCTCTGTGGTTGGAAGGGGCAAATATATATTCCGTTCATAAGGGTGGGTCCAGAGAAAGTTCAAAACTACAGACAGGCCCGCCTAATGTACACTTATTGCATGCCCTAGTAATAGAACATCAAAAGGCTACCAAGAGGTTCATTGAAAAAAAACATATTTGCTGCCAATGTCTAACGCAGTTTTTTGACGAAACCACTTCTAGTATATTGGTATATCTGGCGCAATAGACACTGCCTTTGATGACTTTATGAAGGCGGAACATATTGGCGTTCAAATAAACGCGTTACTAAAATGTTGTAAGTAGCATTTTACGTTTACAAAAGTGTAACACAATGGGCTGCAAGTTAAGCACCTGCAGTATTTGAAAGTTACAGACCGAACCCAGATGGTCCTTCCCATGCACGTTAAGATTATATGTGTTAATATATACAGTCAGCACAAAATATCGTCATAAGTGTAATTTACAGGAATGATTTGTATCAAACATGCAGGGATGCGTTACACAGGTAATTAAATCAGGAAATAAAGTTCATAGCTGATCGGGGATATTTCTGCAGTGCCATTCATCGTTTACCAAAAAACCAAACTATTAAACGATCCTTTGAATTTAACCACAGTGTCAGATATCACCATTTCACTTGGGAGTTCCACGGTCGAACTACCCACTGAGTGAAAGAAGACCTCCGTTTGTCTAGGCGTGTACGTTCGCGTTTGAAGTGGTACGGGTGACCGCTCAGGTGGCTGATGTTCTTAACCCCAAAGAAATCTACAAATTTGAGCAAACAATCATGTCCGCGGATAATACGAAGTCTCCACAGCGGGTTGCATCCATTGAACTAGAACAGTCTTTCTGGTTATGACAGACTCCTGGGACCGTCCACCAGTTTTGTCGCCTGTCGTTGCACCTGCTCGATGGCATTGCTGTCTTTCTCGACCAGGGCATCCAGGCTGGCATTCCGTATTCGAAGTGCTACCTAACAAACGTAATTTAGGTTATTGGTTTGCTAAACAAAACAATGTCTGTGTAGTCAACAGATCGATCAATAAATGGATTGCAGCATGGCCTACTGTGTTGCCTGCAGTGTTAATCCAAATATATTTGCTTTGCCGCTTTTTCTCGACAGGTGTAGATAAACAGTGCGTGCTAATATATCTTGCAGACATAACTAAACCTAACCTAACGCACGGGTTGATAGACAATGGACTGTCGCCAATAAGAGTCAGCCTTCCAACACTTTATTCTGCTGTTAGATTTTTCATATTAGTTAGGGACCTTCATGTGCCGTCACCGAGAGTAAAATCAGGCATAACTTTGTATAAATGGATGAGGTTAGTCTGCCGGTTCCTAAAACTGCCTTTGAAAATCGACAGAGAGTGGAGGGTGTTTTGAATTCAAATTGTCTTGATGCGTATTTGCAACTGTTTGAATGCATAAATTGCTGCAGTCTGCGCAATTTGGGTTCTATTTTAAATAATACCAGCTGGGTACGCGTACTGGAGACTGAAGATATTGTCTGAGCTCACCGCGTTGTTTCTGCTGAAAAAAATCATGTAATATTTTGACAAATAAATAAGCGCTCTCAAGAAACAAGTATGTTATTGGAGTTGCTTGCTATACGTTAACTAAAGACTTTTGGTAGTCATCTATAATCATCAAGAATACAAGCAATTGAGTGTTGTCATATGGCTCTGTTGCACTCAAAAGGGTCCATAACGGTCTGTTCTGTAAAATGATAGCAGAAGTTGTAATTGCTATTAGGTTCGGGTGACAGGAAGCGCTTAACTGTCAACTGAAAATATAGAGTACATTAGCGTAAAGCGCTTTTATTGCATGCGTTAAGAATCGGTGTTGTTAAATGCATAGAAATTATACTAAATCAATCTTAGAATGGCCAAACAGGCTTACATTGATAAACTTGGCTACTTTGCAATGTTTGTTCGACAACATATTATGCGGTAAGGATAGGTTGTGCAACCCCACTGGGCTTAGCATGTATAGGTAACTAGTGTACTTGTTTTAGAAGGCCTTGTCTTGTTTATTAATGCATGGTTATGGGAAGTCCCCCTTTGTGTATTACCGAACACTTTGATATAACCAAAGGCACCAAAGTGTTTCAGTATGATCTTTCTAGGGATAAATTATTTAGCATGATGTTCGTGCTTCCTCTCCCCGTTATCTCATTGACTTACCTTGATTTCGTATTTACCCCAATGTACTTACCTTGCCTTTCGTTGTTGAGTCCGTGCGCCGTGATATGCTTACTTTTTCCGGAAAAGTAGTTAGAAAGTTTTATGCCATGTCAGTACTCACCGTACTCTGCGTGCTGCAAAGATCAGCGACTGTGTTTTGGTTTACTTTGTCTCGGTTAGAACACGAACGCCCTGTTTCCTCGATATCTCTGAACGGTTTCTGTTATCGAACGCGTACGCCTGACTTATTTATTTCTTTAAGAATACTTTTGCATAGTCCCTCTCATAAACGATAATAAGACAGTTAAATTTAGTTGAGGTGGGGTAACAGAACCTACCGTTGCTCACTATGCATCCCTTTAAGGATGAGACCACATATCCAGCCGCTATCGCCGAACCCGAAAACTACCGTCCTATTAGTTTAACCTGCATTCTATGCAAGGTAATGGAACGACCTATTAAAGGGCATTTAATGTCGTATCTGGAGCAGAGGGACCTGCTATGTGCTGCTCAGCACGGATTTCGTTGTGGTCACTCCTGTCTTACAAGCAGTCTTTACTCTCAGGAAAAGTGGACAAGAGCCGTAGACCAGGGCCGTCCAGTGGACGTCATCTTCTTTGACTTTAAGAAGGCGTTTTATAGCGTTCCTCATGGACGACTCTTACAGAAGATTTGGGAGTGTGGAATACAGGGCAGCATTTTTAATTGGATTAAAAGTTTCCTGCATGCAGGCTCCAAAAAGTCATCGTTGGTGCCACTGCATCCGAATGGGTGCCAGTAAAAAGCGGCGTTCTGCAGGGTTCAGTCTTGGGTCCTCTCCTCTTCCTCATCTATATAAAGGACTGTTCTGCAGACCTTAAATGCGATGGCATCATGTTTGCAGATGATATAAAGATCTGGAAAACAATCAGCTGCGTTGAAGACGCGCAAAAGCTACAAGAAGATGTTAATAAGCTGGCTGCGTGGTCCAGCAAGTGGCTTCTAGCGTTTAATGTATCCAAGTGTGTAGTCTTGCGACTAGAATCTGGACGGAGGCGCTTCCCAAAACATGAGTGCACCATAAATGGGGTTCCACTAAAAAAGTGGACACGCACAAAGACCTAGATGTCTGGACATGCTCAAACTTGCTGCCCTCTCAGCACTGCAAAAGAGTCATCCAAAAGGCAACCAGCATCATGCACTGGATTAGGCGTGCCTTCAAAATATTTCCTCCAGAACTCTTCTCACAGATATTCGGCACGTTCGTCAGACCGCACTTGGAATACGAACTGCCATCATGGATGCCCTGGATGAAGAAAGACACGGATGCCATAGAGCAGGTGCAACGACGGGCCACAAAACTGGTGGACGGTCTCAGGACTCTGTCCTACCCAGAAAGACTGATCCAGTTAAATTTGTTCCCCATATCCTATAGACTAATGAGGTGTGACCTGTTATGGACATTCCACATTATCCACGGGCATGAATGATCGCTCAAAACTGACGACTTCTTTGAATTCATGACCACGAGTCACCTGCGCGGTCACCCGCACAAAGTCAAGCGGGAGCGTACACGCCTAGACAATCGGAAGTTTTCCTTCAGCCAGCGTGTTGTTCGACCATGGGACTCACTCCCAAGTGAAATAGTGGCATCTGATACAATCGCTGTATTCAAAAGGCAGCTGGATCGTTTGATCTTTGATAAACGACGACTTTCACAGCAGGACTATCTGCGGCCAGCCATAAATTTCATTTGTTGATTTCATCCCTACTTAACACATCCTTGACTTTTAATGAAATGTCTCCTTTCAAACTATGTAAATGACTGCACTTTATGCTGATTGTATATAACTGCACTTAAAATTTCATATGTACACTGAGAAGACCGCCTACCGCACCCTTCGTAGTCCCGCATTGTGAAAAGGTTTTTCGTGAACAAATATGTTACTGACAAAAGTTAGTAAGATGTACATTTAACATTTATATTGGGTGTACCGTTTTCAATAGGGTCATCAAGGGCATTGCCTGTTACCCTAAAAATACACTATTATATAGTTATTTGCACGTACTAGAGGTAACGTTCGTCTCACGGATATCTCGCACGACCGACTTCATTTGAATTTTATTCTTACCACCTACATCCGGTATGACGAAGGGATGCGAACAGAGTATCGTATGAACTTTACACCAGAACCTGAAATACTGCGCCGTTTCATCTCAATCCCTGAAGCATATACGACAAGGATGACCTGCAATTTTACGCTCCCTGTTATTGCATTTCGCTGGCTTCAAATGAAAAGCTAATGCTATTGCATTTTAGTCTGCATTGCATTGTCGGTAAGACTGCTGTGAGAGGAGGCAATTTAACAGCAGATTCTTACTCCAGTTAAATCGCGTAGAATTTATCCTGACATTAAGAACAAAGAAAGTTGAGACTTTCCATATTAAAATGTTCAATTTTCACGCTGCTAAATGTTAATGAGTTCATCACTGCTGGTGTCTTTTTTACAGTTCGGCTGTGAGGTATAGCCTTAAATACCACCACAAGCTTTTGACAATAGATTGCAAGTGCATCTATGAGTAAACAGTCGATCTTCTCGTAAATGGGAATAAGACCACAACTTTGAGACAAAGAGATGTGACTGACTTCGTTGCAGATCTTAATCGTTCGACTAAAACATTTTCAATAGGGTTCGCAAGACAATGCATATTATCTTCGTGTTGCTGCTGCTAGCAGTTGCAAATGCGTATGTTGCAAATATCTCCCAACGACATGGGAGCCTTCTCAAAACGACCCAAATGTCGATCAACGCAACCAGCCTTCTGACGAGGTTCCTTCTGATCACGAAAACAACTTTGGCATCCCGGAGCACGTTCTTGCAGCGGTCACTATAGAGAAATGGGTCTCGCTGAGCGTACTGATGCCAAAATCGAAAGAGTTGCGTCTCGGGCAACCATCTCGACTCCTTTTCCCAGCCGGTTTAGTACTGAAATGTCTACAAAACTAATATTTCAACTTGTCACAGCAAAGTGGGTTACTCTAGGATGGCAAGAAGGTAAACTTGTCGTTTCGAATGCTGTTTTGACCATGTGTTGTACCTCCAGCAGACATAGTCGGCTCGCAAACGACTCGATTGCCAACATTTGTTAAGCACATCTTGCTAACCCATTCGCAGCGAGAAATTAGACAGTGCTCCTCCATGTTTGGCTTTCAAACATTCCATGAATCCGCTACCTTTACCTGTGACCGGGGACTTTGGTTTAGTGATATAGCAAACTGACAATCCATACATTGTTTTGTCAGCCACCATCAGGCGTGATAAATTGTTATTTTAAATTGTTTTTCACAAGTAAACACAAATGGTCAATAAACCTATCCGAATAAGCGACGAGCTAAACATTCTCCTGATTGATGATATCTGGCCCATCTGTACGCATAACGACAGTATATCCTTTGAAAACGATCCCAAAGCGATACTATCAATGCTTACTCTGAACAAAAAACTGACACCTGATTTTAGTAATACTCACTTACATCCAAAAACTCGACAAACGCTCAAGGTAAAACTGTATTAGGTCGATAGACTGGAGCTCATGCCCTCCCAAGACATCCCCATGAAAACATTTAAGCTATTTAAAATTCGAGATCCTCGTACATAAAGCCATAAATACTCTCGATTTATCCCTCCGCGCTATACAAATATCACCACAATGCACTTGTCTCTGCGGATTCATATGTAAACATTTAACCTTAAGTCCTCTAGGGATCCAGTTTTATAAAATGCACGATATAACGCTGCTAGATTGTTGCTAAGTTTTACATGCTATTATGCTCCCAGATGGCCAAAAAAGTAGAAGGCATTCGGAAACGTCTGAAATGATTTTTGTTTCAAATAGAAGGCATCCAAGGTCCAACATTAGAGGTAAAAAATAAGTACTGTCTTCGACATCTTTGGATCAAAAGACTCAGTAGAAATCGCAATCTTCTATAGCAGCAAACAACAACGCCGCCTAAGACCTTAAAAATAACGGATAAATCATAAAAATTCCCAAAGTCAAACAATCTCAACAACCAACATTCAACGGTCAGTAGCCGATCTCACGAAACGTTGACCTAAATTCTGAAACGTATTTCCGATAAGGCAGGATTAGTTAAGGGAAGTTGCAATTTAAATTATTCTGCGACATAATCTCGAAAAATTACCGACATGCCATAATATTGACATTTAAATCAATTTCTCTCCGGTCACTTGCAAAATGTACACTGGGAAAAACAGTTGCCTGATAACATGCATTTTCTCTATTGATTTTTAATACCCTTGTAAATTCAAATAGAGTTTATGGGTAAAATTCAGAAAACTATTACTTTTGCTTTCGTTCGACAAAAATCATAGCTTCTTTAAAATTTGTGTTCGAAAGAGGTGTTAATTTTCATTTTAAAAGTTCATGTATTTCCCAGTAATTTTAAGCTTAAAGTGACGATGCATTTTTCTTTATGGTTTCCACTTCACACGCTGGATACTCTAGCCACTAATAAAGTTACATACGAGACTGACAAAATTTTTTAAGTGTGTGGACTACGTTTCATATTTGGCAGGGAGCATTAGTAGAAGGATAAATACGATGCTATCCGAACAGACGTTGTACAATCTTAAAAATCTTATGATTGAAAACGTTTCAAAACCAAAATAGACACTTTCTTTAAAGATAAGTTTTTTAAAAAATATGATTTGTAGTAACATTCTTATGGAGGTTTTCCGTGAAACATGTTTAAATTTACAAGGGTATCACAAATCAATAGAGAAAATGCATACCATTAAGAAGTCGATTTACTAAGTGTGGGTTTTGCAGGTTAACAGGAACGAATTCATTCAAAAAGCAACATTGCGACGCGTCTGAATTTTTTTGGAATTATGTCACAGGATAATCCGTATAGCGGCTCCATTTTGCCAATCCTGCCTTATTGGAAAGACACTTCAGAATTTCGGTTAACATTTCAGGATGTCGGTCATTGGCGGTACTCCAGAAGCTATGTGACTATATGGCATGTCTTCCTAAATCTTATCTAAAAAGTCAAAGCCTAATTGGGTTTTAAATGAAAACTTAAAATGTTTTACCTAGCAAGCTTGCAATTTAAACAGAGGCAAACACCCCGGAGTCGATTTGTAAGATACTGCATAACCTTCGCATTCTCAGCAGCTACTTCCGAATCGCAGTTTGAAATTGTGTACATAAGACACAAGATTTAGGTCATGCTTGATTTTTTAGAAACCTGAGAACCAGGAGAATGTCATACGCCATCCATTCAAAGAATTATTTTCCTCTCCTACGTATACTTCCCCAAGAAGCAGAAAGAGTAAAACACGCACTCTGGAAACTGGACGAAGCTATAACTAGCCTATCCATCACGGGGGATTGACAAAATACTTTATTCTGCTTACACACACAAATAACTCGACATATAAATCAAAGGGAATGAGCTTGCCAATCAAACGAGATAGCTTTTGAGACTTAAGCGACTAAACCCTTGAGCGAATGCGCAAATGCATTCGGGGGTGTCTGCATGATTAAAGGCTTTCACTTTTTTAAAATATGCATTAGCTACCAAGTGTATAACAGGCAGGTGTGCCTTACGACCAGGCTCACGTCCATTAGCGGCTCAAATGGGCTCGCAACTCCAGTCTACAAATTCGCACGTCAGCATCTGTAATATTGGGTTCGCAGCGAACATTACAATCGGAGAGTAATTATGTTCGACTGCACCTTATGAGTTATTTTGGGGTCGATTTTGATGTCAGATTATTTGCCAATGCGCAAACAGGCGTATGTAGTGTGCAATGGAAATGTTTCAACTTTTATCTTATTTAACGAAAATACTGCAAAAAAGGTTTGAAATCAGACAAATATCCGAAATGGAATTTAGCGAGCTAAAAGCAAAGGCAAATTGATTAAATTATGAAGATATGAGAGAATACGTCGTTGTTAACCGAGAATTATGCCAAAGTTTCTACGATTGAAATTACACACTTTTAGCGAAACGAAATTTGGAACATGTTATTTCGACATAGTGTGATTCAGCGCCTTTTTAAGGAACTGTTCATACTCGTTTATTAACGAAAATACGACAATTGCAACTATGCTTCGCGAAACCGCCATAAAACCGCCTGGCAGGACAACAAACGCAGGAAACTAAAACGCGGACTACAATTAGACACCACCAGAACATTTCTGATGATGAATAAGGAAAAAACGCTTCCTAATGAGAGAGCACTGGACATTTGCGCGATTAAAAATCGTAACAAGGATTCAACAGTTAAAATGTACGCAGGAGTAAAAAAGTATCCAGTAGTTTGAGCCCAGAAGTCTTGCCTGCAGACCTTTTATTTTGTGTCCAGAAAAAGTACAAATTACACGAAAACCACTGAACAGTATCACCGATTTCGGGAGAAAAAACGGAAAGCTAGACACTGTGGCACGCATATTTTAGCATTTTTTGTGCAAGTCCGCGAGAAATAGAAACTTTTTAAAAACCGAATTATACTCTTCATTTGAGTATGAAATTGGAAGAAGACGTGATTTTCTACCGAATAAACAAAAGAATGAATATTTATATGCGTGTTTTTCTTGAAATATAATTGAATTTTCAAGGCATCGAAAATCAATGAGAAAATTGCATAATATATAAGTAGTCATTTTTTGCAGAGTATAGATCTTGCATGCAGCCAAAAATAAGTTTTTTCGAAAGCCGAAACCCTGATGTAACTGGATCATTATAGATTTATGCTGCATCACGATTTGTTTTACAACACTACTTAATTTATCATTTCGAAACGAGAACGCATTTCGAAATTTTGGTTGACATTGCATGAGTAAGCACATCCACTGTAGGTCAAATCTTGGTCAATGTGTTCGACTATGATAGTCGTTGGCAACCGTGCCTGATTTACTTTCCAAGGGGTAAGATCTTTTGTATGACTTTCAAGGGTGCCCATCCGCTATTAAGTCAGTTTAGCGGGATTTACTATAAGAATATGCCCGACGCGGCAAAACCATGAGTTCCAATCCCTCTGCGATGCGGCCAGAACGAAATTAACTCTATTAACTTTTAGATGTAAGGACTTTTTATCAGTTCCGTCGTTTTTTCTATACAAGAGAACACCTCGGAAGACGGACATTAACTTTATTCTGTTAATTTGCCAGAGCTATCTTTTATTTAAATATCCTACACGGCACTTATTGGCCTGTAGATCGACTGCTATGTCGCCGCATATAATCAACAGAGTATATTTTGTCAGCATATTTTTTATCAAGTTGAAATTTCAAAGGCTTCCTGGAACGTTTTTTTATGGCTGAATGGAGTGAGCTACATGTAAGTAAACCGCCAATGTGACAGGCTATCCGTTTTTTAGAAACAGGGCTGCTTACACGTTTACTCGCGAGCAATGTACTCCAAATCGGCGGTTAGTGAAACGCAAAAATTCAACCGCTTCACGTTCTCTGCCAGATGAAAGACTGCGACCCAGTCTCGATTTAGCCTGCAACCACATGTGCTCACCACCAAACCTCGTCTGCAGTTGACCAACGTGCACGCAAAAACGGGAGATCGGTGGCGTGAGAACTGAATGGTTTACTTTATGCGCAAACCAGAGCGAAGGTTATTTTTTCCCACACTGGCCCCCGACTTTTTACGAGAATGCCAGATATGGCATGAGCTATGCAATTTCCTAAATCGAAATCTCCGAAAGGGCTTTCTTCAAAAGTTCTGAGAAGGCCACGAAAAGCCCCCTTTTGTTGCAAATGGAAGTCAAAGAAAACCCGCCAAGTTTGTTCAGGTGCCAAACAGAGAAGTGGAGGTATGGAGTGTTTTCTCACGAAAAAAATGGAAAGCCTGAACCAGGCATGCTTGGGAGCCACAGGATTGAGAGAGATAAGCCACAGGCCAAAGAGACGGAAAATATGAGGGCTGATGTGAAAATGTTAAATCTGTCATATATGTATTCCCTCCCCCGTACGTCAAAGTCGTTTGTTCACAAAAGACAAACGACTGCTGTTTATCACCCGGATTTCCTTAACTACGTCAGACGAAGTGAAGTTCCTTTCGGTGATTCTTTGTGAACGATGTACGAGGAGGTTCTTTTTGACGGCTCAGAAGATTTTATGTTTGATTGTTTGAGTCTGTAAAGGAGCACCTTAAAAGGAATGGCGGACTGGTGCTAAAAGTCTACAATGGGCATTTTTTGGCCGTTATATCTCATCAGGCAGGCGCGCCGCTGCTTTAGGTAAACTCTGGATCTTCAGCAAAGGTCATTTATTATAAATAACCTATTACCTAAAGAATTAAAAATTGGTAATCAGTCCTTTGTTCGATGCAATTACTTATATATTCTTTGTCTAGATCTATACAATTTAGAAAACAATTAGCGTAATTTTAGAATTTGCAAGGACAACACGGAGTACGACGGCCGTTGTATGCGAGATTGATACGAACTCTCTTCCGATAAAACAAACGGATTGCAAGTTACATCCCCATTTACTGTTTCCCCTAAAGTCAAACCTAAATGCCTGGAAATAAATTGCAAGTAGTGCAAACATTTTTACCTGCGTATAAATCTAACCGCCTGAAAAACGACTTACCGACTTTCAAAGGTGTCCCACTAAGTACAAGTATAATGAAAAACGAAAAAACACTTAAAGCATTCCAATCCTGCATACACCTGCAGGCTAGTAAAGGTCGCTTTTTCTACGAGCCGATTTCAACAGATGAAACGCACCTGACCGTCACACGGGAGTTTGCATTACCATTTTATGCAATCTTAAACACCGAATATACAAGCCCATTCCAATTATGCACCAAGGATCCACGATAAAGCTCTCGTAGACTATCGCATGCAACGGGCAGTCATTAACAAGGACGTCGAACGAAAAATGGCGAAGATGGAATCACTGTTTTAGGCTCCGACCTTAGGCCTTCCACATTTCTACCTGGCCTAAGCATTGATAATAAATAAAAACCGATCACCGAAACAAGCGGAGATGCGAGTTTCAGGAACTGGTTGATCAGAATAAATGGCGATTGCTGGAACAAGGGCTTTATTCGCCTGACCTTTCGGATTTTCTCTTGAACTCATCATCGGAGACGAAGGCAGAAGGGGGTGACTCGTGCACAAGAAGTTGCACTATTTATTGGATGCAGTCGCTATGCTACCGCATACCTAGAGCAATTAACCGCGCCCCCCTTGATCAAAGCTTGTTGCCCGCCGGTACGCTAATGGCTTGACGGCCGGCATGCAAGTTGTTAATTGCTGAAATCTCATCACTCGTGTTGAATGCTGGCGTGATGATTGCTCGATTATCTGGTTCACCGGCTTGCTCGCTCCCCGAGTGGTCAATTTCTTTGGCCAGCCTATGTCTCAGCACGGAATATGGAGTGCGGATGTAGTTGCACTTGTTGACAGACTGAGGTTCCGTGAACCATGACTCAAGCAACTCGCGGCTCACGCGATTATCCCTTCTTGCGAGAATTTCGGCCTCATCGAACTTTAATGTGTGGCCGGGTCTCGTCGAATGGGCCGCGACCTGAGAGTTGGCGTCATTTCTCCGTACCGCTGCCACGTGTTCAGCAATTCGCGTCCGTTGCAGACTTCCAGTTTCTCCGACGTAGTCATTTTGTCCGCAACTGCACCATATCCGGTAAACGACTCCAGCTGTTTCTTGCCGTGCCAGTGGGTCTTTTGGTCTCATCATCTGACGCCTTCCCCTGCACGAGTCATCGCTTTCTGCTTCTGTCTCTGATGATGGGTTCAAGTGATAATCCGAAATATCAGGCGAATAAAGCCCTTGTTCCAGCAGTCGCTTCTTCTTCTGATCAAAAGCCGATCATTTGAGTCTTCCGTATTTCTGCCGGTATGAGTATCCAACAGAGTTTAAATTCACTCCTTGATATGGCCGAACCTTTGATTGGCTCACATCAAAGGAGATCTTTTTGTGAAATATCTTAAGGCAGAGGTAACAGCCCATAGATTTATTTATCTTAAATGCATCACATGTATTTTTACTGTAAAAAGCATGATGGCTTGGTAGTCTCTTTAAACGAAAGAAGAGCATGTCGGGAACAAGTCATTGGAAATGGCAGGTCTTGTGTACAAACATAAAAGAGATAAACTGAGAAAACAAAATGATGAATAACGTTAGAACAGACGAAGATGAGGCATAAAAGCCTAAATAGGTACAATAATCTGCCATCGCTACCTTCCAGACGAAACGTTTACCATCTATATAAGTGATTTCATTGTAAATTTACTTTTTAAGACAGGCTGTTTCCAACGCAAAGTTGGTTGTACTGCTAAGCGTAAAAATGCTTCCCTATTCCTTTACTTTTAAAACTCAGTCAATGAATATATTTCTGTCGAAAATATAGATAAATAGAAAATCCACTAGGGATGTCTTTTTGCAATACCGCTTTTGCTGCGTAAGGGTCAGCGTTTTATTTTCTGAGTGCATTTTTCAGAAACATGTCCCGTATTTCCGGAACCATGGGTTCCAAAGTTAATTAGGCAGTGGAAATTGTAGCAGCTTCCGGCGGCGGCAAAAGCATTAGAGCAAAAAAAGACATGATTTGCCCGCATTAAAAATGGGACGCTTTACCTCAAATGGGCGTTTAATGTAAAACGAGTAGGTGACTTTGAAAAAGTGCCAGGACCTGCTGTTTCTACTAATTTGGACTTCTGCTTCATTGCCTAGAGTCGGAGTGGCGGAGAAAATGGGCATTAATTCTTTTGCGAAAAATGGCCTGAGACCCATGCGATGGGTTAAAGAGGCTTGGCTGTGACATTCCGTACGCTCTACGCCCTTTTTACCGGTGGCCCTTCAAGAGATATTTACACCGTTGATATCTTTGCCACAGGAAAAGGAAGAAATCAAATGAGAAGCAAAAAACCCCGTGAAGTTGAAAGGGCCAGTGACTAAAAAAGACAACTTTTAATTATAGAGGAACAAGCCGCACATAAGAAAAGCAACGAAATGAACTTGTCGGGAGCTAAGGCAGAAACGATAGAGTAAATTCCAAACCAAATATCGAAAACGACCTCAATTGCAAGACAGGATATGTAGAATGTCATTTTATATCCTAGCTGGTGGTTATATGGCGACGAGCAATCAACATCCGGACAATTGCGACACAAAAGGCGAAGATGAATGAAATGGCCTGTACGGACCCCGAGCTGGAGTGTCAGTTTCAAACAGAATCACCCAAATTCTCTTCTGCAATCATGACATATCGTAGATGGCAGGACCGACAAGATTTAGTCCTATGGTGCAAACATCGATTATATGGTTTGCCCCCTCCACGACTAGCTGGCTCAAGACATAAATCCCTGTGTTTCGGACAGAGAGCCTGGTTTGGCAGACTGGTGACTCGATACACGTGCTTGAAAATACAACTCTATTTTCCTCCCTCTCTCCTCCTCCGCCTGGGCTAGCTGTCAAGATAGAGTCAAGAGGACTGGAGGCGGGGGAGGGCGCATCTGGATGACACTGCCGGATTCGCACCTAGGAGTGCCACCATACCCCCTGACCCACAACAATCGCTTGATCAGGATTTTAACCAACAACAGCACCACAGAGGGTCAGAAACACGAGAATGACTGGGCAACCATGCTCAAAGCATGTAAACCCAGAGGGAGCTCACGTGCCTTTACTGACAGGAAATCAGGTGTCAGAGAACTGCCAACGCACACTAGGCTGCTAGGGCTATTGTTTGCTGGCCATGGTACAGCAGGCGCTTACATTCCTTGAGGCCAAACTCACAAAATGCCTGGGAGCGTAGAGCCTACTTATGCCCTTACTTACTTCCCAGTGCAATCACGTAGACGGCTAAAAGCGTAACGGGTGCCTGCCGTCTGTAAACTGACGTTGAATAATATTCTGTCCTTGTCTGCCTTTTAAATACACCTCTGAAGCCTTTTTAATCTTCATTTTTTGCACGCCCTGTTTATTCACCGAGGGACGTGGAGGTTGTTTACGTTTAGGAGCTAAATTTGACTTTTTCAGACAAATAAATTATGTCATAAATCTAGCTTGCCAGGATAAATCACAAGCCTCTGGTTCACATACCTTCGCTTTTACGGCCAAAATAGTTTGCGAGGCTGCTTTGTGTTTTCCCCTTTTGTACGCCTAGGCGACCGATTAAACTGTTTTCAGCAATATGAGCTTGCTTTTTTCCATCAATCACTGAAACTAGTTCGAAAATCTAGGGATTTATGCATGTTATGCAGAGTTTAGAGGAAGTTAACAAACCAAGTGCAAAGTCTCTTATCATCGGCCAGTCGTATTTCTAGAACAAGCTGCATCTTCTTCGACTCTTAAAGTCCGCGTCTTTACTTGAAAAAACGGGCGTTTTTGCTTGAATCTAAGAAGCAATCATACAAATGTATATTAAAAAATATGCACGCGTGCTTAGGAGGAACCCTTCTGAACGATGTGCAGTATATCTATTTTGAACGACCATTTAGGTTGTGCGGGTGTAAACAAATTCCAGCTACCAGCTTGTGTTTTTTTGCAATAACACTCATTTAGTTTGTATTGTATGGAAAGTTATCTAAATTAACTTGGTGTTCTCAAATAGTGCATGAATTGTGTGCGTGTGTTCTTAATAATTTTTGATTTTATGCTGGTTTTCTGTTGATATGCAGGTTTTGTGGCAACAAATCGGGGGATGTAACGAAGCAATAATAGTGACAATGGACTTTAGTTGTGCCCACAATTTCGTGAATACAGCGAAGTGAATATTTGTAAAAAATTCAATATATCGATGGGTGCTAAATCGAGGGTTGGTACAGTGCACATCGGCAATTCATCCAGCAGACATGACTCATTTAACCGGAAGAAAAATTAGAAACCTATGCATCTAGGTAGTTTGCTGAGACTGATCACAAGGAAGCCTGCACAGTGAATTAGCAGTTGGACTTTAATGGCATCGTTACGGCCTTTGCAGCATAGTTTCGAACTAACAATGTTCAAATTTGCATCGAATTAATATTGAACGCTCACTCGCGCTTAATCAGCTACCCGCATAACCCGAAGACGTAAGTTCGGCGCCACTTTTAACCTTGTCTTTTAAAACCAAAAGCTATTAAATAGCTCTCGAGACGAAATCAGCTGTTTCAGGGTTCAACTGCATACGGTGTATTATTTTCTTCTGATGTTCACAATTGCCCCAAGTCTGCCGTAATGAGTGTTATGCGGTCCAAATTTCTTCATTCTACGGCCTGTATTGTTTGCCAAAAATGCGCACGATCTAGGGTACAGAAATTGAAATAGAAAAAATGCGGTCGTTAAAAAATTTAACATTAGTTTCACAATATGGTGATACGTCAAACGAACTGCCAATTACAGACTCAACGATTGGTCTGAACTGTCAGATGTCTGCGCTATTTCACCTGGCATAGCTAGTGACAACCGAAACATTTAAAATGCTGCTGTTTAACAACACTGGAGTTTTCCTCCCCAAACGGGCTGCATATTTTAGGCTAACTTCGCTGTAATTTGAATTTATGTTAAAATTTCCGCGGGATTAGACTGACGTGGAGCGAAAAGTCAGAATTGACAGATGCAGTCTTGCTTCAAAGCGAGCCAGCACTATTTTGTCCGCAATCAACTAATTGCTCAGGTTGGTTGGTGCGTAATATCCTATCACCTGAGAAAGAAAAGGCGATCTTGGCAATTTTAATCTTGAAAATTCCAAAGTTAATGCAGCTATTTTTCTATGGCTGCGGTTAGACCAGTTTTTCTAGCTTTTATTAAAATTCGCAATGGCATAATGCGTTTTTTAGTGCTAAATGTGTATAGACTTGATGCTAAGGCCGCTGGCTATTTTCACATAAATGACAGGGTTCTGGGTCGTTATACCGGCGCATGCTCGTTAGAAAGGTAAAAAGCTTGATTTTTGCACAAGGTTTATAATGTTTAATCGTAAGTTGGTGGCTGGATTGTGGTAAGTATGAAGCGTACTAGGATCTGAAAGCCTTAAAGTGGGGGACTAACATTCAGCCTTCTGAATCGAGCCAGAAGCCTCGCTTTGGTTCAGAAAGTCATTAATTAGGAATAAAATACCCATTCAGGCAATGTTTTTGTTTTGAGTATCCGTATGTTTTTGAATGTCAATGCATAAGGCTCTGGCAATTCAACAGGAAAGATTTTGCTTATGTTTGAGCCCCCGGACAGGCCTTTCCATACGAGAATAAAGCATCTGAGTCAGTCGAAAGATAGCTAAAATACGCCAAATACAAGTGCTTTGCGAGCCAGCAGATACCTCACACACAGCCTGTACACCCTGAAGACAAGTTCGGCCACCTCGTGAAAATGGTTAGGTCTGTAAAATCCTATGTGCCGTCTGTGATGCTGTCTACTTTGAGCAAACTATAAAATATGTGGTAGGGGGCGCTCACCGATCGTTCATACGGAGCTCACTCGTTCCGTTGTGCCTTACGGGCTCTCTCTCAAGCCAGTTTCCCTTGTATTTGTCGGTAATGCCATTCTGCCTACAAAATCTGTCTTTACCCGCACATACGACAGCAGTCAGCAGTGAAGAGTCGAGGATATTTATCCCCACATGGCCATACACATAGTGGTCACTGGGCACAAATTTGCGCCAGAGATCGCTCACATGGTCGGCGCATGGTCATTAAGCAAAGGTCGTGAATGAGCTGAGTCATTGGATTCAGATAAGGCGTGTATCAGCCGTTATATCGATTTAGATGACATACAAAGTCCTCAAGGACAAACTCATCTGTTTGAAGCATTTTTTCTCGGGTATGAATTGAAAACAAGCATGTACAGCAGAATTTATTGTGGCCAATAAATTTCGTGACAGCTTTTCAACTGCACCCCGTCTCTGAATAACATAGGTAACGAATGAAAGCGCACAGCGGTATGCATTTGTACAGAATGGCAGTGCATAAGAATGAGGTCAAGGTTCAAGGCAATGAATAATCATATAAGACGTCCACATAAGCGTCATATAGGAAAAAGTGAGACGAAATGTTAACAACAAATCACAAACAGGGGAAACTAAAGGCGTGAGATTGCCAGGGCAATTGCAGATTGATCACGTGATCTAACTGCTTGCACAGGTCTGGTTTCTCCCTCCGTATGTAAGCTGCTTCCAAATAACGCAAGGTTCGAGTTGTATGCGCTCGGACAAGTACTCCAAAAGATGCTTTAGGGTCGACAACATGACCGCTATCTAACAGGTGTTTCGTTATAGACGAACGAGGGGTTTTGTTTTCCTGTTTGAGAAGCCAATTAGGCAAATGCTCAGCGGCCCTGGTTGCCAGTTGCCTTTGCGTTCGCCCAATGTACTTACATCCGCAAGTGCATGAGAATTCATACACACAATTTGGGGTGGCGTGCATTGGCAAGGCATCCTTTGCCTGGTTAATTGGAAGGCTTTTTGTGGAACTGATGAAGATAAGCTCTGCTGCGTTGTACGTTCTTTCTATAGTGCAACGCAAGCGTCGCTTGATTGTGTTTGAGACGTTGTCACCCTTAAAAGGTAGACATACTATAACGGATTTCTTCGAAACGGACTGTTCCATCAACTTTAACCGTAAATGTTTGTTGTACTTCTGAATGAAGCGTGCAGTATAACCACGATTAAGTAGGGCTTCTTTGATTGGGACAGTTTCTGTATCTATGGTCTCCCTGGAGCAAATATTTCTCGCTCTTTGAAGAAGAGTATGTAGTAGATTACGTTTCCATTGTGCTGGCGCAAAGCTTTTAAAATGCAAGTATTGCCCTTTCAACGTAATCTTGTGGAAGATGGAGCGTCTTATTGAACCATCATCCTCTCTAAACATGAGGACGCCCAGGAAGGGTAACTTGTTAAACTGCTCCATTTCCATCGTAAATTTGATTTTAGGATGCAAATTATTCATCAGGCAAAGTAGGTCGGAGGCGTTTTCCTTGTTCTCAACAATCGTGAATATATCATCCACGTATCTCCTGTATAATGTTGTCATGTTTAATTTTGATGACACCTTTTCTTCTGCTGGTAGTTTGCACCAAAGATGTTCTACTTCTGTTTAATGGGGAACTTTACAGACTGTGTCATCTGTGTCCCCTGCACCGCCGGCGAGGGTACAAAGATGATTGGTCGTGATGGCTCCGGTTCTTCCTTATCTCTTTGTAAATGCATCTATACACGCATACTGGCATGCGTTTATTCACTTATATAAATACATGTGGTAGGTGGGCCAACTCATGAAATGCCATGAGTTAGCACAAGAAAATCCCTATAAGACAAAATCCGCCCAATCTGCGATCTCCAAAATCCTACGGCAATAAAAAACGACTGTTCTTTAAAAAAGGCATAGTTGGGGTTGTAAATTAATATTTAATGAGGTAAAAACAATTGATTCTCAACTAAAAACTGAAATTTCAGAAAGTGGCCATATTATAAGTCGCTTAAGTAGGGCTAACTGTAAGAGTGCAAAAGGAAGGGAACGCATGAAATGGTAAAAATAATGAAAACTAATAACAAATGCAAACGATCAGTACTTTGTTGATTTTCCATTTGCATAAATCAGGGCTGTAAGTCTTTCTAGCATAGAGAAAGTCAGGCTATCCACAGTGGCTTGTTTAATGTGATTGTCCAGAATAAAACCAAGTTTCCATGCATGGACAGTTTCTTATTCGCCTTTTGATAAGTGTGAAAAGATGTTCGATTGGATTGAGATCTGGACTGGTGCCAAGGATGAATATCGACTGGAGTCCATATGCGGAAAGGCTGGCTGTTGCCAAAAAAGTCAGATTAAGGTTAAATGCGTTGTTGGACATACTTCTGTAGAACGATGGACAGGTGCAGTGTCGTGTAAAATTATGGTATCCAGTCGGCGACGGTGAATGTCGTTGTAATCGAAAACATCCCTCACATTGTTGACGAACACCTTGTTGTTGATGTTGTCCGTAGTCGACGGCCAGACTGACCGCCCTCTGAATTTAATCGCCATCCAAACCATTAACCGTCGACATCTTATAAATGTTGTTGTCGGCGCAGTGTGCTTTTTTGGGAATTTTTTTTCCGCATATGAACATCTGGGCCGATTTCCTTGGCTTGTCAAAAAATAAGACCTCATCAGAGAAGTAAATGCTCTTCCGGAATGAGGGCCGATAATCAACGTATTTCTTAGCAAAAGAAACTTTCTCTAATAAATCTTCTACTTAAAACGCCTTGATCATGGCTTTTTCGTTCAGTTCAGTTCAGTTTATTGAGGGAAATAGGCGTAAGCCTTTGAGTATCCTGTTTGCAACGTAAAAAATGTGTGGTATACAGAAAATGTTCCTGGGTTGAAATAGTGTTGATGAAGTTCAAATTGCCAATAGAGGCCAAGAGACGAGTCCAAGGATGTAGTCTTGAAGAAGGAGACACGATCGCCGGTACAAGAGCTTTATTCGCCTGAAGTTTCGGATTCCTATTCGAATCCATCATCAGAGACAAAAAAGCAGAAACGGGCGGTCGTTGCACAAGGGGCTGCGGTATTTATAGGATGCAGTAGCCATGCTACCGCATACCTATTAACATTCACGGCTCTCCCCTTCATCCGGGGTCATCGCACTTGGTGTGATCATTTCTTGATGGCCGACATTCGAGTCGATAATTGCTACAATTTCATCACGTGCGTTGGATGTTGGCGTGATGATTGCTCGACCATCTGACGCACCGACCCCGGTGTTGGGAAAAGTGTTCACCTCTGCGCACCCCGCACAGTTTCTAAATGTAAGATTTTTTAATGCCGTTAAATGGCCGTTCATGAAACATCATGTATCTGCATTAACGAATGTGGCTTGCAAAGTTAACAGTATTGATCAAATCTACTGCTTAATTTTATAAACATCATATAGTCTCCACTTAACACCGTAGAGAAATGCATGGTATTCCGTACACGGAACATATACAGCTTGTAGTTTTGAAACCCTGAATGCAAGTGTAACAGCAGGTCGGGTTCAAAATTATTCCGGAATAAGAAAATCTTTTTTAAAACCGAATTATATTCTTCTTTTGAGTATGAAATTGGAAGAAGACGTGACTTTCTATCGAATAAGTAAAAGAATGAATATTTTTATGCATGTTTTCCATGAAATATAATTGAATTTTAAAGGGCATGGAAAATTAATGAGAAAATTGCATATTACTTAAGTAGTCATTTTTTGCAGAGTATAGATCTTGCATGCAGCCGAAAATAAGTTCTTTCGAAAGCCGACACCCTGAGGTAACTGGATCACTATAGATTTATGCTGCATCATGATTAGTTTTACAACACTACTTAATTTATCTTTTCGAAACGAGAACGCATTTCGAAATTTTGGTTGACATTTCATGAGTTAACACATCTACTGTACATTTTTCAAAGAACCGAGGTGATTTAACTGCACCACACGAGAAACAAAGTCACCAAGAATCCTTAAAAATTACGAAACATAATAGTCCTTCCTGCAAAAAAGGAGGATTAGGTTGTACCTTGGGCACAAAAGATTGTTACACAAAATGCCCCTTTTTTAGAAGCCAGAGTAACTAATAAGTGTATTACCAAGCACAAAATTTGATCCATTAATAAAGTGCCAAAAAATCTTGCAGGGAAGAATAAGATGTCCAGAGATGTTGCCGAGTCTGTCAGAATAGCCTGTGAACCATTCTTACAGCTTGTTTACCGCCTAGATTTCACGAACCGAAAGTATCGCTACAACTGGTGGTACCATTACGCAATGCATCTGGTTATAAGTTACCCAGCAGCTACTCTACGGAACACCCCATTGACAAAGGATTGTTAGATCCTCAACTTAGAATCCCACGGAGTTTCTGAAAGAATTACGATGATTTAAGGTTTTTACTAGCGTGATGATGGAATCTACTGATTTCACTTCACTCCTCCCGACTGTACATTTGGATTTAGCCAGGCAGTGTACAGAAGACCGTCTCCAGTCCAAAGAGACGGATGTACCTGCCTTTTTTGTCTAAATTCTTTTATCATTTAGTGGAGGCTTAGATCTTCTTTGTACATGAATAACAACAAAGGGCGCTCCTATGGGTTGCCCGTATTTGGCCTTCTTGTTGAAATCAGCATTCAAAGGTTAAAAAGCACGGTTCTATTATTATCTAACCCGTAGATCATGGATGCAAATGTGAATGGCTATTATGCTAACATTAAAAGGAATCAGCTGACAATTTTCCAAAGCATTATTTACTCAATTAAATTAGGGATCGCATTTGCCTTGGAGAAAAATAGTTTGCAGCAAAAATACTACTTGGTGTCTTCATACCAATAAAAACTGATGGAAAATGTTTCTCATTGGTTTGTTACAACGATTTTCTGAGAACGTTATTAAATATCACCAGAGCAATCACTCTAAGTGTCACAAACGGAATGCCGTCAAGAGTCTATTTAACTGAAAAAAACCGACTGCTCTAACAACGAAAGTTACCAAATACGACTTAATTATTTGTTCAAACTATTTTCCAAAATAGGTACTGTAAGTTCCTGTACATCGATTCATAGGGCAACAGGAGATAAAAGAAATAGAAAGGAACTAGATCGTTTCAAAAACTGGCAAACACTTCCGTGCATTAAGAATGCGTCTGAACTCGATGAAAAAGTCTGAAAAAGCACCAAATACCGATGACAGCAGTGCGCAACCAGGTTGTACATCCTAAAAATAGGATTAGATATTAAGACAAGAAAACAACTGTCCGCACGATTTCGTGTGATACTTGCAATGCAATGTACCAGGGTAAAACTGTAAAATCTCACCCTAATCCGAACAAAATTCGCAGTCGATAGGCCAGATTGCCGTGTGCACGGCAGAAACCGGACGCAATTAGGTCTGAGAAAAAGCTCATATTGTTAATGTTCGTTCGTCTAAAAAACTTCGAGAATTTGTGCTACCGTTTGTTCCGACAATTCATGAAAATACTGACACATCAATCTAGGCGTCGCGTAGAACATTTCAAGGGAAAATTAAATAAGTGAAAGCCAATCGGAACGGAATACCAATAAGCAATGATGACATTTTACCAGAAACGCCAAGGCAGCATCAGTTTTTCAGACAGGTTTAAAGCTGCAACTGTCTTGCACGTCTCCTGCAGTCTGGCAACGATTAAGGGGAACCACAGTCCAAAATCTACAAAGTAAAGTTTCAAAGATGCGAATATTCCCATTGAGGAGAATTTGGCGAGCATTCGCATGTTTTCAATAAACTATCCTTGGACCAGTACATTTATGTGTGAACGAGGTACAAACTGAAACGTGTGAACGACAAGAACAATCGATCCAGGCACGTCCTTTCATGCAAACGGGGTATGTGAATAGAGGGGAAGGAAGGGAAGGCCGGCAGTAAGCGACAGTGAGAGTGAGATAGGGTCGTGTCACAAGGGGGAGGGATGGGAGTGGATGGGAGACGAAGACGTGTATGCAATCAATTGATCATTGTCACGGTGCTTGTGAGAGGACCTTCCGCGCGCTTAAGACCGGCCTCTGTAGCCTGATGGCAGTCGCTTCTGCTGTTGCTAGTAAGCGCTAACCCAGTCGCTTAGGATAATTCAGTGGGACCTTGTAAATCACACGAAAGGCTTCGTTGAGATCCACACGATGCCCAGAAGCAACCATGTGTGCGAGAATGTAGCTGTGTATGCTCTTAACTACACCTTTCCTCAGCCATGCCGGCAGGTGTTTTCGTATTCCTTAAGATAGGCGCCGACTCGTACGACCAATACAGCTCCACAGGAGGAAGTAAAGGAGTAAATGCACATGAACGCGGTCTGAGCTGGTAGTCTATACTTGCCTTTTTCGCGTAGGACGAAGTTGGACGAAAACAATACTTGAACTCTTGCCACCGGGAAGGTCCGCGAAACGGCTTGGTCAAGGCGCCTTCTCAGGAGTTCACTCTTCGTGTCCCCTTGAAAGGGGACTTTGGGGAACAGAGTTTTCTTTTCCGCCGTCGGTATGATGAGTTTTGACGGTCGTTTGACAACATTTCTTACAATAAATCTATCAGGATACACATTTTTGCTAAACAGGTCCTGGATGCTTTTAAGTTCCTTATCAGCGCTATCTGCCGAAAAGATTTTTCTAGCCCTTCGCGCCAAACAGCGGACAAGATAACGTTTCTGTTGAATGGGTACAAAACTGTAGACGTTCGTATATTTCCCAAACCAAGCACCCTTTGAAGAGACGCTTCTTCGGATGCTGCCGTCAGCTCTTCTGCTTAGAAGAACGTGTAGGAACGGTAGGGTGTATGCCGCTTCCACCTTTACGATAAACTTGATTTATGAATGCGCTTAATTTACAACACCCTAGAGGGTGATTATGTTGGTTTCTTTGGTAGCACTTGCGAAGGCGTCGTCAAGGTAGCGACCGCAGTGCCTTAGCCTTTTGATTTGATCGTGTATCTGAAACTTCTCCAGCTTGCCCCCGAAGACATCGTCTAGGAGTGGACGAAGAAACGATCCTAGAGCAACTCCGTCTATTTGTCTATATATTTGCTTGTCAAAAAGGAACTGCAAATTTTATATACATTTTAATGAGAGTTCCTTGAGGGCGTTCGTCGGAATACCCGTTTCCTGATCGTTGGTTGACAGGAATTCATATATGTTCTTGACTATTCTCAAGTCTAGCTGATTGACTTTCGACGAGGTATGCAGAACTTAGGACCAAGAGACAATGCTTAAAGTGATGTTTTATTGAGAGCCATTGAAGAATACTTATGTACCTACAGACGTGGGTCCTTTAGAAGACCTGATTGTGATTTCATTACAGCCATCCATTGCAGAAATAAAGATCTCTTTGTCTCTCCCCGTTTCTTTCCTATAGACGCGGTGTAGGTAATAAATTTCAGTCTTTGGTTAAATGTGAGATTGTCAAGAACGGCTTAATCGATCGCTCTTATCGCTCACACGTTTCAGTTTGTTCCTCGTTCCCATATAAATGTACAGGCCCAATGAGAATTTATCAAGAGCACGCGAATGATCGCCAAGGGCTCTTTTGAAAGTAGATTTTGTTAAAATTCCCAAAGAATTTATTTCTTTAAAAGTAAACTTCTGCGATTTCCTGACTTTTATTACGCACGTTTGCATGCATTTACTTTTTTCGTGGACTGTCTTTACGCGTCCAACCAAACCTACGCTCAAGGCCAGATAAGTCAGCCAAATAGACAGTAGGTTTAAATTTGTGCGATTTGAAGAATTTTCGCCAGTGTTGATATAAGAATCTAAAACGCCAGCTGTAGATTGATTATGACAAATATATAAGACTTTGAATTGCTCCTGTTCGCGTCTGTGGTTGATTTCTTATAGCTGTAATGATCTCAATTGGTGCGAAAATTATAGATGCTTCTAAACAATTGCGGAAATCGGTAAAAGGCATGTAATGAAATATTATGGCTTCCATGTTGGCAGATGCTTTACACTACACGGCCTCGCGATAATCAGAATGAATTCAAAATTGTTTAATTATCTTATAACATCAAGTTTCAAATGTATTATGTCAGTTTGAGAAGTATACATGCCAGCGTCCACTCAAGAAATTGCCGCGTCTAGCTAAAATACTTTAATGATTATAGTTTTCGAGATGAGCTTTAAAAGCTAGGTTAAGACAGCTCAACCGTCGCAACCGACAGTGTCCACATTGCGCTCCGCAGCAAGGTGAAGCAGGCACGGTTACTTGCGCGCAAATTAGTTTACAGTGAGTGTGGGCTTTCGCAGCATCTACAGCACATGTTCCTCCTCCGACATCAAGACGGTGTCAAGAGGATCGGGGATAGGCGAAAGGCACAGGTAGATGGCACTGCCAGACCCAAACTTAGGCGTGCTAGCACACCTATTGGCCAACAAAAAACGCTTGAGAAGGATTTCAATCAACAACTGCGCCACAATGCGTCAGAAAAATGAAGATGACCGGGCAGCCATGATCAGGGCCTGTGTACCCAGCGGCAGCGCAATTGCTGGCAGGGAACCAGAGAACTGCCAGCAGACACCAGTTTGCAGGGGCCCATGGTTTGCAGATCATGGCATGGCAGACGCTTGCATTCCTTGAGGCCCAGAAGGGTGACCCGCAGGCCTACATTTAGCCCGGGCCATCACACTTCAAAGGCCGGGTAAGCAGTCAGTCATCGACTGTGAGGCACTACCCATAAGGTTTTAAAACATTACTAAAAAGAAATGTACATTCGACTCCTTTTTTAAAGTCCAAAATAACTCTGATGTTGGGCATCGGTAGTGGATTAATTTTCAGCAAATAGTACGCACCTTTGGAAGTGGTACGTCCTCGGGTAACAGTACAAATCTGCTGCTTCGCTGAAATCAACCAGCTGTACCGAGTCTTCATAAAACAAACAAGTTAAGTGAGCTATTATTAAGGGACATATCGTTTAATTTCATTTCGAAGCGACGTTCTACATGTGGTTGGTGTTGTGGCCATAACGTTGTCATAAGTCCATTCATAACCCTAGGCATACATGCCCGCAGCTTGGATGTGACCATGATTCGCCGACTTCATGGTCACTTAGTGGTTATAATGGGTAAAATTGCAGTTTTGTCTCCCAAGGTCACACTTCAAAACTAACCGTCCGACAGGGTCCAGATACGGAGGAATAAACAGAAGCTTATGCGGGGCAGACGGGAGAATTTCATGAATCAACTGGATCTATAGCCACGAAGGTTAAGTCTATTTTTTCCGGAGGCCAAATCTAAACCCAAGATATTTGCATAGGATATCAACCAGTTAGCTGTAGGAGGAGTAATCAATTTAACGGACAAAATTGAAAAGGTATGGCAGAATAAAAAACTTACTTAATTACTTTGCACTTCCAGAATGATAAAATGGGTGGTCTAGAACACAAACACTTGATAAAGGCCGGTATCCCGACAAAATTATCCCCGCATTAGAAGCACTGATGTCAATTATCATAGCTCTATACCCTCAGGGCAAAACGTCGGACCCCACAGACTATGTTCCTTTGTTTTTTCAACAGTTGGCATTAGTCTGACCGTCATATGCACTCGATAGGAGAGCGTGTGCAGATCTGCGGGGAATGGCAAATAGGGCAGCACATTTGAATCTTTCCGCGTTTCTTTGGCAAAGGACGGGCATAAACCGGTCAAAAGAATAGTTCCTGAGTAGATCAAGATAAACTTGATCGTTGGCACAGCAACCTTTACAGCTGAATTGTAACAAAATTCAAAACTCCAAGGGTTCGAAATCAAAGACTCGGACACCAGCAAGCAGATTTGAGCAAATCCATTTCCCTTAATTTTCAACAACCACACGCATTTTTTATTCTTCCGTCCCAGCCAATTTTTCTCCAACAGACACGAAAAACGTAAATTCACTCAAGTTGATCTTAAGTATCCAAAAATAGACTACTTTTATTTCGGTTGCCCATTTATTTGGTGATTTTGAATTGATTTTTCTGGTGACTGACGCGTTTCACTCGACGGCGTTCTCATATTAATGCACTGGTCTGACAAGAACTTATTGAAAGCAAACGGATACTTTCCACGTGGTCTTTCCCGAATTTAATTGCTCGAAGAGGCGGAATACTTCTTCATTTAATACCCTGATATGATGATTGGGCGATAAATTTGTGATGGCAGGAGTTCAATTGTACCATGCATTCCGTACTGCATGATCAATTAAAGCCTGCAATACGACAAGGCAAGCGCGGACATACAGTTCGCGGCAGCTAATATAGCTACTTTTATTTAAAACAAAGTGTTCACCAGAAAGGAACTCTCTGATTAAGTTTTCTCTATCTTAAAGCTTTAAGCCTATCCAAGAAACAAAAGAACAAGATTTGACCACAAATTAAGGAGGCCATAGAGATTTTAAGTTTTTTAAAGATGTACCTTTACCATCCAAAGCCAAATGGCTGTTAATAAATGGACCTCAAACCATGTCTGATATTCATTTTTGGGCGACAATTTTGTTCTAAACTTAAATCTTTAACATCAGAACTGCTGTTAACACAGGACCATAGCAAAAGCTAGAAGCTGGCGGATTTGAGAAATAAAAAGCACGTGCTTTATTGATCAGACAGATGTAATTTGCACTGAATACTACAAATTGACACAATGTCGTAATTGTACATAATACAAACTTTTGCACACTTGACTTGCAAAAGGTTTACATGAGTCACTCTTAGTGGCATTCCTTATTAATTCCCGAAAACTATATTTTTTAAAATTCGTTCATTAAACAAACAACCGACTGAACGTGGCAGTCGATCTGCCTATGCATTGTTAATTGCACTTATTGGTGACAGAAATATCATGAGAAACGAAGAAGAGGCTTGTTCTGAAAAGGACAGAAAATTATATTCCGTTCTTATTGATCTATGGATACATGAATAATTGACCTGACTTTTACCACTTTGTGGACTTTAAAGGGTTTGATGCCCGTGTACCGAATAACACAGGTTTTAAACTCAAAATAATTCTAACATAATTTTGCAACAGTAGTGAAAAATTCTTGTCCTATGGTCGTGCGCGTGTCAACAAAGTCGGCTGAGAAAATGGCAACTTAAAATAGAGCAATTCTAATGGCATGAATTACAATCATCCCAATAGGTTTGTAGATTGATTTTTAAAATTTCCTTGCTAAAAGTAAAATGATGGACATGCAATCTTCTATTTTTTACAATTTGCAAAATAACTGGAATTATTTATGCATAAAAAACGTAATATAAATGCCACATGATAGGTTACTTGTATTTTCTCAAAAGATGCATGGGATTGCAAAAATAGAGATCATGCTGGTTCCTCTAATAGTTAAACTTACTTAAAATGTTGATGACTTCTCGCTTACGAAATATAAAAATTGTGTGCTGTCAACCCATCAAGTACTACCGGAAGTGTTGAAAAAATGACCTGTAATTTGTCTTCATATAAACTACGGAAATTGTACAAGAAATGAACTTAATGATTATCATTACGGCATCAATATTTATGGTCATTGGTAGTTTTGCTGTTGTATTGGCGAAATGCTAAAAACCACACCAACACACAAGCTACCTATTATTCTGTGTAATCCGTGAAAAACTAAGTAATATATTTTCGTTAAAACTATTCTCAACATTAAAGAGGTCGCCAAATTGTCGATTGGGTATAAGTCGATTAGTTGTGTAAAATAAAATAAAGGCCGTTGCTTAGTGTTTAGTAAAGTAATTTGTGTTTCCGAAACACTGCGTAGCAGGAGCTGATTAACGCCTTATACTCCGTCAATAGGATTCCATGTTTTCCCTCTCTTGTTTTGGAACGGCAAACAAAAGTGCTTTTTGCATTACCGAGAAATTTATATTTACGCTCCGTTATTTTACCTTTCCGAAAGTCCTATGATACATGTGCAAAACCCTTTTGCAGCAAAAAGAATAGTTTTACTGTAAAACATTTTGCCAGGAGTGTGGGCTTTGGTCGCTGTGTGCGAAGACCTTACGTACGAATCCACGTCAAATGCACTTTTGTTGCTAAAAGTATAAAATATTTTAGCTGCATTATTGAAAAAAGGTAAATTAGTTTCGTCTTTAATAAAATGGAACTGGAATTTTAGTTTTCGTCTTACGCATCGTAATCAGATAGGTCATATCAGTCTGCAGTCCGACTAGCGAAAATGTGAACTGAGTAAAAAATATTCCTAAATACCCACCGTCCACTCTTGGCAGCCATTTTACATGAAGATGTTATACATGAGTTTCATTTAGAATTCATTGCTAAGACAAGAATCTTAAAACCATAAAGCGGCATGCGATAAAAATATGCAAAATGGAAAAAGCTGCTTATAGAAAAGTTCATTACACAAGAAAAAAACAGTGCAAGTCCGAATAGAATGAAGTTTTGGTTTTGATCTAAAAAGTATGTGCAGTTACTTGCTGCTGAATCAGTCGCACCACAGCTCTCGAAAAAATAAACATACTTAAACAGGAGTTGACCGCCTTGCATAAAAACGCTCCCAAAAGTTAAGCACTTGTAAAGATTGACTTCGAGACTGTGAAAAGGTAAATAATTTGAAGAAACGTATTGATGTATTGAAGGCCTACTTCATGAGAGCCAAATGTAACTGAAAGCTCAGTCAATTTCCTTCGATGCAGGTACGCTAATCTAACTCAGCGAACGCTCACCAATCTATTAAATCTAGGGATAGAAACGTTGAATAAACATAACTTCAAAATAATTCTGACTACAATCCATTTTAAGACCGTTGATGAACACATCTAAGGGATATAACCAAATATTTACAGTTTTTTGTCACAAGCGGCAGCCAAATCAAGTGCGGCAGTATTTTTCATGAAATTTGCATTTTGCAACTTACAGCCGTCCAAGAATTCTGATTAAACTATTGAGAACTGTGAATTTTGACTATATGAAAAGGAGTGCAGTCTATAAACACCCTGCGTTGCAACAACATAGCCCGAACTAAAATGCTCCTTCCCGAGGTCTTATAAGCACATGCAATTTATTTCTGATAAAAGCGTGCATTACTCTAGATAAAGTACAAAACTTAATTATAGCGCTAAGTTCTTCCCCCTCCCCCAAAAACACTGAATAAGTTTGCTTTTGTTTAACCGCAGGTTGTGCATGGATAGTTGACTCCTTCGTCTTGCCTCTGGAGTGCGCAGCAACATAGCGTTGGACGGTTACATAGCTAATGATGTTTATTTAACTTTGCCTCACCTGCGAAGGCGTCAAAGGTAAACAGGATATGTCTTCTAAATAAGTAAGTAGATACAATTTCCGGACATTCACCTGTTTCTCCTGAAGAACGGTTACGCTTTATTTACTAATAAAATATTTTCGAATTTTTCTAGGTTTAGAGAGTTAAAATTTGGTAAGAAGAAAAGATAATGCAGTTTTAAGTCAAGAATTTTATCAAAATATGTGGCTGCAAATGCGGGTATGAAGACACCGAATGCGGAAGGCGAAAGGTTGCATTCGTAATGGTTTTAAAAACAGTACCGCCTTGGAAAAGGGATGTCCACCCAGCAATTATACATTGCCGGGAACAACTGTGACTAAAATATGCGTAGGACCAAACTATGTCTGGCTCAACTTGTAGTGCAACCTTGCAAGCGTACATATATCCACTTGTATCTGTAATTTTATATTTTGAGCTTTTTAAGCGTTAGAGGATACCACAATACCCGCACAGATACCAGTTAGGAGCCCATACACTCTTGTTTCACTGATATTTTGCTGCATGGCACAGTTACGGTGGGTTTAATTTACCAGTGGTTACACCAGCATTCCCAATGTGCTTTATGGTATATACTGTGCTTTGGAAACTGTTGCTTTTTAATTTCATCAGAGTTTAACTAAGCCTATAGACCATAGTATAAACTGATCTCCTCCAAGTTAGCGATTAATTTCTGAGGAAATAAGACGAAAAAATTTTGGACGTTTCACCCTTTCTGTCAGTCATAATTATTAAGGCCTCCTCACTTTCACTGCAAAATTAAGCGGCTCTTTGCTGGCGCCCATATGCGCGTACACAAATCCATAGTTTTAGAGTTGCGAAAATTCCCATAGCAGTAATCAGAAGACGAGCTGGCCAGCGCCTGTTAGCGACAGCGGAAGCGGCCGCCATTAGGTTACGAAAGCCAACCTTATGCGCTCAGAAGAACCACGTTCAGGCTCCGCGCCTACAGTGGTCGACGGCTGACTAACGGTGCAACTCCCCCCGCGCACTTGCGCTCTCACCCCGCCCCTGACAATGACTATTATTACCCCCACCCCCTCCTCCACAGTCCCCCACCCCGCCTTTGTTTAAGGAGTACTTTTATCGACTTCTCTTATCGCTTACATGTTTTACTTCTACCCCGTTCCTATATAACTGTACTGGCCCGGCGAGAATTTATCGAAAGCTACGTATGCTCGCCACCTCGTTTTCCAAATCCATAGTTGTTGAAAGAAACTCCTAGACTATAAATCATCATACCTACAGTTTACAGTGCGGCAGTGCCCACTACCTTCATTTAAATGTTTACTTTAGGGAGAGTCACAGTTTCTTTTAAGTTAACACTTGATCCAGCTATTTCAATTACTGAAGCGTTTCTATACGTGAGAAACACCAAGGGATTTGCCCATTTGTTTCCATAGCCTTAATACACGTACCGAGAATAGGGAGGCCACACTAATTTCTTTTTTGCAGAGAAAATACACAATCAGAGGAAAATTGACGAATTCGAGGTAAGCACAGGCAAGCCTTGATCATCCATCATCCGGACTGTTCAGCGGCACATTTTACAGAATGATACTGACAGACAACCACTTTCCAATGATAATTAATGGGAAAGCGTTTAAGAGGGTGTCCAGATATGCCTTTAACCATCCTCTTGCAGCGTACAGACCAGACGATAAATTAAAAAGTGCGTTTATTTTTCGACGTTTTCTTCGCAAATATTTTCAGTTTTTCCTATATCCTAGGTTTCCGCACTTGCATGCACCAGGAATCGTCTGTGCTATTGGAATTGCGTGTTTAAATTTTAATTCGATCCCGCTTCTATTCCATGGCTCAGTCAATCTAGTTAACTAGCTGACCGAGAGAGTCTTTGAAATAATTCAATATTGGCCTCTCTACGATCCGTAGTAGATTGAAACAGACCTTTCTTACAAAAATGACGTCTGCCATCACAAGTCAGCTTGCCTTCAAATCACGCGCGAATGATTGGTGATACAATAACCAAGGCGATCTGGCTAATCGCTCGACTTTTGGGGCCTTGGCTACAATTAAACATGGTGACACAGGATAGAGGGAATATAGCGTCCTATAATAAAGCACGATTGCTCTTAATTACTGCAGAACTAGTGTTAAGATTGTGTTAAGGGTTAATTTTAGAGTCTCAAAAAGCACCTTCAAATAGACGCTTAAAATATGAGGACAAGGAGTTTTCTCTATGTTATTTTCTTAAATCGCAAGCAAATTGTTCGCCGCTGTGATCGCGTGCGAGACATTTAAACTGCAGCTTCGAGACGAAAGTGTAAACCTTTGAACTTCTTCTTAAAAATCAGCACACATGAAACAATACTACTCCAAAGTAGTTGGATACTACCAATACCAACAGAATTGCTGTAAGTTTACGGTTCATCAGGCGAGCTATTTGGTCCCAGTGCTCAGTCGTCAATTAACAGGATTCCTAGTCTGCATTCCGAAGGGTCCCAAATGAGACGCATGAAATTGAGCCACCCTTAATAATTACTGCGTAAGTCGTGAAAATTAATGTTTAAGTAATCCAAAAGTCTGCTGTGAATGGATTCTAAAAATGATACAGATGACTTCGAAAACATCTCCACTGTAGCAATTAAGCTCCACAAATGGGAGTAAAAACTGCAAATTAAGTGGTTAAAAGTTAATAGAAAGCGTCTGACAACTTGCGCTAAGGTTTTACCTTAAATTTAAGCTCGCAAAATCTGCGTGGTAGTTGTTACGGGTGTGCTTTGCTTGACAAAACATTTGATGTTGTCTGGGTAAATAAACACACACTTTCGCGTTTCTGAATATCCCAAAACAAGGAAAGTTCACTTAGCCTTAATTACGGGAAGAAGCCAGATGTATAAGTCAAAACAAATTACCGATAAATTCCCATTAGCTGAAAGTTTACAGGAAAAAACTTTGACAGAATTTGCACAAAACAGCTCGAGAGTCCGATGAGCTCCACAGCTGAAATTCGGTTGTCAGCGAAAGTTGTTTTTGTTTCCAGTGTATTTCAATTGCTAGGTTGCTGTGAAGATGGGTACTTTTAGTTTGACTGTTAAAAACATATTAAAAAATTTTGGGCAATGTCATATTGTTTCGATAACCTTTTAAAAGGACAATAATCCCCTCGAATTCACCAGCCCTTATTTAAAGAACTATTTTTGTGCAGCAGGAATCAGTGCAGAGTCAGTTTTAGGGAACGAAGGGGCTCAGCCGGTAACTGTGATTTCTGAATAACGGTAAACTCAGAGATGCTTAACATTAGTATCGTGATTTATCAAATGCGTCCAGTTGGCTTTAACGAATGTGTAATTAAAATATAGTGGACCTATATCCTCGGCCAGTTGGAAAGATAACCTAGAACACCGATTGCTTATTAGGTACCCAATAAACTAAGCAAAATCATTTATGATCTTCCTTTAACATGCCTTTGCTTACCACAGGGATCTAGTGTGCCATTCTTATGAAATAAAGTGTAATTTTAACATAACCTACGTTATATAAGCTGGCGCATAAGATATCAAAATCCAAAAAATTGAAATTATAAGCTAATAATTTACTGTATGTGCTTTGACGAAACAGCATGAAAGACGCACAGGCGCATTATGTATATAAGTATAAATATCTTAGAGGGAAAGATCGAACATTCTATGAGTGTTCATTAAAACGCAAAAGACAAAAAGTAGTACGTGCGACTGTATTCGCGCATCTTGCGTGACATAATAACCCCTATATTTTGTTCATATGCGAAGGTGCTAACGATTTTACCGGGCGTAGATAGGTCTCTGCGTCTGCCGGTTTGCTTTCAGAGGGCTGAATCACAGTTATTCCCCCTGCTTTATGAACGCATTAATCTACACCAATTGCGTTATGACAGTTTATCAAATCGTTAAATCAGTGAACATAATATCATGAATGGTAAACGTAAGTCTGTAGGAATGCAACCTATTTTGACTTCTTCTGTTACTAAACAAATGGTCTTATAAACTCATACCGATTTAGTTACTTATTAATTTGCAGACGCATCATCTGAATGTGCATTACAAAGTTGTTCATCTTCGTATTAAAATTACGAAATATTATGTTTTTTGCGGATAATTGGATTCAATTGGAAATGAATAATCATCACTTAGTAAAGTAAAAGATAAACTGACTGCGGCTTATTGTGAAACTCATCATTGCATCCTCGAATATTGATTAATCGTCATCTAAATTTATTTTAACAACAAACATTGGTAAAAAGGACGAAAAATGTTCCAACAGCTGTTTTAAATCTAAATTGACAATTCTGACGGCGCGAATTATATCTGACACTTTCTGGTCAGCTCAATGGCGCGCACAGAAACTTGTTCCGTTGCTTTTGGTGCACATATATAAGTAAATACATCTGAAATAAGATAATTTCGATATGTCTTTGACTGTTTAGCTACTGTTAAATACTTAGCATTTCCCCAGCCATCACAGTTGAACAGCCTATATGGCTCTTTAACATCATATTTTGCACCTCCGTATTCCATATATCGATGCTGCGAAGAAAGAAAGCATGGTCAGTATGTCCAGCTGTCCATCGATGTGCGTTTGGTGGATACACTAGCAGACGTATTTCACAAATCAGCAGCTCGGGGGAATTGCTCAAACGTCATACCAGTCAAAGCGGAACTTCATGCGGGCTGAGTCGTATCTACTCTCATCCGCCACCTATCTCCGAGTCCTACGTCGACAGGAGTAGGCTGGCCATCAGCGATCGAGTGCCCTTATCAAGCAACATAAGTGCTCAATGTTGGAAATTTCTCTGAACGCCGGTCTGCGGGCATGTGCGTGAGCGTTTGCTTCTAGACGAACGCGCAGAATTCGTGGCAAGTTTTTGAACACTTGAGTTTCTGTTTACGGGATCATAAGTGCAAGGGACATGAGGTGGGTAGACCGCGGGGGTCGTCAGTCTTCGTAAAACGCACGCACAGATTTGGCTGTAAGGAGCACAATGAATGTAGTCAGACTGGGCGTGTGGCGCGGCAGTCGTGTGTTTTTTTTGGGGGGGAGGGGGGAGATTCCCCACCAATTCTAACATTGTGTGTGTGAAACTGACACCATTCACACTTGCATTGTGCTCCCGCATAGACTCGCAGCGACGATAGTGACACTCGAATGCACAATACATTCATTCAGCTTCTTTTATTCTCATGTACGTAAACAATCAAGTGTCTATCTGCTGAAAAATGGGATGGAAATCTAATGCGGCCAGGGCTTTGGCCAAAATCCCTCTCAATTGCCAGTTTAAGCCGCCGAACGTCAACCGGGTGTTGAGGCCGCATTCGCATGTAAGTGAAAAAATGCCATCGTACATGTCTTATCGTTTCAACTTTCTAAATTTTTGAAAATGATGATTTTAGAAAATATATAACGTCCAGAGAGTCTCTGAATAGAATGCATTAAATTTATATGCATTCCGTTAATGAAAACTCACTCCTTCCATACGGTGCTTGCGCGCTTTGGAATTAGCATCGTACGGACGAAAACGAGTCCCTTTACCAGGATATGAGAAAACAATCCAACAGCATAGACTAGGACATTAAAAAATAATATAAATATCCAGTGATAATAGCATTTCACGCGCATAACATATAGGCTTTCGTAAAATCATTTACTACAACATTTCAAAAGCCAGTCGGAATTAATATTAAGTGATATATTTAAGTTTACCTTTTGTTGTGTCAGCAGTACAGAACTAAGTTGAATTAAACGTATCAATTTCAGCTAACATTTTTATCTGTCTGACGCCCGCATATCTACTGCAGACATTGTATTAAAGGTGCAGAATAACAGATCAGAAGAATATCGTTTACTGAGATAATTCTGTACAGTGAAAAATAGATCATCGGTCTGATTCGGCCACTGCAAAATACAAAATTATATTGTATGACTGAGATATTTTCCATGTAGGCATAGTTGTTTGTGTGGGTGTCTCGTAAGTGACAAACACAACTAGTAGCCTCTATAGGTGACTGCCCACACGAAATTATAAATTATATTTATTTCCTCCACACTCTAGTTTGCTGCATGCAAATATAAATAATGCTTTCTGATCGGTGTCGGAGAAAAATGTTCAGGTACACTTGACGTTAGCCTTACAGTTGCCAACATGATAAGAACTTTGTTTTTTACACGCCGAAATCAATTAGACCGCTTCAACTGTTTAATAAGGGAAACGGAAATAAATTACGTGATTATTACATAGTAATTTAAGTGATCGGTGGTCTGTTTTTTGACCGTTCACAAAAGAAACTCCTCATTTTATCATTTTGCATATCTGTTCCGAATTTTTACTGCTTTTGCGCCTTCAACTGTGCTCAAGTGAATGAAAATTGTCAAATGTCATAGCGTCTGCAATACGCACTTTTTGATGTTTCATCAAATTTTTGTCATTCAGAAAGTGCAATTTTAGCGAAAGTGCAGTTAATTCATGGGTCTTCGTTTGTTGTATATCACTTTGTTGTGAGCAAAGGATAACATGTTTCTCGAAATGCATATCATCTTATTCACTTGCAGGGCGTATTTCTATATATTCGCCCAGTCCCACCAAGAAAACTAGTAATTACTGTGTCCTTTGTATAGCTGACTTCAAATTTTCTGTCTTGAACATTTCTGCTAATTTTGGTGGGCAAAACTAGAGGTATTTATGTTCATGTTTCTGATAGAATTCGCAAAGCCATTAAGCATTAGAGGCAAGCATTGAACTACTCGCCTTTTCATGGGCTGAGATACGGCTTAAAGTAGCCGATACGACTAAATGCAAACAAAATGTATAGAGAAGCTTTTTTATGAAAAAGATGAATTCTATTTTAAAAATATGCATTTTGTTGTTTTTCCTCGTAGCAGGCTGGCGAAAGTCATTCGAACTCTAGTTTGAACCTCTTTTCTGTTTACACTTGTTGCGTATTTAGCTGATTTATTACACACCTTGTTTCTGCGCTTTAGTACGCTCCAGCGGCTGGAGCTGCCTGCTAACCCTTGCGTTTTTCCAATGTAATTCCTAAAATGAATTGAGTCAAACTTGCTATGATTGTGATTTTGCTTTCGAGACCTGCGTAAACATAGTGTCGCCTGAGTTTGGACCAAATAAAAATGGTTTTTGTTTCTTGTAGAATCTAGAAAAGTTTTTAAGAAGTTCCGCTGTTCATCATATACAAGCATAGCATGGGCCGCTGTCAGCCGCATTTTACAGTTTCAAACATAGACCCCGCTAATCCTGAAGTTCCGTTTGGTCACGCTTTCTGACATGCCAGAGGTCTTTCTAAAAATGCTAGCTAGTTTACCTTATACTTGATATAACTTCCATATTGCCAAAGTTTGCTCATTTGCGTCCTTCTAAAATCAATCCGAAATCGCTATTCCACTGTGACAAAATGTGGTTAAAAGTAAACAGCATATTTGCGTTAACTTTCCTTATCAAACGATCCATGCAAACCAGCGGTTATACAAAATGTTTTATAACCACAGACTAGCAAAAAACGCTAACGATCAATATGTCGATGAACAAGCGGGAGTTTTTATAGAATACGTAAGCAGTTAAACACAGTATCACCAACGTGCATGAGAGCATGTGTCTTTTATTTGCAGTTCTTTGCGAAGCATTGGGTAACGGTCTTCTATTTTTCTGTGTCTTTTATGCCCCATATCACAAGCTGGCACTTTGGTTATATTCTGGTATTCGCGATTCCCCGTTTTGATACATAAATGCCCTCCTAACGGATACATCGAGTGACCACCCGGCAGGCGAACTATGTGTTTTCCTTCTGTGAAGGCAAAGGCATGAGAGGTTTTGTGCCTGGAGGTGGCTTCTGCACACTTTTATCGGTGAACAGAATGCTGGTCGAATTATTTTGCCTGCCCACCCAAGACGAGAATAATCTAAGGGGACTGGGATTGATGGTTTAAACCTCTCTCGTCAGAAAAGAAGCCTAACCAGGCTTAACCACATAGAATGGCGCATAAATAAATATTTGTTTAAGCTGGTACCTCGCCAGCTTAAAAGTCGAATTGCAAAAGGCTGCAAATTGAATACTTTTCTAAATTTCCAAATATGTCATTGATTATGTATCAGCGGGGTTAAGAATATCATTTTGTTCGACGAGTATAACACACTAGCAAACTTTAGGCAGACACTATCTGGTGACAGAAAAATCCCTTTAGGCGCCCCTTTAGGAAACCCTAATTAATTTTAGTTTTGCCAGAGCAGTTGGCGTTACCCTGGAGTTCGTGAGTTGCACGCTAGCCGCAACTGCATGGCGTTAACCATCATTTGAATGCCTTCAGTTGCCTTGTCAGTTAATCGCAACGCTGTAAAGGACAGCTTATTCCGGAATTCTGCCGTTGGAATTGAGGGTAACAATGAGCCGTAAGTGACGTCTAGGGAAAACGACAGCTGTCCTTACTCTGCAATCATTTAAGCATGTATTAGAGATTTAACGGTTTTTTGGCCTGCAGAGGGACACGTTTTCATGTAAGCATATCGATATCGCCAGTCAGTCTCCGATTACACTGTCTACTGACAAATAGCTTACCAGCTGCATGAACAGACTCCGTTTTGGGCGAAATAAAAACGTTGTTTTGTTCGGTTCGCTTTGCCAAACTCGGAGTTTTGTTTTTAAATGTAACCGTTCTGAGTTAGTTTTCAATGCCATAGCAATTATAACTTTTTAAATCGCTTCAAGAATTCGGGCTTATTAAAAGTGTCAAACTATGGCCACATCCCGTACGCAGTATTTTGCTATCACTGCCGTGATTTAGTCGTTTTGCTCCGAATCAAAGCATTTCGAACGAATATATTACCTTTATTTAAGTTAAAGAAGTGAAAGCGCTCTCATGTAGTAAATTATTACAGATAAATAAAGGTTTAAGCATATAAAGGCTTGGTAATTTTTAAGCATGACAAATGCATTCGTCTGCATGGCAACATAACCATTTCGATGAAGATCGAAACAAAACATTACCGTTTAACTACAGTCTTTTATGTTTCTTGTCGAATTTTTTTATTTTTTGCCGGCGTCAAAATGAGGCGTATACTGACATAGTCCTGAGCGTCTTGACCAATGAGTCATCTGATAACACAACACCCTCAGCCTAGTCAGTGTCAAACTGTTAAGTTGCCTAAACGCTATGATGTGGATTAGGACGAACTTAAACCCAATACACAAAAGAGGAAAATCCCAGTTAACCAACAAGCGTTCTTGGTATAGCAGTTAACGTGTCCAGTAGCAAACTGTCATAAAAAACGTCCAGTGACTTTTACTCTGGAGAATTCCTTCCATTCATAAGCTCGGGGGATTTAGTACTAGACTGAGCCGGAAAATGAATATATACTTAACAACTGCCAAACATTTGCGTTGTAAATTCAGTGTCATCCGAATGCCTATTTCGTTTTAGGAACTTTCCACTTAGTGTCGACTACTGGTTAGGACAAATGTGGATGTGAATCTCCGTGGAAATGAAATCTCCTAAATTTGGGAGCGCTAATTAGGCAGACGGGTAACGTTTCTTAATTGATTTTTAATCAGCGGGTAACGCACATTGTGACATATGCCCAACGTTGCGAGAAAACTCTAACAAACCTTACAGTCGTTGAAATTCATTGCGTAGAAATTTCCACTACGTGCTAACCAATCCCAATCCACTATATATTAAAACCTGCATTTTTGAAAAAATGCCATTTATGTGGAAAACAAAAAAGAGGAAATTAAGAATATTCCTGTGCAGTGAATTAGTACAATTCTGTAAAAGTTAGGAAAACGGATAACATGGCAATTGAAACGGTATATGCAAAATTATGTCCAGGGACGCTCCACTGAATTAAGACTCAGTCAAAATAAAATCTAGTAATTAGTGTGATTTTCAGCATGACAACTATTAAGTTGTTTGATTGCGTTTCTATATTACGTTACAAAGCACTGTATGTGTATTTTTAACCTTTCAAATTGATGTGGGTGAAATTAACCATGACAGGGTTGATTTAACTTTATTGCCTAACTAGGGGCGTCACGAAAATGTAACATTTCACTAGTAAAATATGACTAACTTTTACAATCATACTCGTAGCATTTTGTATAAAAGTAGTCGCCCTTCATGTAGTTATACTGCTCTTACTAGGAAAGAAAAATCTGCTGAGTTTCAGGGTTTACATAAAATTGTTATTAAACACGTTGTAATCTTCAGTATTCTCAAGCGATTACTCAAAATAAGGGCCCTTGTCACGAATGGAAGAGAATATGCGTATCCCAGGTTCGTGTTTAAAAGAAGATGAAAGCACGATCGCTGGAACAGTATATTTATTGGCCTTAGCTTTCGAACTCGAACTGGAATTAACCATCAGAAACTGCTGGAGTGCAGCAACGTGTGAACATTTATATCGTTGTGCTGTGTTGGAGGGGAGGGGGGACTACGTCCGTGGCTAGGTCTGATTTGTGCTGCCTGGCCCAACGGGCCAAACAGGACGACGTCTCAGCTCACGAATACTTGAGCGCAAATGGGCCGTTTGGAGAGGCGACCCACTATTTCAAGTCGTCACTCACACGCTGGAGGAAAGCCACAAGTTCGGCTTTGCCAGCACGCAGATATTAGCGCGAACGGGCAACAAGACGGGGAGAGAACTGTTGGAGGCGTGGGTGCCAGACACCAACTCTATCAATAGACATCGATTTGCCTGCGTGTTATCACCCGCTCCGTCCACGCAGCCAGGTGACGCAGATCACATCTCCGCGAAGTACAAACGGCGTCAACACGCCGGGGGACCATTGTGGGCCAGGCAGCACAAATCAGACCTAGCCACGGACGTAGTCCCCCCCTCCCCTAGCTCTGAGTACCAACACCCGCCGACCTTGTTATGCGGGCGGCGTGGGGATGATGATTGCTAATAACTTAATAGTCCTTAAGACAAATATAAACACTGTTGATTTTGTACATATTTTATTCGTTTATGTAACTATATTGGCCTGACGAAGAACTACCGAAAACACGTGTTTGTCAGCTTGACTTGTCAAGTGTAACATGAAATATTTTGCGGAACGATATAATTGTTCAAACGTTGCTGCACTCCAACAGTTTCTGATGGTGAACTCCAGTTCGAGTTCGAAAGCTGAGGCCAATAAATCTACTATCCCAGTGATCGTGCCTTCGTCTTCTTTCAAAGGAGCCTTGTGGTTCTTCGTTTGCTAACTCCTCTAGCTCAATATGGTTACTTTAAGTCTACCGAGGCAGTGTGTCATTGGATGTTCTATTTTGAGGAGATGATAAACTGGGTCATGTTTCTTAAAAATGGTACTTCGAAAAGATGGCCTGTGAGAATTAAACGAACGGTCGTAACTGATATAGTGTCTTTTTACACTTGTTTTGCTGCGGGATATTTGCTAATAAATGCTTACCTTTTTCACTTTTTAAAATAAATCAGGGGATCGACTGGGAACAGTTTATCAGATTATTCGCTTTCCTGTCACATTGATAATTCTATGCCGCCGACGACAAAGCTGGTCTTTTGCTTTATGCGGAATTATTTTCATTATTACCGCCTACACAGATTCCGGTAGAATAGTGTAAAGGTCTAAGGCTGGCTTTAAAAATAATTAAACTATTCTCAAGTTTCTAACTTGCGTAAAATTGACATTTAATGAAACAAAACCTGCTACTAGATTTTTAAAAGTTTCGTTGATTGCCTGACTTTAGGTCTTTTATTTTTAATTATGCAGTTTAGGTGTGTCATTAACAAGAACCTTGGCTGTGTGCACTGTTGACTATTCTCTGCGGATTTAAAGATGTTCTAGCATCAAAGCCAGTGGATTTTTACTGACCAGGCATAAATGATCTTGTGCGTAAATGGCAGCGGTGCATAGATGCTCGAGACTCATACGGTGACCAATTTCAACGCAAGTACTTTTAGATTTATTAAGTACAACTGCCTTTTTCGAAATTGGCAGGTATTTTGTCCAATAAAAGTATAATAATATTTCACTTAGACACGATTTAATAGGGTGTAAATAATTCAGATTGTAGTGATTCACTTTTTCTTGAAAATATTATGTCGTTTTGTACGCATTTCAAATATGAAGATCGTAATTTCGCAAAGTTAGCTAACCACAGGCAATGCAGCATAATACTTGAAGGTCATAGTAAATGTCAATAAGAGGACAACAGCTTATAAGAAAAGATAAAAGAAACCACTTCAGTCGACCTGTGTTTTCCAATTGAATGTGTTACATAGGACGTCCAGACATACTAACATATTGCAGCCTAAATCGTAAATGAAATGCGTTAATTAGTTTAGCTCCAAAGCATATAGTTTGCCTGATTTTTGAATTTTACAGATTCGAGAAAATCACTGTTAGGAAATATGTATTTACTGGGGAGATGGGTGAACCTAAAAGTCCACAAGCTGGCTGGTCAAGTCCCCAAGATTGGAAAATAATCGCCTACAGGTTTTGGCAACCAACGACAACAGTGCTGGTAGATTGCAGAGGGTTGAATTCGCAGATTGAAACTTACAAATTAGCTAAAAATGTGGTACGACGACACTCGGACACGTTAACTGTGGACTGTCATTGATTTTCATAGCAGCCTTGCGACTGGGTTCTTGAGTTACAGCACTAAAATAAACAATCTTTCACAGAAAATTTTAGGGGTCCGCCAGTGCTACAAATTCTCGAAGACCCTCATGGAAGTACGCGTAATGCCATTTATCTTGTTGCGTTTGAGGGACCCAACCTCCTTAGTATTTCTGGTACTTCAGATGGACTACCCAATCAGAGCGGACATTTGATGTAGGATGGTGCAATTTGCTGACGTCCATCTAATCTGGTATCCAAATTCTAAGAGAATGCAGTCATCTGCGGTACAAAGCGCGTGTCTAATTTCAGTTTGTAGTCCGAACTCGCTGACTCTGGCCATTGGGATGTTCAGATCTAGGAAACCAACCCCTGCTCTATCCTCTTTCATCATGGGCTGTGAGACTGCTTTGGCAGACACGGTGTGGTGTTCGTCTGATTGGAACCAGCCTACCATGCCTACCATGAACCAGCCTACTAATGCACAAACGTTTTAGTTACTGGTTAACTTATAAGTAGCTGCAAGCACTGGCTTAAAGACTGCCCTGTTATGATTTTCTGATTTTTCTTCTTGACTGGAATAACAATTGAAGTCAGATGAATTTTAAAACAACTCGACTCCCATTCTTTATCTGTAGTTTGAAACTCACCCACCACCTACGATGTTTGACTTAATACTCACTGTCAGTGACTGGTATACGTTCAAGCTCTACTTTTCCATAGTAACCAGATGTAGTTCACGTATGCCAAGAACATAAAAAGGCGTTATGTTACTCGTGTGTCAAAGGCCGTGAACGTATTTACCGTCCTTTCTAGGTTACGGCTGTTTTGTAGCTGTAGAATGTGTTGCACACCGTCGCTGAACCACATCCAAAGTCTCTTGGTTCATTCTTAGAAAATGATGACTTGATGACTTAATGACAGCTGTAATCCGGTCTAGGACACTTCCATAACAAGCGCCAAGTGCGGCGACACCTTTAAGTACAGGTTTCGAGTCGCGTTGACCAATTGCACCAAAATGTAACACCAGAAAAATGACTGACTCGGCCAACGGACTGTTGCATACAGGAGGATAGACAGAGGGAAGGAGATTACGGTCGAAGTTGAGGATCACAACTCCATACCTCTGTAGCACAGTCTCGGTTTAGACGAATTGAAGAGCTTCGAAATCATCACTATGTGCCCAAATTCGTGGCTTGAAGGTTTGACAATGCAGGAGTTAATTCGGTTCTCTCTAAACGTACAATTAGGCGGCAGTAGCCCCCTCTCTTGTGGCCCTTACGATCCTCACACTCTTATGGAACCCCAGTCGCCTCATTGTTTCTGACAAAGCCTGCACTGTTCTGCTTGGGACAGGCGTGGGTGACACTAGTGGACTGGCAGGCTACCTTAGTCGGTCGCGGTGAAAAATTTCTCCTCCTATCTTCCTGATTTAGTCCTGCTGGCAACGGTATAGAGAAGGACCCCACCTAACTGTCAGCAGACTGTGGATCGTGTCATATGAGGTCACAGCTTGGAATACAGTAGGTTGTATCAGCAACTATTACTTTCCTTGACCTCATGCCTTAACTCAAAATCAGGTATTTTGTGAAATTTATTTTAGTTTATCGTTTAATTACTACACTCATTTCCATTATCATGCAATGGCTTAGGATAAGACTTTCGACATAAATCCAGGCACTTTCTGTATTTTCCTTCATTTTTTCAGCTTACTGCCCAGCGTGCTGGCCCACCCACAAAACTCCCTTTACCATAAATCACGTATGGCACGATTCGCAGTCTACTAACAGTTAAGTGGGGCCCTTCTCTATACCGTTGCCGTGTTGCTATAGGGCCGACGAGTTTGAGAAAAGAGGGAGTGGGCAGAAGCCGTCAAAATCTGTTAACACCTACATCTGTCATCGTCCTGCATCAATCATGCTTTGCGGAAGACGGTGGACATCGTTGTTCACGATGACTGAACTGACGACGATTTTGAACGGCTGCCTTTTTGGCCGATTTTAAGGTTTCTGTAGGATGCGGCAGCGCCAAACATATGTGAGCTTTGCGATCATAACTGACTGCCTGTCGTTAGCGCCTTTCGCAATCTCACGAAAAGCATAAATTGACATGGTTTTCAAATTATGGCTGTGTGCCCCGATTGACTGGTACATTTCAGTACGTGGTGGGTTTATAGCGTAGGCTCTGGATTGCAAACAGACGGGCTTGTAATAAAAGGTATGTCTAAAATGGCATCAATGTAGTGACTTAGGATATAAGGCGTCTAAAGAAGTACTAAAATTCAGCCAGTAACGAGGGATCCAATAAAGTTATGCTTGTCTGCTCATATGGCCCAAATCCTGCCCCGAAACAAGGATTTCTTCTGCTAGTTTCACGAATTCTGACAAGTCGGTTAAACAGGGTTTCAAAGAGGACTGGACTGAAGTGGAGGCCTGCATGGAGGAGAGCCCAAATGTCGCCCTTGCACGAAAATATTACACACTTATTCGCCAAGTCACGGCTTGATCTTTTGCACAGATTGACAGTGTCGGCGACGTGAAGGACGGAGTAGTTGTTGACAAAGTGACCAGGACCGGGTACTGTGGTGAGCATGTTACATACCAGTATTGCCCGAAAATAATTCCTTGTTTCTCTTCAGTGAAGGTTTTTCCTTTCTATGCGGTGTCGTGTGACTTAGCTTGGGAGAGAAATCGCCTTGACAGTATTGAGGATGCGCAACGACAATGCGTCCGGAGACAACTGCGTCACCATTAAAGCCCATAAGCCCTGTACTGATCAGTTGGGCTTTTGGGTTATATGAGCATACTGAGTAAGAATGAGAAGATAAAATTATGGCAACAAATTATTTCTGATGACCGAAACTTGGACGTCTGTTTATCTGTGCATAAGAGGGGCTGTTGGGGCAAACGTCGCATCTAAAATGTTTCAACAGGCACTGTCACCCTTATTTTCACGCACGAATAATCCGAGTTCCGAGTTGGACATGACTAGATCGACCAGATGTTCAGATTGTTACGCATACCTGGCTGCCACCAATGACTACTAGTAACCGACGGCCATCCGTATCCTTGAATTCTTCTTGGAGTTCGACCTTGTTAGTCGTTGGTTTCAATGATGGACTATGGGAGTGGAATGCAGGTCAACACTAACTATTCTTATGGCCAAGACCTGTTAGAACCCACCACTGTGCAAATTCTGATCTGCAGCAAAACCTCCTCGCCCTTCATATTTGTTCTTATGTCCCACAGGGGTACACCAAATCGTCTGTCCTGTCACATTACGCCATCAAGCGGATTCGCGGGAGAGCCGATCTGCGATTTTGACGATGACAGGTTTGCACCGCGACGACGGCTGACTGACCTCGACTTCATTGATGGCACCAGCCATCTAGCCTCAACCTGGGATGACCTGCAGAATATATAGTGGGGAGTAACTGTTTATAAATGGTAAGAATCTTTCGTGCTATATGCCTAACGAAGTGAAGCGGCAACACAGTATTAGTTGCTGCCACCTGGAAATGTGTGGAGCTTCGTGTGCTGTGGACTGAAGACACTGCCAGATGAACGGCATAAAGTGAGCATCGCACCAAGAATCCATGCTGTCTGGAGAGTTTTTAAAATCAATAGAACTTACATAGGATCCCGACGCGATATCTCCATCACCAGAAGTAATCCCCGTACCAGGCATCCATTCAAGCAGTCCTCGTTCGGGTTTGGGAATTTTGGAATGTGCTAGGGAAGATGAGCGTAAACTGGGGAGGTTTGTATTTGTGTCACCCGAAAACTGGTGAAGTTCGATGAATTCAACCTCAAATGAGACAGCCCAAGCTAACACTAAGAGTATTTAAGACCATTCTTTAGAGACGTAAGACATTATCCGTTGTCCATCTCATGAGATTAGGGTTGTTGCGCTAGATTCGTTGACGTCAAAAATGCACATGTTGAAAGAGAGGTCAACTCAAAATCTGGTCTAACGCGTCCTTCATCCCGAGGAGGTGTTTCATGCACCTGCAATACACCACCTCTGTCACTAAGAAGGATAATTTCAGCTCTTCAGATTTAACGATACACTTAGTCAAGCATCTATAAGTACAGTCCACAATATCTGTAAAAGGGACTAGTTAAGACGTGTCTGCAGTCACATTGAATAGCGTATTTTGCTTTGGGAGTAGTATTTTCTTCTTTTATACACTCATGTTCATTTGAATTCCGTATATCTTAAAATAACATGTCAGAAATGTTCACTTCCGAAAAATCAGTATTTACTTGATGGAATACATTTTATACTCAATTAGCAGTTAGAATTCCACTTACTCAGCGCTCATATAATGCGAACGCTGAAGAGACAGGTCATTAGTTTCTCGGATTGCTTGACGGATTAAGACTATTTGAAAATTAAGGTAAGTTCGCAACAGGAAACGACACCTTAGGGTAGTCAGACCTCTGTTTCCGATCGGTCAACATTATAATTTGTCCGCAATATAGTCTACGAAGTAAAACAATGAAAAATCAGCCGTATGATCTTAAAATCCCAATTTTGAGGGGACTGTTTTAAAAAAGCATGCAGCGCTATGGAACGTTTTCGAACATTTAATGCTGTACTTAGGCTTTGTCCTTATTGTCGTACCTTCTGATCCCGCCAAGATTTATTAGGTTTTTCTTTTCATTTTGGTCGGCTGAATTATTGAGGTCCGCGAAAACTACATTATAGACTCTACTTCTACAGATATCACATTCAGAATGTCAGATTGGTCAGAATTAAAACTTATAATTAGTAAATTTCTGCCTCGTAGACCATGAACTCGGAGTCCGACAACAACCCTGTGCCGAATAGCAACATGTAAAACACATTCCTAATGTCAAGAGCAATCTCCTTCTGGGGCAGAAGTGACGCTCTGTGAGGGTCTAACACGCAAAAGTACATTTACAATGCAATATGCGAAACCTAACCTCCCTGTACTTAGTTGAAAAGGAGGGGCTAGCTGGGCGCTTTCATGACCAAATGTCTGTGGTCTCGTCAGAAGCAAGCAGCAGATGACACCCGCGAAACAGAACCCCGAATGTCGCGTGCACTCGCTTACCGTAATGTTCACACAAATTACTAAATGAGACCAAACGTCGATTATCAAACCGACTGAATTCAGGAGAACAGAAGAAGCTCAGTTATTACATTTTCTGTGTCGGTTTCCGCTGAAAGTGTGGAAGTTAGACTGGATTAAAGAAAAACAATCTGAAGAGGAGAGTAATAGATGTTTGTAACTACTGTGGCAAAAGTGTGCCTTTAATTTTGCTATCGCATCGGTAGTAGAGGGAGTAGCCAGTATGGTCATACACCCGAGCGTTTAGGCAGGAAAGGGGGGGAGGTGTTGTCAATATCCATAGTCGACTAAATCAGACTCGCAGGCGAAAAATTCCGGAGCCTGGCTTTTAATAGCAAACAAGCCACGCCCTTGAAGACTTCTGCAAAAATCGATAAGATTATGGCCCCGAAACGACTAGGCTGAACGATTAATGTATTGAACTGCTTACTTCAACCGTCTAAACTTCATCTATATATATAAGCCACAGCACCCGTAGGAAGACTGAAACGGATAAATATTTCGGTTAGACACGGCAAAGGGCTCACCTTACTATAGGTTGACTTGCGGTTGACGCCAAAGGGCACCCATTTTTATGGTCCAACTAATACCCGATCCATAACACTAACCCTTTGAATCCCAATCCAATCACTTACACGCCTAGTTTGGCCTCAACCTAAATTCTAATCATGACCCTCTTGAATTTGTCACAAGGCTACCTGTAATAGGGGAGAACACTTATGACCGTATTCTTTTAACCGTCCTTTGCGGTAAGTGATTTTTTTCTCTGATAGGCCGCATTACTTTATAATTTATGAATATCTAAATTAGAAAACGAAAATTCCTGATAGACTTCCTGTTCTCCTCCTCCTCTTTTTAGTTGGTATCTTTTACATCCTTCGAGTCATCGGTCAAAAATAATCCATTCACAAAAAGAGGAAGGTGACAAAAAATCGAATTAACTGGAGGTTATTTCGGCATGGGGTATTTGCATGCGCAAGAAATAGACTAAAGTGGCAGAAACGCGATATTTGCTAAGTCCGGTTTTTACTAGATGGGTTTAATTCCCATTTTACTTAAATTTTGATTGCTTGGTGATATGAAAAGTACACTGTTCAGTTAATCTTGAGATAAGCTGGCATCGAAAGGAGGAAGCAAGAAATAATTTTTCATCATTTTTTGATTTTTCTCAGGGGCGAACCATGTTTCATGTCCGTATTTCATGCATCGATCGACAGGTCAGGTTGCGTTTAATGAACGCACGGCAAACAAACAGTTGTCTAGGAGAGGTCTCGTTTTCCATTGAAGGCAAAGTTATCTGACAAAACGCTGTGTATTGGGACTACGACACTTTCAGAGAAAAACGCGCAACTGTTCCCCTGCCATAGGTCTACAATTATTTGGACGTCTACCTTAGATCAAAGGCTGTTTTCCATCTGTACTTGAGCTACTTCCACCACAGAGCCTACCGCCATCCGGAATTGTCGGTAAGTTTCAGGCATCTTCAAAACTGGAAAAAGTTGTAATTGCGTAAGGCAGAGCGCACGTTTTACGAATGCATTTTGAAGTGTTTGATAGCAGTCTGATTATGAAGTACTAGTTGTATTTGGCAATATTTTGATAGACGTTACAGTGACTACTTTGATGGCGAATTATAGACGATCTTAATGAAGTGTATGGGTAAGTTCAAGTATGATTAGACCTCTTAGAAACAGCATTCGCTCGGCGTGAAATATACATAGTAGATTTATCATCCTGCATTTATTTCAAGACTTGGGGTGGTAGAAACTATATAGGACAAAAGGGCTTCAGCGTCCTTCATAATTAGGCTCGCAGTTAGTGCCACCAAATGCAAGGCCCAGGGATGACCTTCCACGTGCGCGTTGATGGCGCAAATGAAGATAAATGCTTCTGGACGCAGACGCGACGCGAAACGGAATACGCACATATCTTTTGTGTCGCTTTCCCAACAAACTGCTTAAGAAGATCCCATTTAACTGCAGGACCTGGATACCGAGGTATTAATGAAAAACGACGGACGTTCTGCCCTCTTTTTCCTCGTTTGTGACGAGGGCCGGTTAATGATTAGAGTCATCGGCCATAATCAATTTATTTCCAAAGGACGAAAATGGCGAAAAATTTAATTAACTGCAAGTACGTTTGACATGGGTCATCAAACTATGCAGAGAATAGATTTATTCAATAATAGCGTGATGGTTTTTGTTTGCCATTAGTCCATTTTTAGGAGTCAGCTTTCATTCTCACTTCATCTAGCTTCCGATACGGGTAACATCTGATCCACGGAAAGCCATAAAATTCCCTTCGTTAATAGAAGTAGTTTTATTTCATTATGAAACTATAACCATGAAATATTTCATGAACTGACCCCTCGAACCTATCGAAATCTGAATTGTCTGTTGACGGTATGCTGACTGTTGAATCAAAATAGTTAATCTTCTTAAAGGATAAGTACAAAAGCCACCTAAACCGTAGGCCGCAGGATTATTTTGTGATAGCTAGTGTAGAGCATCGCCTGTAGTTCTTTCTTTGGTTCACTTTCGCCAATATGTCATAGGCATTAAAAATAGGAAAGTTTCAGGTAACAATCGGGAGATGGCACCCAAAAAATACGCCCAACCAAAGCAGCCTGTATTACGTGGCAGGTGGTAATAGGGGTTTTATGGGTGAGGCCTTCGAATGCGTGGATAAATGTCAAAAATAATAAGACTTTTTTAGAAATTGTTTTTCGAACGTCGAGGTTTTACTTCTTCGCCATATAGTAACAAAAAATGAGCGTGGTGAATGGAAAGTAAACAAATAGCAGTGCTGTAGGCGTAAACCATTTTAAGAAACACGCGAGGCATTTAAGCACCTGTGCTCAGACGCTGCGATCGTTTCCCTACACTCCTAAGGTATGCATAGTTAGATTTAGCCGCAATCCCACTACTGCTGTCACTCGTCAGTCGTGTAAGCCTTGGTCAAGGTTGATTAACCATAGCTCGGTCTACAGCGATCACATTTCAATCGTTGGAGACTATGATAATCTAAATGAGGCAGTATGTGGACTGCAGGTCGGATGAAACAACAAACATGTAGGGCTATAACCTTCTCAAATAGATATGGTAGGTAGTTTTGAAGAAGAAGACACGATCGCCGGGACAAGAGCTTTATTAGCCTGACGTTTCGGATTCCTGCTCGAATCCATCATCAGAGACATAAGCAGATAAGGGTGGTTCATGCACATGTGGCTGCAGTATTTATAGGATGCAGTAGCCATGCCACCGCATACCCATGAATGTTCACGGCTCCCTCCCCTTCATCAGAGATCATTGCACGTGGCGTGATGGTCGCTATTGGCGTCGTTAATTGCTGCAATTTCATCACGTGCGTTGGATGTTGGTGTGATGATTGCTCGACCATCTGACGCGCTGACCCGGGTGTTGGGAAGAGTGTTCATCAGGGCGCTCCCCGCGTGGCCAATTTTTTCGCCTAGACGAAGTCTCAGCACGCTGTATTGAATGGGAAGATCATTGCACTTGCTAATAGACTGGGGGCCAGTGAACCATGACTCAAGCAGCTCCCGCATCACGCGGTTGTCACCTCTTGCGAGAATTTCGTCCTCGTCAAATTTGAATGTGTGGCCGGAACCCGTCGAATGAGCCGCAACTTGAGAGCTGGAGTCGTTTCTCCGCACTGCTGCAGCGTGTTCGGCCATTCGCGTTCAAAGCTGTCTTCCGGTTTCTCCGACGTAGTTGCTTTGTCCGCAACTGCATCAGATCCGATAAACGACTCCAGACGTTTCTTGCCGTGGCAGTGGGTCTTTTGGTTTCATCAGTTGACGCCTGATGGTTGCCTCTGGCCTGTGTGCAACTCCAACCCCCAGCGGTGCGAGAAGGCGGCCAACAGCTTCCGAAACGTTCTTGACATATGGAAGCGCTCGCCAAACTTTGGTGTCCGTACGGTTAGGCCTTTCGTCCATTTTGCGTATGCACCGGTTGACAATGTTGCGCGGGTAGCCATTGGCTTTGAAGACCCGTCGGAGGTATTGTAGTTCAGCAATTTTGTCTTCCGGCTCACTGCAGTGTGTTTCGACACGCCGGTAGAGCGTCCTTACACAACTGCGTTTGTGACTGATTGGGTGGTTGCTATTGAAGTTCAGTACTTGCATCGTATTTGTCGCCTTCCTGAACACTTTGCTCTTTAGTCCACCACAATCCTTGCGGCATACGAGGACATACAGGAAGGCCAGCTGCTTGTTCTCTTCCTCCTCCATCGTAAATTGTATATCCGGGAAGACCGCATTCAGACGTTCCTTGAATGTCAGCAGTTGATCCCGATCGATAACGACGAAGGTATCATCCACATACCGGGCCCAGAATTTCGGTCTGTGGTGTTGGAAGACCAGCGACTCTAACCGTTGCAGGACCGCCTCGACGATGAATCTCGAAATCGGCGAACCCATTGGTGTGCCCTTCACCTGTTCGTAGATTGTCCCGTCGAACGTGAAGTACGTCCTGAGACAGAACTTCAGGAGCTGAAGGACGTGGGCGCGTCCAAGACGATTCTCCGTTTCATCGTATTTGCTTTGTAGAAGCAGCTCGATTGTCTCGATCGCCAGGTCCTGGGGAATAGAAGTAAAAAGGGACGTAACATCAAAAGATACCATGACCTCATTTGGATGGAGGCTTACCCCTTTGAGTTTCTCCAGGAATTCTGCTGACGAAGAGACCGTGGTGTCTGACTCAGCGGTCAGGAACTTGAGACGCCGGAACAGCCACTTCGCCAGTCCGTACGTTGGAGTCCCTTTGAGCGACACGATGGGTCGGAGAGGAGCGCCGTCTTTGTGCAACTTAGGGAGGCCATAGAATCGGGCCAAAGCCGTATCTTGGGGTCTCGCCATGCGTCTGTCGGTCGGTGTTATTGCACCTGAGTTCTCCAAGGCCAACAACGTAGCATTGATTTCGCGTGTCAGCGCTTTTACGGGGTTCGTTGCACATGGGACATAGAACTGTCGGTCCTCCAGCAAACCTTTGGCTTTTTGAATGTAGTCTGTCCTGTCCAGCACAACCGTGGAGCGCCCCTTGTCCGCTGGCACGATGACCAAGTCTTTTTCGGCCTTGAGTTCTCTAAGCGCATCACGTTCGACCTTGGAAAGCACTTCCCGCGGCCTGTGGGCCATTAGGAGAGACGACACTTGGTGTCGGATGAGGCTCTTGGTCTCCTCCGTTGTCTCCGTCTGACAAAGGATTGATTCCACTGCTGCAATCATGTTAACAGGTTTAGCATCAGTCGTGTTGAATGAAGCTTCGTGCCTTAAGACCTGCATCTGATCCTTCGTCAGCTCCTTTGACGACAGGTTGTGCACCAACATCCAACGCACGTGATGAAATTACAGCAATTAACGACGCGAATATCGACCATCACGCCACGTGCAACGATCCCTGATGAAGGGGAGGGAGCCGTGAACATTCATAGGTATGCGGTGGCATGGCTACTGCATCCTATAAATACTGCAGTCACATGTGCATGAACCACCCCTATCTGCTTATGTCTCTGATGATGGATTCGAGCAGGAATCTGAAACGTCATGATAATAAAGCTCTTGTCCCGGCGATCGTGTCTTCTTCTTCTTCAAGACTGCTTCCTGGGACTCGTCTTTTCGCTTCTATTGGCATGGTAGGTAGTAATCTTAGGCAACGGATCTTTGGGTGCCATCTCCCGATTTTTACCAATTTTCATTTTGTATTGAGTTAGTTAGTATTTAATTGCCAAATTGATCAGCAGAAATTGGAACACCGCATCACGTCGAGTAAAAACTCTTATCCGACATTCGTTGCAATGCGTATAGCAACCTTACTCACTGAACGTGTGGTGCCGCGGAATTTGAACTGTCGTCCAAGGACCCCGCATTATGCTGGCGCGCAGGCAATTAACGTTTTACAGTCTTTCTGTGCTTAAGGTGCCAGAGACAACTCCAGGTTTACGATCGTGTGAAGTGGCGTCCAGCGGTCGGGTTACGGGACATTCTCAGCCCATAAGGCCTGATCGGTGAACACCCATTCACACGCTAGTGCATATGCCCGATTGGAACGGACAGGAGAACAAGCATGTGACCCAGCTGTAGAACGGAGAACTTAACGTTTAAGGATCAAAGAATTGGGGTCCAAATTGTAGATCATTCATACTTGATGGTGATTCTGACTGCCGGATGATTGTTGAAATGCGCATCCCAGACTTATTTATTTTCGTCGGTATTACTTTCCGGATTAAAAGTTTATCGATGTGGAACAGACAGTCATGAGGAAAGTCACTGCTGACGCTCAAAGGAAATAGATGGACGGGGCCAGTTTGCCTGTTGTTGAGGAATTAATTAGGAGTGAAGTTACTGTTTTTTTCGATTATGCATCAGGCAGCTCTCTTTTAAATTGCGAAAACTATATAGAAAACACCAGGAAAACGAATAAGCCATTTCACAACATGTAAACAATGGAAGAAGGCGATAACAGTTAGGTAAATATTTCCTATGCTGATGGTCATATCAACAGGTGCTTTACTGCTTACTTTTTCCATTCCATAATAATGATGAGACAGCTGTTTTTCTGCCACTCATATCTCCTAAAACGCCCCTTACTGCATTAGGGTCATGTTCTCTGATAGGGATCTGGGCCTTGTCTACTTTTGTTTCTTGGGTCTCGTACTTTTCGGTAATTTGACTTTCGGATAGAGACTAACAATAACAAACAATGCTTAATCCCTTTTCGGGATGTGCCCTGGAGCATATGTTGCCATTTATTGTCTAAAAGGACACACTCCAATTTCGGGTAAGTAGGATCGTCAAATTTATGCTTCCCAATGCAAGCAGGTAGGCCTTGTGTGCATCGCAGAATATGAAAACCGTCCAGTTGACTTCATCGAACCTCTGTAAACTAATGCATTCAAGAATTCATCAGTTTTGCGGACACTATGATATTTCCGCGGTAGCGTTATGTCGCTAGGTCTTCTGAATCAAAAACAAGAAAAGACTTTTGTTTTCACATACAAAAGTAAGCCTCAACATTGCAAGCAGTTGCCCCTTTTGCCGAATCCGCAGCTTTTAACCCCAGTGATCTCTCTCACTCTTGACTTAAGATCAGCCAAGTGTATGTGATTTGTTAATCTTAGGGCTGAACTTCCGTCTATACACAAATCAAGTTTACAGTTTTGCTTTTTATCTTCGTTTACAGTACACTTATTCGTTCCGAAAATGTGATATCCTCTGATTGCGCAAGACTGCCAATAGGCATTGCATTTGAAAACGAGTGCGTTTAATTTATTTTTGCTTCTTATCTAGAAAGTCACAAGTTTTCGTTTTATTTCTAGTTTAAAACACTCAGCTGATTAAACGTCAGCATTACAAATTGAACCTTCTCTTTCTCAAACTTTTCTTTATAAGCAACGCCTGTCCTTTAACTAGGGACTTTATTATAGGTAACTGCAGCTAACTTACGTTTTTGCAGGGACGGAGGACAACCGAGATAAGCGACTCGAAATATTACCGTCTTTAACAATCGCTAGTCATTATGCCTATCGTTTAAGCAGGAGACAAAGGAGAGGATTGGGTTGGCAAATCGAAGTCCAGTAGATGTCGCATATTCTAAGGAAAAGCTAAAAGAAACAAGCAACCCAATTGTTTTTTTCCAGCGGATTCGACAAAACAATTACTTTCCCATGAGAGCAGTGCTAAAATGGGTTGTAGTGGGGACGCGTTGACGGGCATCGATGTTACGCTCACGCTTTACCCACTCATCTTGCTCCGGATGAGAGGACAGATGCGAGGCAACTGAGAGGTGGCTTGAACACAATAACTTACGGAGCCATTCCATCGGCCTATCGAATGTCCCGTCAGCGTTTGCCTATTAACTCACATGAATTAGGACGCGTTCTCCGCTGATCGGTGGAGGTTGTTGATGTTGATGAAAAAAAGAGGCTGTAAAATCCAGTTTACTTAGTTTTTTCAACTGTATCTCCAGTTGGTATTTTAATTAACCAAGAATTTTATAGCATTATGATGACTCTTAGCACGCCAGATATGAAAAGTCGAGCTGGATTTGCCCCAATCATCCTCCTCCTCCTCATTGCGATCCGTGTCTCCTGGAAAACGCAACTGTCTCATGCCTAAGCTATCATTTTTATAGAGATTACCTTGACGGCTCTCAAGACATCATCACCTCAAGAGTCCAGCGGCAAATGATGCGTCCAAAAGACAAAAGGCCTAAGCAGGAGATGTCGACCGTCATCCACCGACTTCATTGCAGCTTCGGAAGGTGCAACTACTTTGGAAAAACCGGCCGACGGCTGCAAACGCGAACGCACCAGTATGAGTTGACTGTGTGACGGTTGGATCAAAAACCGGTGGCGCGTAAATGAGACATATCTTCAACTTTGACGCCGATGACTAAACAAAAGGCAGGTGCAAGAAACCTGGATGTCCACCGACTGCTGTGTCAAACGGCACATCAATTGCCTTCCCCCTACCTGACTTCACAATCCTTCCTAACGAGGCATAGTCACTGAGCGGGACAATCTGGACCGTCAACTATCTCCACGGCCGACGAGAGCAGGAGCGATTCAGGTCACGGCGACACGCGGGTTACATGCAGCATTGGCGGGCCACGCATCGAACAAAGTGCGCCATATAAGGAGAGCTGTGTGCATGACATCTGAGTCTTTGAAGGCGACTAGACGAAGCACCTAGTCGAAACGTCAGACCGATAATAAGCCCCTCCCGGTTAACGCCTCCTCTTCTTCTGACCATCACCTCTATCGGTAACACTATCAATGACCCCAACATCGTTAAGAAGACTCCCGTCGCTAAAGATAACGTCGTCTATCAATTACTGCCCTATCTATCTAAGAAAAGTGATCAAACCAAGATCATGTTTCCTCAGGTTTACGTGAGGGAAAATAACTCAGAGTTTAGTTAATCGCAATGCGATAGGAAAGTGGCAGATGTCACGAATCGATGGTGTAAATTGCGCGTAAAATACCAGTGGTAAAATTTTATTATTTTTTCTACGGCATGTTAAATACTAGATTAATAAAAGTTGTGGGATATCAGGTCGTGGTGCGGATTAGAGGAACTAGGGTTTGACTGTTTTCTCTTATCCTCAGTTCAAGTCTCATGGCTCAGAGTGCCTGTCCGCTGATTTGGCAACTGAATCTCTTCGGTTTTGTAATCCTATCTGGAAAGCTCCTAAAGAGCGAACCCAAAATCACCGATTATCATGCAACCAGTAAAACAAATGTCATTGGACTAGGTTCTTGCTACCATTCGAACTAACTCAGTCCCTCTCGCAGCAGATGACGAATTTGTGTACCAAGATTATATACCCCTTCGTTAAAAAAGAGTGATGGTTATCGCGAGTTTCAACGAAAACAAATGGCCATATTTCCCAATTTTGAGGCTAATTTTCCCAAGGGAAGCAAGGCTTGTTCCAAGAACTATAAAAAACTGGGAACCCAACCGAACAAGAGAGAGATAACATAAAGTGTGCTTTAAGACAGGCAACAAACGTGCTTCAACTATTATTGCATGGGCGAAAGCGATCAAATTCCCAGGCAGGACGTTTTTATAGAACGGTGCCATTATTATGATGGTATTTACAGACAGTAAACGATCTCGTGCAATGTTAACACAAATTATGAAATGTTTTTTTCTATTGGGGAGGACAAGAAAAATGGGCTTTTAGTAACGATCAACTTGTGGCCTAACCTCGTAATATTTGAGACATGCCAAAATGTTGGATTTTGAATATCTTATTTTTTAGCAATCTGTGAAAGCACATTTGGTAAAAAGCAGTACGTAAAAAGTGTGCATATTCTTCGTCGATTTTTGGTGCCCGTACAATTAAAAAACGGTTTACAAGAAACGGACACAAAAACATTTATTCCTGTGCCCCTTTGATTGTAAACCAACTCTTCGTCAAGTTTCATGTTCGAAGAAAGGACATATACCGGTTATAAAGAGTTTTTAATCCTTAGATTCTTGAAGACTACGCACTGTCTGTTCAAATGGCACCACATCTCTCTGTTTGATTATACCCATCATTAAGTATACAACACAATCCACATTTGTTGTAACATTTCATCAGCCCCATATGAGATTTTATAATGACACTAGGAATGAATTTTTTTCTTAAAAAAATTATACAGAATAAAGACTATAAAACACAAACAGAAATACAATCCCAGTTGGAGTTTAAAATATGTTGGGAATCTGAAAACATTTCAAAACGAAAAATTACCCTTTCTGTAAGTATACAATTTGACAAAGACGCAATTTTCTACTTAAAGACCGCAAGACATATTTTCCTAATGTTTTCAATAAAATATATTTAACTTTGCAAGGCACATAAAGTCTCTATGGAAAATGCATGCTACTCAAATAGCCATTTTTCGAATCCAGTTTTGCAGGTGATTTAGTAAAGTACATTCAGAAACCATCAGACCAATGTGCGTAAACTATTACAGGACTGCGTCACAAGATAATTAACTTTATAGTACCACTTAAGTAGACAGACTAAATCGAAAAATTATTTGAGAATTGCGATTATCATTCCATGAGATCGGTCACTGACTGTATAATGACATCTAATTAACGGGTCTCTGTATCTAGCACCCAATGTTCCATACTTCGGCATTCGGGCTGACGACGACTAATAAGCCAGAAATGGCCATTCTAGTCTCCCTTCTCTTTGTCGGTAATACCATTCTGCTTAAATCATGTGCCGCTGTGCGGCTGCTGGTTGGGTTCGAGAGAGAGAGAGCCGGTTAGGCAGAACGGGACGAGGGAGTACCATAGGAACTATCGGTGTGCGCTCCCCTACCAATGATATTTTAAAATTTTATTTTCACCACCTTCGTGAAATTTTATCAAGGAAAGTGTGGCCGAATACATTTCAAAAGTAATGACAGTTTGGAATAACTCTTTTTATAGCTAGAAGGCCAGACTGAAGTGGGTAGGTAATGTTTGAAATAATTCGGCTACGACCTGCAGAATTTGCGTTTATTATAACTGAGATGGATAGGCTATAAAGCCTTTCAAAGCTGTTGGAATACGTCACCGAATTCCAATTCGCAAGGCGAAAAGGAATGTCCGAATTGTTTTTCTTCCGTAACACCCCCATCAGACACAGGTTTTATTATGAACTTAAAAGCACGTAGTTTCAGAAGGCGTCTAATTCACCTCATATCCTCAGCTCTCATTACGTTAACAATGGAATATATATAACCAAATGTTTTATTGTTTTAATATGCCTACCTGTTTTTTTATTGGGAATGTTATATTAAGATTACGTTCCTGGGTTGACCTAAAAAAACGATGATACGTAGAGTGAAGGTTGAAGTAAGATCTAAGGTTAAGGTTGAATTTAGGCAAAGGGACAGAAAAAGGGTTGGATTTGCGATTTGGGTTACCTGCTGCATGCTGTCTTTCCCAATCCGGCATCATTTGGCCAATTATCTGGAATTATCTGTTTTTCATCTGTTAACACGACCCATCTTCGCGCTTTTTACAATGTGCAGTCTTTCCCTGCACCTCGTTGGAGTAAGTAAAGATGTGGCAGCGGCTGAGGAGTCGCGTGTAGTTTACATAACTTCACGCCACGACTGTCCTTGCAGAGCAGACGGAACGACCATTCAGCTCAGGGAAGGCAGTCCTCTATGGAACGTTGCCCACAAGAGAGGGCGAAGACCGATGGAGGCCTGGACTTCTACCATCAGCTCCATATACAGGCCCATTTTCGTGCCCCCCGGCAGTTTCACGTTATGCCCATAGGAAAAATCCATAAAAATACTCATTGTCTAACTCATTTAGATGACAACTACATCTCTAAATTTCATACTTGATAGAAGGGCATAATTCGGTTTTACAAAGTTTATAATTGTGAAATTTTTAAAGACCGTGAAATGCCCGTTCAGAAAACCTCGTGTCTGCAGTTACCAATGCTGCTTGTAAGATTTACAGCATGGTTTAAATCCACCACCAGATTTTATGAACCCCATACAGTCTTCTTTCAATGGCGTATAGAGATGCATGATTTTCCGTACACGGAAAGTATAAACTCGTAGTTTAAAAGCCCTGAGTGCAATTGTAAGGGTAGTTCGGGTTCAAAATTTATTCGGGAATTAAAAATCATTTTAAACCGAATTGTACCGTTTTGTTAAGTGTAGATTTTTAACGAAGACGTAGTTTTCATTCAAATGAGTAAAGGAATGAATATTTCTATGCGTGCTTCCTATGAAATATATGTAAAATTATAGAAACACCGAAAGTTAATGAGAAAATGTCGTACTTAATAGGCAGTCATCGTTTGCAGAGTATAGTTTTTGGGCAGCTAAAAATAAGTTCACTCACACGCCGGCGTGCAGAAATGACTGAATGATTATGGGATTATACGGCACGTTGGTTAATCTTACAAGCATGTTTCAATAATCTTTTCGAGTCGAACATATATTTTAGATTAGTGGTTGACATTTCCTGAGTAAGCACATCCAACATACAATATTCTTCACCAAACTGCAATGGTTGTAGACACGTTTAAGTCAAGGCCTCTTAAGGCTAACATGCATCTCCCGCGAATTCCCCAACGGAGACACAAAAATAGGCCGGAACTCCGAAACCGATAATTCACTTCCAACAGTTTCTAGAAGGGTAGGTTATACGTAAGTGGCTTGTTGCATCAGGGACTCGATGGTATTCAAGTGGGCTGTACTGATTTTGATGCCTAGCATAAGGTGTTTAATAGTTTTTCACATAACCCGTTTCCAAATTGTTTAAATATGCTGTCCTAAATGAACTCTGGTTGTCCATCAGATTGTTATTACCATGGACTTTAACCATGATTTACTTCATTTTTGGCTCGTAAAAAACTTTGCAGTAACGTAACAGTTAGGAATGCCATTTTGATGCTGTTTCTAAACAAGACCTGCAGATAACCATCAAATATTTGAAAGAACCATGAATCAGGTCATTCGAATGTTCAGTTATGTGCAGACATTCCTGTGAATCATGCTTAAATAATGCAATTCCTGGAAATTTCTATCAACGCAAATTTTTATTGCCAGATGTAGTTTTAGAAGTCATGTCAAATAAACGAATGTGCGTCAAGGGTGATTTTAAAATATGAAGCAGATTTTTTGTCGTATATGACAGCACGTATGTGGTGCTTTTTTCAAATTTGTGCGAACGTTAGTAAAAACTAAATAGCACTGTCCTCAGGGACAGAACAAAAGCATAAAATGGGGCCTGTCGGACGACTTTGGAAAGCGCATGCCTTTACATTTCACACTGGAAGCGCTGCCATATGGCAGGTTACTGTAGTACGCCTACTCCAGTATGAAGTTCAACATTGCGTTTTCGCATCTGAAAGGGATGAAAGTCTGCGGAAATGTATGCAGATCAATAGTTGACTCGAATCCTTTCATCTTCTTAATTCGCATCATGGCACGGTAGTTTTCGTCATTAATAAAGACTTTTTCATCTCTTTGCGTGCCTCTTGCTAAAAGCCTTCATGAAAAAGTAATCAGTTTTTCTAACAAATATCGTTAGAGTGGAAAAATAAAATTGCAATTTTACTTCCACATGATTACCAGAACGAAAGCTTTCACAAGCGGAAAATGTCCTTCTTAAGTTATTGATACCAGATATCTGCCTTTTTTCTGACAGTTCGTGTATTTATCTCCATAGACAGCTTGCGATAACAGCCTCAGAACGTTTGCATCTTGGTGTATTTCGGGGCTTATCAGAAGATTATTTTGAGTACATTTAATGAATCTCCCTTATTTACTGTTGGGTTTCACCAACCTACAGTACGCGACCTATCTCATGAAATCTGATAACGGAATCTGATGGGAGAATTTTTGGACGCCTTAAACGTTTCGCATTCTGTTCGCTCTCCCACATCCTTCAATGAAATGTCCTTTTCTTGTTCGGAAATAGTGTTTACGTAATTATATCAAGTAAATTATCCGTAGATTTTAGAGAAAATGGACGTTGGATTATATTCGTGCAATTTCCAATGCTAATACATGTCTTAGACTCCGGTTACGCATCTGAGCGACTTTTCCATTGATAGAATAGTAATTTACCCGCGAGAGTTTTAATAAACAAATTTAACTGAACTTGAAAATTTATTTTGTCCTATGTTAACCATGTTGATCAATCTGCTATCAAAAAAGGTTATTTAAAAAAACCAGATGCTTTATCAATCCCTTTATGTCTAATTAGCAGATCTGTGCGATTTGGTGCCCTAAACTGCAGTAATAACGCAGACAGGAATTCCTACGTTCAAGTGGGCTGAAATTGTTTTGCCGTTTGGAAAATTCTATCTAATGTCACATAAATGACCACCACGGAATGTTCATTTCCAGCTTTAAACATATGAAACACTAATTGTCGTAAAGTTTAGCTTCTGTGCATATCTCATTCAGAAATATGTCGAGCGAAACATTTATAATTTCAGTAAAGTATCAGTTTTTATATGGGCGCTTTGCCGTGCATTCATAATCAAAGAATGGAGTCTAAAAGCGAGCAAAAACAGTCGAAATGGTCTCAATATATAGAAAAAGGCGGGTTCATACGTTCACGGTAGAAAAATATTAGTATTTCTAAGGAACAGGAAAGAAACGGCCAAAAGTGTCACATTTTTACTTGGCCTCGCCGTGCATAAATGCAAAGTACACAGAGATCCGTCGACGGAGTGCAGTAATAAAGCACTTCTTAAAGAGGTAACTTATTACGAAAAGTTGTTTTATAGATCAAAGGCATATTCGTTGCTGACTTTCGTTGTGGACAGACATTTTTCTGGAAAATGAAGTTTTATGTTTGAATGAGTCTTCATATGTGACCCAAACGACCGTCTTCGTGAAAAGGAGAGCCCAAACACTCACGAATTCGGTAAATGCCTTCAAGAATGATCTTATTTTAAAGGTTTCATCAGACAGGTAATTCAGAATCTGTCTTTTTGGCGATCGGATGAAAACACTGAAAATCATTAAAGTATTCAGCAACACTTCGAGAGCGATATGAAACTCAGTGTAATCCAAACCTAACGAAAAGTGTAAATTAATTTAACGGAAGAAAATTTCTCTCTATAAATACAAAATAGTATGTTTGCGATCACGCCTGTCAGTTCTATTTAAATTTATTAAGCACCGGCCGGCCTCATGGCATTTCACCTTATTAAAACTTTTGTTCCCCCGACGTCCCTTTTGGTGAAACCAAGCAAAATCTAGCTTCTCTTGTTGAACCCCATCTCATTTACTTCAAAGAAATCAAAAGAAGAGGACACACTGGAAAACAGTTTTGGAATCTGCACTCAGAAAGTAGGCAGTTGACAGACCGTCATATACGAAATCATACTACTTATTAAGCGATTTTTAGATGTAAACTTCACTAAAACACTGTTATTAGACGTTATTTTATGTCAACTTTCATATTTACTACGTTTTTGGCATGCGAATGTATTCTATATATCTTAAAACGAACTTTGCTTAATTAGAGCCATTTCTGACGTTTTCGGGATATTGCGCTTTTCAAAATAAATCGACGTTTCTAAACAACGCGAAACTGGCTTTAATATTTCTTTTATGCTTTTAATTCTTCAAAACTTGTACTTGATCAACATAGAAATCGGACTCATGAAATGGTGTCAGTTTGCGAGCGATTTACAATCATTCGTAAATTTCGACACATTTCATGAGTTAGGTCACCAACTGTACGCACAGTTTTCATTTTTCTATCGCTCCCTGAACTTTAGTTTACAACGAAAAGCAATTACCCGGCATCTCCTGGGGAACCTTGTACACGTCCAAGGGATTGTAGCACGCCAAGCTAGAAAGCTAGCGGGAGAAATGATTAGAAACTGTCATCAACTGATGTAACGCTTCGTGGAAAGAAGTGATGTAAAGTGTCATTGAAATAACTGTTGAGGGGAGAAAGCAGAGACTAAAGCGTTTGATCATGATTTACGCGTTTGAAAGTGGCAATACTTCCGGCTGCCGAAAAGGCGGCCTTACATGTCTGGTATTTGTGCAGACAAGCTTTCATTGAATAGACCCAACAACCGTCATTTGCGACCAGAACTGCGGCGTTTAAATCAACACTCCTTACCTTCGGACAGACAAAAAATACAATAGAGAACAACGGGCTCTTCTGCTCTTTGATTCCCCAACGGCTTAAACGGCATAAATATAATTGTAATCTCGATAGCACTAGGAGAAAGAAAGCCGAATTTACCCGTCTTTACGCCAAAAGTCACGTAGTTCTTTTTCGAGGATGCGAACACGTCCGATGACGCATCAGACCACCCTCAGTTCAGTTGAGTCTGTTGAGCCTCCGAAAAAGTTGGTTTTAAGCATAAATTATGTGACACGTCTTATAGAATGCTAACCAAGTTAATGAGACATGCTTGCGATTCGTAGGACTATTGACGTAGAGCTATAATATTTATCACTGGGATACATTGCACTGAAATATTTCGGTTATGCCAGTATACCGGCTTTTAAAAGAGTTCCATTTCAGCCGCCTACAAGGACCATATTTAATGTGAATTTCTACACCAATTTTCACAACCTTTCTATTGCAAAAATATTTTATAGAATACATGAAAAAAGTACTTCTTCTTATATCGGTTAGGTAGCTGGTCATATTTTCTTCGAATTCTAAATTCAATAAGGAGACATATTTGCGTTTCAAAACGTTTTTTAGACTAGATACATTTGCGCCCAGATGTCGTTGAATTTCGTTTATGGCTCGGAGTCTACAAGCTGTAAACCTTCTACGTTAGGATAACTGTCCATTTTTTATACCGTCAAAAATTTCTTTTGGGTTCATAGTGCTTGCATTGAGTGTATAATGCTGCAAACTTCATGAGAAGCATTATTTAACGCATAGATTTGAGTGAACAATTAATGGCCCCAGAATCTGATAAAAACAAACATTTTTAAACTGGAGATACTCTTTTTCGGGTTTTTGACATGGAGACACCACATTTAGCAATTTTTATTGACATTTCAAGGGGTTCTTTAAAGAAATTTCTAACATGCGAAACATCGATTGAGTACTCTATGGAAGCCACTGAGTGCGACAGTCTGACTGTCCCATTCTTTGAAGATACGACAACCATTGCTAGCTTCCACTCAATCCTGTCCCCTTGGATTACGCCAGGCCATACATTAGCAAGACAGATAGTCAGCGATCAGGTAATCACTCTGAAGGATTATGAGCACGTATTATTCCGTCAGAATACTCACAAGTATTCAACGACAGAACCTAATAAAAGGATACTGCCATTCAAACCTCAAGTGAATTTCACTGCTTTTTAAATAATTGCTGAAACACACTAGGGCAAAATTTCTCATAGAAATTTACAGGGACTACAAATAATCATTAGAAAACAAACACTTTAACTAACACGGCGAATCCTGGACCTACCTAACATTTAATAAATAACACATCAAAATCAGGCATGTAAATGGTGAGCTAAAGAGTGCTAATTTTCTAACATAGGAATTTTTAAACCACAGACGTTAATTGTTTATTCCACTGTTAGTCCATTTAGTAGAAGATTATAAAATCCAGGCTTTCCGACCGCTTGCAACGGTCCTCCGGTCGGCTTATCCCCTATCCTTTAAAAATGGTACCGTACTTCAACATCCGATATTCCGTCCGTCAACCAAGATAGATCGGGTGACGTGACTTGGAGTGTCCGAGATCGCAGACGATAGAATATAGATCCATGACTCGATGGTGACTGTAGAGAGGTCCCAATCATGAGTCTTTCAGTCTAGAGTTGCTGCTTGTCTGACTGACTTAAAAACGCAAACGCCCACCAACGGCAGATATTACCGCATCCTAGCCCTAACCCAAGTCGTTACCTTAAGCCTAGCCCTAAAAATGACTAAAGCCCCTGGCTTTATCACACCATTAAATTTAACCCCAACCATAGCTATGACGCTAATGATAATTTTCTTGAAAATTAGCACACTGCCCACGAAATATGTTGCTCATTTTCTCCATTCTTTATTCGGATGTCACCGTGCTGCAATTGCGAACTGCACCAGCGTCGTCAAACATACCGTATAATCCCACCGGAACGTTTGACAAAACCTGACATTACGGTGCCTTGGAGCGGAGGGATACCTAATCGCGATGATACTCCCAGCCAAAGTTAAGGCAACTAGTTCTTTAAAACCTCTCTCTTTTGGTCTCCGAGGCGCTGCATGCGGGTGTAATGAGGTGAGTCGGAGAGCACTTGCAACTTTGCGCCGGGGTGTCAGGTTTCTTAATAAAAGAGGCACCGTGAATTCAGAAGCTGGTTGCAATATTTTTAAATGCCTATCAGAGCAAATTAAATAAAATTTCCTATATCGTCTGCGCGTGATGCATCTAAAAAATGAATGAACGAATTCAAAATTCGGATCGCCAATTTGTTTTTGTTACCTGCATCCATTTCGCACCAAGGCCGCGGTCTTTTTCCGAACTCGGCCAAAACGTTGTTCAATTTTTAGGAAATCGTATATTAGCAGTCAGCTCACTGTATTGAAATTGGTGGATTCTGTGCGTTGCAGTAGAAAATGCTGATAACATGACCTAACTTTAATTGAAGTCATCGCTTCTGGTCGGTATCTTGTAACTCACGGGGTTAGGGTGTTGGTTGTACTCAGGCCTTGCCCAAGCTGCTGTGAATACGTACCCTAACGTTTTTTTCAAACTATCAAGTGAAAGGATTAAAACTGACGTGTAGTATGCTCACGGGGCTAAGACAGTGATCAACTTCTAGAGTCTCTATTCACTGACGACGCAAGTCTGGGTTGGAAAAGATTATAGTTGCCTGGTGATCTCAGATAGAAAAAATGATCGATCAAAGACACATTTCGCTTTGTTGGTAACACCTATAGAGTTGCTTATGCAATTGACGGCATATCTAATTTTCATTGGAATTTTGGCAGATTTTGAATAAGTTGTATTGACCTTACTGTGAAAAATTCGGCAACTCGTTGGGATTCGAACCCACGCAGTAAGGAGAAAGCTTTAGTACAGTAGGTTGGGCGGGTAAACCTGACCAAAATGTGACTAACCTCGAGTCGTCCGGCGGGGCCTCGTAGCTCAATTGATTAGAGCGTTGGCTGTACTAAAGCCTTCTCCTTACTGCATGGGTTCTAATCCCACCGAGGCGCCCGAGTTTTTCACAGTTGCGTCAATACAAAATATCTTATATGATCAAGCGACGGCCTGACAATACTTCTGATCTAGCGCCTGTTCTTGACCTACAAGGAAATCCTACGCAGACACTCCTAAATGAGCGCTTTATTTCTGCCCTGGGGTATAACACTTATGACTCTACTCCTGCCGTTCATATGAAATGTCCTCATTTTTTATCTAAACAAACAAAATCCCTCTCAGAGCCTGCGACTATGGCGAAAAGTTCTCCCGCATTCATAAACATTTGGTATGCATGCTGCGCGACTGTCATCATCCCATGGGAGCAAAGTCACATGCACAACACAGTCGCACTCCTTTCCACGATGAATGCTATTGACAATAGGAGTAAACCTGGCATGAGGGCGTAATGCGCTAGCTGCTGGCTATTGATGTCCAACTGTTATGCACGAATAACAAAAACCATCGTTACGAACAACGGCACATGCAGTCTGCGCCTGCCAAACGTTGTCTGACGGACACTTTTGACCGAGCGGAATGTCATCTGCGCGACGTTTGTTTGGGGCTTAAAGCAAACAATTTCCATCTAAAAGGACGACTCAACACGGTCAAGTCGAGACGTCAGATCGATAGACATGAAGCCGTCTTTTAGAGAAGTTTATAAAAAGAGCTCGCGGTTAACGTCGTGCCAGCCAAATTCACCATATTTGGTCGGGACACCATTAATTTACTGGATGGTGATAAGGGTTATCTGGGTCGATAGGAACAGGTCATATAGACGAGCAGGAGGCATAAATAACAGGCAGTGTAATGGGGCTAACCGGCGAGGAAAAAGCGCCGAAGGTCCGCCGTTGCCCTGTCGAGAAATGAGGCTTTAAGCAGATCTTAAGGCCAAAATTACATTTCGTTTGACAGAGGATGGATTAACAGCATGTTGGCTTCCTAAATACATACAAACGTATGGTTTCCTTTAAGTAAACGATACACGTTGGCTTACACAGCATCTCTTTACTGCAGAGTGTTTGAGCATATGGAATTCAATTACAATATTTAAGTAGAAACCATATCGTCTGTTGATAGCTTGTTAACCTTCGAGCGGTATATGGACATTTGGGAAAACTACTACAAACCAAATAAAGATGATGAAATACCTTCAAATTACTCTGCACAGGAACGCTTTATGTCTGTTTGATCGTAAACTTTAGTCGAGCATTAACAAACATTTGTTGTTACCGTTTCCGATGGAATGAGCCTTCCCTATTCAGTGATCTAACACTGGAGGATCTGCCCATCTAGTACCGTAAAATAGACGGGATTAAGATTTTTCATTGGGTTATCCCAAACGTTGGTACGGTTTTGAAGTATTCAATTTTTTACGTTATTATATCTTTGCATTTACAGAGTTAATTAATTATGCATTCTCCTCCGTTGTTCCCAACCTTCTCCTTACGTTTAGGCTGCTTCTCAATCCCGTACTTAGACAAATCCGCGGACATGGACGCAGTAGAAGTTATTAGTTCAAATTCGAACATCAGCGTGATTATTGAGAGATGTTTAGGTCAAATTGTTTTTGAGTAGTCGGAAAGGATGGTAATCCGATGGAGCAGATGTCTGGGAATATAGCGAGTACTACAAAATTTCCAGTAGAGCTCCTTAGTAAACTTTTTGAAAAATTGCGCAACGTGATGCCTTACACCTAAAGGTTGCAACATGACATCGTTATAGCCATTTAGTCCCCCTGAATTACTTTATCCAAAAGGCAAAACTGTTGCTTGTAAAGCTCTATATTAATGGCCTGGTTCCTTTCGACTGATAGATAACATTTTTTGTATCCCACCAGACATGCAACTGCCTCGTGAAGATAAACACTGGCTTTGGTTTTAGGTGTTGTTTCCTAGTTGCAGCTTAGTTGTTCTTTTTTCTTCATATTTACGTACGTGCCCGATCTTCTTATCATCAGTAATAATTAGCATTAAAAACGGTCTGCACTATTGGAGGGTGAGACGATGTCGGCCCAGTAATACGGCGGAAATGCTTGCAGGCTGAATACTGTTGTCCTCAATCAGAGCGTGCGGAACCCAAGAGTCAAAGTCTGGACCTTTTCCATCGATCTTTTCTGACTTGCCACATCTCGTTTCCCCATCCATTTCCCGAGTTGCTTTGTCGGAATCCAGGTGAGGTAAAGCATTGATTGAGACGCTCCTCACTGAAGCCTAACTCCTTCAAGAGGGCGGAGCGTCCTTCATATGGAACATGTCTTCGTAATACGTGTTAACCATTCCTGATCTGTCCTTCTAGCAACAGAATCTTTCCCACGGACCAAACAAATGTTTCTTGAGGATTTCACTGCCTTGACGTTTGCATTGAACTTGAATAAATGACGTTAGAAATATTCATTTGTGTTGTCGTGACACTCCATTTTCTTTGAACAGTAAAAAATCGAAGGTAAATGCAAGTTAAAATTGTAAAAGCTAAAAGCTGGCGGCTAGCAAAACACAATGACTTGCAATATAAATACATTACATAAACAGTAACTTGATAAACTTTTGCATAATTTGAAACCACACTTGCCTCATGGAAGTACCCAATATTAACAAATACAGAAAACCCTGAGATGAACGTTTTTGACTTACTTGCCTTCTAAGCCATGTGTTTATGTCCCAAGCTCAGCCCCTGCGCCTGAGGACTGAATTCACGCCAGTTGTTACTCCAAATGTTCAAGTTATGCTACCTCCCACTTGAACGCTGAACAGTGCTCATGAATAATCACGACATCATCCAGCTAGCGCGCACCGACCCATTTTAAATGCATGGACATAGTGCTGTGCCTTAAAGTCCGGAGTTCGGAGTCCATGCGTGAAATTAAATGAAGACTACCAGTAAAAAAACTGAAAAATGCCATCTACAGACTAAAGAAACTCCGAAAGCACTAGCTGCCATGGGCTATTGTTATCCGAACCTCAAATGAAAATAGTGATTTTAGTCCAGGAATCCAGTTAGCATGATCAATGCCATTTTAGATGTGACGGTAGGCATTCCAGATATGCGTCACAACGAGGGCCTGTGAACGAAGAACGGCCAAGGCTACACGCACGCGCAGGATTGTTTATTATTAGAATTTCAGTCTATTTTTGTCAAAAATAACATTCGTCGAATGCCGACATCTTATCTGCCATATTTAGTTATTACAATAAGCGCAAAAGCGACCACAAGAATGGGAATTATTCATCGTTTTTAGTGTTGCTCAGTTTCATTTAAAATACAGCAATGGCCCACTTCCCTGACGTATCTCGAGCATATACAAAAGCATGCAGTATCTGCTCCCCAAAATTCCTGGCACGTGAAGCACTCCACAAATGACCTTGGAGGGGGGGGGAGGGGCAGTTAACGGAACACGCTCACTCGCGTGGAGCTTTTCGCATGCAGGTTTCAGGGCCTTAAAGCCATGGTTTCCAGTCGAAAAACAGCAAATACCAACAGCTGCACATTTTTGGGGATTGGGATTCTCCCCCCACACAGTTCCCCACAAAAGTCATATGTGGCGTGGCTCGTTTTTTGACCTGATGCATGGCGATAGCTGACAGAACGGTGGACTGCGCTTGTAACCACCGTGGCGCCCCCAACAGCGGGGTCGTTTCCAGCGTTCTCTGGTATTACCCTGTCATATGGACTACCAGTCAGGTTAATGCTCTCCCCGTTGAAACAACCCGAAATTGACGGACGAGAGGGTGGCACAGTCTGACTAAGTTTAAAGGGCTAATGTGATTAGGACAATCGGAAATCGGATAAGTCAACATCTGAACAAAACAGGGCTGCCAGCCGATGGGGGTGTGCTTCCAGCGGTTTGATGAGCACTTGCTTTAGAGCTGTTTGTCGCCTTGAATTGCGACTGCAACGTTCAGACCGGGAAAAACACCAGTAGTTAGTTCTCGCGCATTCGCCTCTACAAGGTCGGGTCGATTTCTCTCAGCCAACCACCCGCTTTGCATTTACATTGTACTAGGTAGACTGCTTATTACACTACCGCAAAGAGTAATTTGTACGCTTAAACAGCGGAGATTTGGGGTCAGTGCTATAGGCGACCTATCATGTGTATCGGGTTGAACTTTCGGAGACATCTAAGGCCAATGAATGTTCCGCACCGGGCCGGTTCGTTTGGACTAAGTATTATGACCTATCCGGCGCATAAAACCGTACAAAGTTGGCGACCATAGCAAACATCCGGCCAGGAAGACTTTTCGATAAGTGTTTGGTCCCACCTTTCCCAATAGTTGATATTCGGAAGTGTATCTTCCCTCACAGTTTCATATGAACATCCGTCTGCGCGGCGGCGGGCAGTTTTTTGCTGTAGTCAGATATCCTTGGTGTGGTTTCGGGATTCTGCATAATTGCAGGGTACCTGCCTAGGTAGCAGCAGAAGATTTGACCATCAGTCTGCCAGCGTTCCACTTGTTCCACTCACTACCTGGCCAGGGGTAGCCCGACCGTCCCACCCCCTGACCCCCGTCAACCGCGGGCGCAGTCCATGGGGAAGAGATTGACCCAGCTGTTAGTCCAAACTACTTGAGGAGCCACACATGTTCCAAATGCCATCCACAGGCCTCTCCTAGTCAACAGCAATGGACCAGGCAGTGGGCTCGAGAAAGTGCTCGTCAGGCAAGTTCTGTATGGTGGGTTGTACCGGAGAAATCCCCAAATCTGAAAATGGTCATCCAATTTCGGTACTTTAGATGTCAAGCCAGAAACGTTCACCTCTATATGCACGCCCCCTCCCACGTCGATAGCAAACTTCCTTTTTAGACACTGATGGCACCTAGGAAAATACAAATTAGGTGACTTGAAGAAGGAAAAACTAAATGAGGTCTTCTGTAACTGCAACTGCCAATCCACAAGCAAAGGACTACATGTCTTAGTATTTGCATCTGGTAAATTCTAGTAGGTATTTGGAGGTTTTGACTATATTAAGCGAAAAAAATTTTTACAAATAAACATAGAGACCTGGATGTAGGGGTCGATCACATCCGCTGGTGTCTGACGCCCTTAAAAATTCACATATATTTCACAGAAGAAATGCAAAGATTTTTCTTTAACGCACTCAATTAGTAGCACATTACGCTTTCTTCAAATATAATATTCAAAGAAAAAGTAGCATTGTTTCAAAAAACGTTTTTATTTATGGGATTTTATGAGAGTGCAATGTCCATTTGAACAGCATCGCACATGTCTATTGTTTAGTGTTCATCATGAAACGGCCACGACATTTCGCATCCGTTGCATGCTTTTATGAGCTCTGCATAGCATCTTTTTGGATGTGTAGAGGGATGTATGATTTTCCTTACGAGGAATCTATTAGCCATGTTGTCCAAAAGTACGTAACGCAAATGCGACGAAAGATTAGACTCCAAATTATTCATGAATTTTAAAAATCTCTTAAAAAGAGAGAAATACATCTCCTTTCAGTGCACAGTTTGACAGAGCATACTGTGCTACCAACTGAATACAAGAAAGAACATTTTTGTACACGTGTTTTATGAAATACATGTAAATATATAAGCGCATTGAAAATTACCGCGAAAAGCCGTGCTGTTTAGGTAGTCATTTGTTACCGACTATGGCTTTCACAGGAGGTTTAGAGGAGTTACATTCAAAAACCAAAATCATGGCGAGTCCGAAATACTATAGGGCTTTGACGCATTGCGGACACAAGCGAAGGTGCGAGTTACAGGAACTAATTGATAAGCCTGACGTTTCCCATTCTCATTTGAACCTATCACCAGAGACAGTAGCAGAAAAGGGTCCCTGCCACTGTCTTTGATTATGGGTTTAAGTTAGGCGAATGAAGCCCTTGATCCAGTGATCGCTTCATCATCTTCTCATTGTGACGTACGATAATCAGTAGTACAGCCCTTCGCTAGTGATTCTTTCTAAAAAAGTCCAATTCGGCAAACGTAGGCCTTCATATATTCATCATAACGTCTATACAGTAGCACACAGGAGGGTAGGGCACTAAAAATTAAAAGGCCAATAGAAGAAAGTGTGGCTAAGAGGGATGAGGGCGTTCACAGCTCAGAGGTTGGTGTATAGTTCTGTTAGGGACTTAGGGAATGGGAGGGGGGCGTGTCTGGCCATCAGGTGTTTAAGGTTTACTATTCTATCCTCCTTTATATCACTGTACAGGCCGGATAATGACTGATCTAAAAGCGTGCTTTTGTAGGGGTATCATCAATGAACAGAATCCCTCTCAGTCAAACAAACGTTTCAATTTTCAGCTAACATTCCACGACCATGGCCACCGACCGTGTGAGTAGGAATGGAAAAAAAAAACAGTTCGAACATTCAAACTATTTAGTCACCTTTCAAACTTTCTACCTTGTTCACGAAAATGTAAACTTTGCATACTTTATGTTAGTTTATCTAGGTATACTTCCTTTCCGAAATTTCCCAGTGTCTTCAAACTTAGAGAAAAAGAGGCCTCAAATACTTGGGGCGTATTTAGTTAACGCAGCGTCCCTTCTTCATGGTTAAAGGAAGCATAATGAGATGCGAATAGTAAATTCGTCGCAAGTACGTAGTTTATATAATACCCTTTCAGCGCAGCCGCCTGAAATGTAACTAATTTGTCCCTTTTACGCAGATTGTATTAAACTTGCAATGATCTCCTGACTGGCCAAGTTCCAGACGACACTGATCGTCTCACAATTAACAGTCCAATTTCCAAACACGATACCGGCTTGATGTAACCGTTTAACTTCTTCCCTCGCGATGAATGAAGCAGCCTTAAGAAACCATTAACGCTCCACTTATGAGGAAAAAATGTTAAATATGCTAGATGTGCACAGGGTAGGGCGGCCGTGACTCAAGTACCACACAACGGAGTTTTCGTTTGCAGAAATCGATTGCTTACCATTTCTTCTGTTTCCGAAGTCAGCTTTCATCCCGATACTCAAATGCTGTAGAAACCAGGGATCCGTAATGCTTCTGGTGACGATACCGTTTCAACTCAAAAAGCTCCACATCCGGGTACTTATTTTATCACTACCAACTTTTGGCTTAAAATAACAGCCGAAAGAAAAGTGTGAAATCGAAGAGCTAAAAAAATGCCCATCGACCTTTTGGTAGACAGCTTTAAGCGACCTTCTAAGTGAAATCCTTCTGCCGGACGGTTTGCTTCGAATTTACTCCTCGTGACAAAAGGCTCATTTTCACTTATCACCTATCTACGAAACACGCGTTCTCTGGCAAGTCGTACGTACTTGATGCCGAAGTAAAATTCCCAATGAGTATGCGCATCGGCAGACCGAGGCTTGCATTAGATCTGTGGAACAAGACGTTTTTCGGTGAACAGACACAGAAAAAAAACTGCAGCTACTAATGAGGCGGCAAATGACTGGCAGTTCATACTGACGAAGGTATGCAACTATGGGGTGAGCTCTGTGCGTGCTTTTTACCTTTATTCGGCAGATAAAAGTGACCAGTTGAAACCGCAGCTTCCGAATCTGCAGGCTGTACCGCAGTGGGAAAAAAGCTTTGCAGTGAAGGAGTTCTTTCGTACAAATTCACTTTGCCGTCCAACGAAACGCCAGCAAAATACTCTCAAACAAATTCGGCGGTTTTAATAGGCATTTAAAACTCTATAAAGTGGAATTTTCGTCAAAAAATAAAATGTGAAAATTAGCTTGTAGAAAAGAGAGAAGGAAGGCAATTCTGCAAACGACAACATCACCCAAGTGTTGCAATAAAATATAGGCGAGAAAATTACAGTTTAGTTTATTAACATACCCACAGAAAAGGTCTAAGAAAATATTACGTATGCATATTAATCATGATAGTAGTTTTGCGCTTATGTATTCTGCATTTCGGAGGGTTTTATACTCAGCGCCATTTGGAAATGTTACACCCAGTATAATGTCTAGAGCGCCCAAGAATTTTAGGTGACTTCTTCAAACTCTTCGACATTGATGCTGTATCAATTACAGGGCAGTATGGTACTCCTCCATTGCAACGTCTGAGAAATTAAGGAAGCGAATCAATCCTTTTGTCAATTAGCTCTAATTAAATACGTCGAAAGACCGTTAATTTATCTTTATCATACGTTATTCTGAGTCGCCCTAGGGACTTCGTATATAACCGCAAACGCAGCGTTCACAGATGACACACAATTAGGAAAGTGAAGTACATACACCTCATCCATTATCTATGCCCTTATCAGGAAGATATTTGCAAGCACATGCTTGGCTAGCGTTCACTGGGCAAGTTGCCAATTAACACCACTCCGTTAGAGAGGTGTGGTCAGTGAACTCCCTCCTAATTTTTAACCAGTTCCTTTATCAAAAGATCACGCAAGCGGAATTTAAATTTAACTCCCATAAGAACCATCAGGAAAGGAGGTGCATATCAAGCCCGATGAAAGTCCATCAGGTTCAATGCGTTAAACAAAATTTAGTAGCTTAGATGTCACGATGATAAAATAAACAAAAAAGGTCAAAATGTCACAAGATAAGGTTAAATTTGTACCAACTATTTCTTTATCAAGAGACCGGCAAATTTTCGGAAACCTATTAGCAGAAGCCCACTTTCACTTTGGAGGTCTTTGTGTCCAGTAATTTATGTATTCGAAGGTGCACAGTTCAAACGTCACTCCGCCAACCATAGTTTGCAGAAAGGACCTGGGCGTTAAACAAGTTTACTGGTCTGCTTGGCCACCAAAACTGCGAATAGCGTCAACTCAGCCGCAAGCCTATAGGTTATCAGCGACGGGGCGCAGTCCAAAGTAGACTCGTTGTGCGGTTCAGATATAATAACGTCGCTGTCGGAAATGCTGCTTTCTAACCAAAGGTCACGATATTCTACATAGAATGCGATATCAGATATTAGATCCCGTCTGACTGAGCACCGTTTTTCGGCCTGTTTACAACGACCTTTTAGTAGGCATGTTCTACCCATGGGTCCCTTTTGAAAGTTTGCACTGAGCAAGGTGAGAATGCGCGGATCTCCCCTACGGTGCTTCAGAAGACCATAGTTAGGCATCATTGCTTGCGGGAGGTAGTACACTTTTTCGAAAATTGGATTTAGTGCTGGGGAGAAATTTCGGCAAATTTCATGTGTACACAAATTTCAGTTTGCTACAGTTGCTGCGCGACAAACCTTATGTACTTCAAACCATCAACACGGCCTCCTAAACAAACCGTGCGCTACATTTTCATTCTTTCAGATGCGGAACAAACGCATACACACAGCCAACTGAACAAGAAACCATAATGTGGCGTTGTCAACGACTCAAGGGAAAACCGGTCATCCAGTTCTAAAACACCATCATAACTGATTGACTACTGTTACAGGCATATTATAATCGCCGACCGCTTAAGTTGGATAGCTTTCATAAGTATTTCATGCCTGAAAGGGGCCAACTCGTATGCTGAGACTGCGACGTAGCTACGGTCATCCAAAAAAACAGAAGAATGACTCAACACTCATCTAACACAGTTAGTGGTTAAGCATATAACTACACCATTTGAACTGAACGCAAGGTTGTTGTGTTTTCGCTTCTCGCAGGATATTAACGAGAAGGCTCAAGAAGGTCCATCTCCAAACAATTAGTTGACAGGATAAACTTGGAATTCGCTATCTTTATTTAAAACAATACTTCTATTAATGCTTCCTTCGAGGACAAAGACCAAAATCTTATGTCAGTAAGTGCATTTACAAATAAACGCAGATATGACGGTTTATAGACTTTCCAAACTGCGATTATGTGGGGCAAAAATTAAGTTCGAGTCGTTGCCTCATGTGATTTTTATGCTAAACGGACAAAATGGAGGAAAAGGCCTCTTAACCATAACGGGACATCAATGGTAGTTTGGATATCAGCTACATCTGAAGCAAGTAGTACGTGAACAGTCCGAGTCGAATTTATGAAAAGCAAAAGGCCTGCACTCCCACTGAGCAAATTGAATTCCGTGAATCAAGATAAGTGTTTAGTCACTGGCCAGATTAACCTGTACCAGCTGCCTTAAGTAGAAGCGATCGTCAAATGTGATTCAGGTTTTCACCGACAAGATATGTACGGCAAATATTTTCGGACTCCATTCCCTTTTCTACTGCCTGTTCACCAGTTCGAGTGGGCATATTATATACTGACAAAACATTTACGTGCTTACTTAAAAGGGTTTTTGATCATTACCCAGTTTGATTTAGACAAGGTGAACAAAAATCAAATCGAGGTCTGTTTCTTGGAGAGTTTGCGCACAGATGATGGCAACAAATCTTTCTAGCCGGTGTTGGTGGAGTTGTCGAAGGTACCATGCCACTGGACAGTATGATCAGAGAAAGGCGGTCGCTTTCGTCTTGATCAATCGTCAAATTTCCGACAGCCGCCGCAGCACATAGATCAGATACCTCCCTCATATAGCCACATTCTGCACCCTCATCTGCCTTTGGACCATAAAAAAGTCAACCGCCAATAACTCGCATAATTTTTCCCAATTTTGCGGTCTTTAGATTTTGCCTTTCCGTCTGTCCCATATTTCATCCTGGAGATACTTTACATTGCCTATCCTTTTACCAGAATTGCTTTGTTGGTTCGCCGCGGTCTTCAAAGTTAACGTCAGAAGGTGCATCATCTACAAATATAGGATGACCAAAGGTTAAAATATTGCACTTGATGAAATTTCGCCTTTACCATGCAAACCAATTTGCAGCATGATAGGCTCAGTCGGTCAATGCAGTACTAAATGCCTTTAGTTTTGCGACATGGACGGTGAGATGCAATGGAACGTCTTTGTTACTTGCCTGCATAATTTTTAGATTACGGTAACAAGAGAAGAGGCCGCATACTTTCGCTGCGGACAGCTACTCGCCACATAAAGTTGTACCAGCTTTGTGGGGGTAGAATGAGACCTACAGACAAGCAATGTGACGTCATTAGAATGCCTAGCAGTTACAAAAGTCTGTTTAGTGGAACGATTGGGGGATCCAGTTTTTGAGAGTTTTTCTAGGCTTTCGTCATTGCCGCTGGAGTCGGCCGCAAGAAATGTAAACCAGCCGAGGTAATCGTAAAGCCTGATTTCAATAAGTGCCACGATCAATGATCAGTATTCGCCAATCGTTGTTATCGTCCTTTCGATTCTATAGCTGCGAAAATTTAAACAAGCGAATTGACATTGTAGAGACACCCAAATACATTATTTGGCCGTTTAACGCCGCAGTCAGATGGCAAGCAGAGACACATACGAGCATTGAATTTATAAAGAAAACTTGGAGCTGTTATTGTATTGGAGGTGACTTAACAAGTTTATGGTTTTTCCAAGGAATGTATCCATTGAACGGAATTATACCGTACAAATATCTATATATGCAAGACAAGGGAGACCGATATGACCAATTATGGCTTGTTAGCCGTCATCTGCAGTCGTACCCGATCAAAGTGTGAACCACCTAGGATTTGAATCCACGTTCTTTGGAGTAACTCTTTCGAAACAGATATTTTCAGACACGCAGCAACTAATGGATTTCAGCTCAAATATTCATATCAAACTTCGGACCGTGCCTGAAAAGGTCTGTTTCGAAAGAGTTACTCTAAGTTCGTGCATTAGTTTCCTCGGAAATTAAACAAGGCAGGTTGAAACTGGAGTTCATATACCAGAAAAACACAGGGGGAAAGCTGGGGGACCCACTGACGAGCCGAACCCCTCGCAGCTGCGTCAGGCAGCGGCATAAGATCGGCGAAACATGCGTGTCTGGGCTTTTAGCTAATACCTGTGTTGCTAGTACGGCAAATCATTGTACAATTCTATACTACTGGCAGTCTGTTGGCGGTTTGTGAATATTAAGAGGTTATTCCGCAGTAGGTGATGGATTTCAGCTGAAATATTCATATCAAACTTCGGACCGTGCCTGACAAGGTCTGTTTTGAAAGAGTTACTCCAAGTTCGCGCATTAGTTTCCTCGGTAATTATGCAAGGCAAGACCGGGAATATTAATTATTGCAGATAAGCGCTCACCGATCAGGTTACGGAACATGCTTGTCCTAGTTGCGACTGCCTGCGAGGGCTCTAGTTTGAGCCCCAAGGCACAACGTGTCAAGCCTCTTCCGTAACCTGACCGACGAACGTCCATCCACCATAATGTATATATACATAATGGTAGGGGGCGCTCACTGATCTTTCTTACAGAACTCACTCGTTCCGTTGTGCCTTATGGGCTCTCTCTCGAGCCCAATCAGCAGCCGCACAGTGGCGCATGATAAAGACAGTATGTTATCACCGACAAAGACAAGAGAGATTGGAATGGCCATTTCTGGCTTATTAGCCGTCGTCAACCCGTTACACCTAACCCCGAAGTGTGGAACACCTGAGGCTCGAACTCACGACCTGTTTGTTAGAAGTCCATGCCCGGCTGAAGACGGCTAATAAGCCAGAAAAGGTTTTTCCAGTCCCCCTCGGTGATAACATACTGTCTATATCATGCGCCACTGTGCGGCTGTTTGTTGGGCTCGAGAGAGAGCCCGTAAGGCACAACGGAACGAGAGAGTTCCGTAAGAAAGATCGGTGAGCGCCCCCTACCATTGTGTATTCCCGATCGAAACCGACAGGACAACGGGCTCATGGTTCAGTGGTTAGAGGCGTGGACTTCTAACTAACAGGTCGCGAGTTCGAGCCTCGGGTGTTCCACACTTCGGGGTTGGGTATGATTGGCTAAAGACGACTAATAAGCCAGAAATTGCCATTCCAGTCTCCCTTGTCTTTGTCGGTAATAACATACTGTATGTATATTTAATATATATACATTTAACATTAACGAGGTCACATTGTCGGTGAATGTGCCAATGGCACCATCATTGAGTCACATTCTCGTGCACTTGAACGGCAAAAGACACGCAAAATATGGCCTCCAGCCGCTTGCGATCTTAATTACTGACGTTTGTTGCTGTTTGGGCCGCTCCCACTTAGCTTCCTTGTTTTCGGCTGACGGCCGCCAGCGCTTTTAGCCACACGCTCATGTGGACCCCCATGCAGCATCACCCTCCATTGAAGTCCGTTTTCGCCACCTCTACACAATGCCGGACACTGTGGAACGTGCAACAAGACGTCTCAGTGCTACCGAGCTAATGCGACAGGGTCATGTCAACACATGTACACAAAGACATTCAGGTTCTAAACGGAAGTCTTTACTTCGATACCAATTATGAGGGCGTCAGGAGTAAAAACTCATTCTCGTTCAGACATGCCATCTGTTTGACAGTGCATTCCTGAATCTTGTTTGTTCGCACCTTAGACAACAGCTAGGGACTACGCACAGCCCCAAATCCCGCTTAGGATGTCCTCAAAATGTCTTCTATTAAGCGGTGCTTTGGTTTAATTATGACAGTCAAAGTTAATTTGTTCCCTTGTTGGTATTGACCTGACGCTTTATTTGATTTGATGAGACCTTCAGGCAACTGCCGTTCTTTGGCTTTATTGTGGCAACCGACTTCCAATGGTGGTCCAACAGCATAAACAAGTTCTACGCTCAAAGCAGGCTTCGCAATTTGAATTCGAGCCACCGTCTCCGGATTCCAAGTAATGACTCAATAAAGCCATATTTTTAGGGGATATATATATATATATTTACACGCATATACAGCGAATGGGCATTCACCAATCAGGTAAGAAGACGTGCAGGTCCCTTTGCAAGTTGGAGGTATTTGCATCAAGACCAGTGATATAGGCTGAGACTAGAATGCCGATAAGGGCGGATAGACTAAGACGTTCATTTCTGGCTTATTACCCGTCGTCAACCAGTCCTTTCTTACCCCAGGCCTAGACGACCTGGAATGCGAACGTGGGACTTTTGGTCATTAAGTGTGATGGAGGACAACGTTTCGCCATGTAGCCATGAGCCTGTTTGCCTGTCAGTTGTCACCGAAAATAGTCGCTGTGGGAGAAAATCTTTCCTTGAACGTGGCATGACTACCTGATGACGTTAAACATGCAGAAATGGTCCTCATAGTCTCCATAGTCTCCATCGGTACTCCTTTATCTTCACATATATTTGCATGTATACATATTTATTTCACGCATACCCTAGACACCGGGCACGCTTTCGCTTTGGACAGAACTCGGATTGTCGGTGTCTGCCCTTTCAATAAAGGTCAAAAAGTTCCTCAAGGCCATGCACTCGGGTGAATCATGTATCAACCGCCACATCGAGTTGGACGTCGCGTACAAAAGTTTCAAAGAGAAATGGGAGAGACCAGATCCAATCAGAACAGAATGACGCAGATAGCTGCCGCTCACTGGCGCAGTCGCCAAACAACTATTGATTTTCAAGAATACTTCTAGATGTTTAGTGCTGTGGACACATTTGCTCTCCGTCTGCCTCTGACGACGACCTGGGGAACCAGCTTCGAAAATATAAGCAATAAATTCTTTTTTCCAAAGAACACCTTCGACTCCAACTGATATTTCTTGGGATGCATACTTTCCAATACGTTTATTTCTATGTAATGAAATCAGAATCTGTCTGCGGAAAACGGACCATGCGGGAGTTGTTCTAAATCAGCAGGGGGGAGGGGGCAGATTAGGTTATTTCACGCGCTACCCAGCTGTGACCAATAGCAAATGCCTACGTACAGTAGGTAGGCTAACTTATGAAATGTCAACCGAAATTTCGAAATGCGTTCTTGCGTCGAAAATACTAATTAAGTAGGGTTGTGAAACTCATCATCATGAAGCATAACTCTAGAATGCTCCAGTTACCCCAGGGTGTCGGCTTTCAAATGAACTTATTTTCGACTGCATATACGAACTATACTCTGCAAGAAGTGACTATATAATTTACATGGAATTTTCTCATTGATTTTCGATGCCCTTGAAAATGCAATTATATTTCGTGGAAAACATGCATAAATATATTCATTCTTTCACTCTTTCGGTATAAAATGGCATCTTCTTCTGATTTCGTTCTCGAAAAAAGTGTATATTTCGGTCTAAAAAAGCTTTTCTAGTTCCCGAATAATTTAAAAGCCGACCTGCTGTTACACTTGCATCCGGGGTTTCAAAACTACAAGCCGTATATTTTCCCTGGACGGAAAAGAATGCATTTTTCTACGGTATGGGGTTCATTAATTTAAACAGTGGATTTGAGCAACATTGTTTGCTTCACAAGCCACATTAGCAAATGCAGATACATGAAGTTTTATGAATGGCCATTTCATGGTATTAAAAAATCTCACAATACGAAACTGTTTGAAAACCAACTTATACTATTTTTTGAGTACAAAATCGGAAAAAGGCGTGAGTTTTTAACGAACAAGTAAAATAATTAATATTTTTGTACATGTTTTCCACGGAATATAATTGAATTTTTAAGGGAATTAAAATTCAATTAGAGAATTCCATGCTAATTAAGTAGCTTAGTATTGTGTTGTCAGTACGGTAAATCATTGCACAATTCTATACTACTTGTAGCCTGTTGGTGGTTTGTGAATATTACGCGGTTATTCCGCAGTATCTGATGGATTTCGGCTCAAATATTCATATCAAACTTTGGACCGTTCCCGCAAAGGTCGGTTTCGAAAGATTTGCTCCAAGTTCGCGCATTAATTTCGTCGGAAATTAAACAAGGTAAGTAGTCATTTCTTGCAGAGTGTAGTTCTTGCATGCAGCCGCACGTAAGTTCATTCGAAAGTCGACACCCTGAGGTAACTATATCATTACAGAATTATGCTGCATTATGATTTGTTTTACAATCCTACTTAATTAATCTTTTCGAAACGAGAACGCATTGCAAAATTTCGGGCGATATTTTATGAGTTAGCCCACCTACTGTATGCGGGTGTGCCGGCACGCCTGGACGCACGGCCACTCTTTACCCTCAATCTGTTGTCTCTCCCGTCTACGGTTCTATGGACTTTATCTTGGCAGTGGACCCGGGAGGCTGCTGGTGGAGAGTACGTTAGGTGCGGCGCAATTCACTGGGACTTTAAACTAATGCATGCCTTATCCATCATTCCTACGCCCATCCTGGTCTTTGGTACGCTGTTGACATGGTTCATAATGACGACCGGGCTGCCGTTCTCAGACTGCTACAAATAAACCGCCCAGTTTTCTCTGTAAATAATGATAACAGTGTCACCTACCCAACGCCTCCCAATCAGAGGACTTGGAACCTAGTGAAAACGAAGACATATTTGAAAGGACAAATAGTTCATTAGTGAGTTTTCTCTTTAAAAAAAACATTTCGTCAACGTAAACTGTACTCTGTTTGACTCTTTCAAAATATTGCTAATAGCTGGAAAACGTGTGCATATGCACTCTGAGAACAGTCAGAATGGTTATGCATGAAGGTGCATGTGTCTATGGGTGACTGGCGGCATGCGATTTTGTCGGTTTACATTTGGACTTCGTAGGAGGCACTGAGCCAGTGGTGGGGTGGGCTGAGAAAGAGAGACCTCAAGAGAGAGAGAGTAGTTTGGACGGCGCAAGAGATGGTCCGTTTGCGCAAATTCACATAAATTTAGGCAAGGGAACTTCAGGCTGCTTGACTGCTCGGAGTGTGGAGAGAGGGGGAGGGAGGAGGGGAAAGAACGTCTAGTTTACGCAGTTAAGGGGGCAGGCCGTTTGTAGGACGTTTAATGTTGGTTTGCAAGAGTGGAAAAACGGGCGGGGAGCGAGAGAGAGAGGAGCCAACGTGTTTCTCCAACGCGCGGCCTTGTATGCAATTTGCCACGCTTCCGGTAAAATCGAAATGATGATTGAAATGGTTGTATGTGTGTGCGTGTGGGGATGGTGATCGTGGCGGTGGTAGGAGCGGCGGTCGAAAAGGAGCTGCACGACAACACGTCGGGAGACATGGGGTTGACCAATTTTCGGATTGAGGAGTAAGATAAACGCTGAGCTTACACTACGCTATAGTCCTTCATTGATCGTGATCCTTCGCGTAAACAGACCCCGAAGTGGTGAGCGTGGATGGGAAAGGAGAGAGCCAGGAGATGGAGCAGGTCAGTTGAATGGTATTCTCTCAGCCGTAAAAACAAACCTTTGTCCAGAGGGGCTGATTAAGCCCATAGGAATACATGTTGGCTGAAAAATAATTTTGACACAATAGACGATGAGCTGAAATGGCAATCAGTAATTTTTTTTCATAACCACCACCACAGGCCATTTAAATGTCAAACAAGCATTTATTATCGGCTTTCTGTAAAAAATGCTGGTTTCTTCGAGAATTTATTATTTTCACAGACGGCGAGGGATCGGGTGCAGTTGTTTAAGACCATCCTGTTGAAACGCGGCACGCGATTTGTAAATAAGGAATTTTATTTACACCAGTTTTCCGCATTTTTGAAACCTCACTCCGTAAACATAGATAATAGTACATATGAAATTTATAGGGCTTCAAGATTTTTTTAACAATTTCGGCTTTTCAATACGAGATTCAAAGGCAGTTCATGGTGACGACAGCAAATAATGTTGCTGACTTAAGCTGATTCCTACACGCTCACAGGACTTCACGGTATCAGGTTTGTCGGAAACTAGGTTACTCCCTGCCTGCTCCCCTAACACTGATGTTTGAGGAGTCTTTCTGATTTATCATCTTTTTTTTTCTGCTCGACAGGCGCAAATACATGATGGATGGGGTGAAGACCTACGTTTGACTCTGAAAAACAAAACTCTTTCAGCACTTTTCTTTTGTGCAGGGAAGGGGCGGAACAAGCATTTTTAGACTGTGCGCGTGGAAATAAATAGTTTACATTTCAATAAATTCAAGCATTTGACAAACTTTTTGCAGGTCTAATTGATCACCTGCATCAGTGTTGCCTTCTGCAACAACGGCTGACCAGGCTTACTTCTAACAGGGTCCAGAAATAGTTCTTAGTCAGATTTGCGGACTGGGATCCAACTTATCAAATACCGGTCAACTGTGAAACACTCATGATCAGGTGATCAGTCGATTAGAACTAACTCGAGGGTAGTCCACAGTTTCTGCTTGTGACTGCTTCTCCGGGACATCGCTGGATGAGGTCAGTATAGATAAACACGCGCCCGTAGCCGTCTCATTCCTCCAAATATCTTGCGGGCCGTGCTGATAAGTTTTGGTTTTTTCGCGTTTCGTTTGGCCACCAGTTGGCGAACGCTGTCAATCTATCCAGATTTAAAGTGCTGAGGGTGGGTTAGCGCGCCAGTGCGTGCCTATTTCCACGCGAAAGTCAGAGCACCGTTTACCAACACCAATTTTACAACAGTGATTTGAATTTCATTTGCACTTTTTGCGACCGACCAAGTTAATGCTTCTTCAGTGTGATGTTTTTGTAACGGTAGGATAAATTAAAAGTGACAGTAGGCAGCTCGGGAGTGAAAGGAGGCATACTGGTCAGACCGGACGAATAAATGTTATGTATTGAAGCCTACGCTCTCTTTATTTCTTATACATACATGCCTCGTTTTTACAACTAGGCAGACTTCTTGTTCAAAGAGGAAACTAAATATACTTGTAATTAGCAACCGCTAGGTACTACCGCCCGACCTTCTCATATGTAAGTTTTCTTTCTAACCCAACAAAAACCGTACTTATTCCGGGAGGAACAACTGAATAAGGAAAAATCGCTCATCACGTGAGGCCGTATACTAGACAAATGCTACCTGATTGCGTAACCAAAGACTACAAAAGACAAGAAAGACCGGCTGGTGAACAGCATGTAATACATTTCTTTCTACGCTGTAGTCATTAGGCGCCAAATATTTGAACATGGGGGCAAAATTAGTGGTGGCGAATATATTCGGGAGTCACCATTTCAGCTGTATTTTGGCAATGTTTTTGAGCATCTCTGAGTGTACATTTGAGGTCTGCATAGATCAAATTAAATGTTGAGGAAGACAAATAGTGTTAAAGGACATCGATTCCCAATTTGTAATTACATACACCTGTGGTCCCGTAGCTTTAAAAATAATATCAATATGAAATAAAATAGTCATCTGATTGTATTATAAAAAGAAACCTCCATGTTTACTATTTTTCGGCCTTCTAATTTCCATGCTGCAAGTGTTTTGGGGCAAATTTTTAAACTCCCGCGTACGATTAAACATCTTTTCGGATTCAGTGTTTTTTTTACTAAATGACACGCAATAGTTATTTGAGGATAAACGGATGTGCAAACAACCTGAAAACATCCAAAGTGTCTAACGATCAGAAACATTTGAAGAAATAAGCTCGTTCAAAATTTAAAAGTTGATAACATAAATTCCTATATACTGAGAAAATGAAATAGGCTTTGACGCAACGTTTTAATACGCAAGACAACGTTTCAAGTATTAAGAGATTTATCATGCTACGTTGGTTGTTCGAATACATGCGACGCAGATCCTTAAAAAGAAACTAAAGGAACAGAGTATTTACGAAGTGAAGTGGTGCAATCTTTCACACACTTATTTGTAAACTTTCACCTAAACAATCTTGTCCATTTGATCGTTAATGCAGATACTGCCTGGTGAGTCTCGACGCATAATGATCGCATCAACAAAATATTCTGGAAAGTTAAGAGTCGTATCGTTGGACAAAACGTAGACACCCTATCTATATTTAAAATCTAATGTAAAGCGTATAGACACGTATGGGCAGGTTTTCTGTAAGAGGACTCCGCATGACTGCTGACAGCGAATTTAGCATTCTTGAGATGGAATTTGATGTATTTGGAATCGATGTTCCTTCTGATTTCCTGCAATAAGCCTTATCCCAAACGTTACAATGAAATTAAGGAGGTAATCAGCAGGGTCAGACTAAGTTGCCAAATATTTTATATTGCCTGTGATGTTCGGAAAAATGGCACCGACTGCGATTATCATTGTTGCTTTGAGATGTGTAACATCAAACGCATATATCAGTGCTGCCATTTCTTTCTCGTTTTCAGTGAAAATGCAACCACCTTTTCCGACAATGTCCGCGGTGTCTACGTGATCTACTGTAGGTGTGCTATCTTATGAAACGTTGACTGGAATTCTAAGATGTGTTTTCAACTCGAAGAGGCTACCTAAGTATGGTTGCAAGACTGTTTAATGTGTGGCATAATCCCAAGGTAATTTGGCCGCGCTAGGATGCCAGCTTTTGGACGGGATTTTCCCCGGCCACCTGCATCTACCAAATTCTTTTAAAGTGAGAACTAAGTTAATTTAACTCCCCTCCGTTGATTTTCGATGCCCATATGAATTTCAACACATTTTGTGGTCAATACTGCAAAAATATTCCTTCTTATACCCATCGGTAGCAAATTGCGTCTACTATGCATTTTAACTGGATGGAAGAATATTTTTTGGTCTTAAAACGTATTAAGAGTCTTTGTAAGACTGTCAAATGTCCAGTAATGCATCATCACATCAGTAAATTTATTAATGCTGTTTATAAAGTGGACAGTGTGGCCGAATCCGTTATGAAATTGTATAAACCCTTCGCAACGTCTTATCATTGGCGCATAGTAATGCGTGATTTCGTTTTCGTTAAAATATATAACTTGCAGCTTGGAAACTCTAAGTGCAAGTGCAATAGACGCTAGGTCTAAAAGTATTTTAGAATAGCAAACGCTTTATAAAAAACCAAACGGAAATTTTTCCTTGAATATGATACTTAAGGAAGGAGATACTTGCCAGTAAATGGGTTGAAGAAGGAATATCTTCGCTATGTTATCTGAAAAATGCAGTCAGTGACTGATCCCATGAGGTATTAACCAAAATTCGGAAGAGCACTTTCGGTTAGGAAGGTGAATGGGACTGTTATAAGCCTTGCCCTGCAAAGCAATCCCGTAATATTTCAGACATGCCACTGTGCTAGCTTTCAAATGCACTTCTCTTTAGGTGTCTGCAAAAGCCGCATTTGTTAAGAAGGGCTAATAAAGCGGTATGCATCGCATATGTCAAAAATTGACGCCCTTGTAAACTCAAATATATTTTATAAAAGCACTCCATTAAAATATTAATTTTTGTACTAAGTAGATAGCTAATCCCGCCTTTTTAAAATTTTATTCCGGAATAAAGAATATATTTTGGTTTTTAAATGTTTTTCAATTTCCGATTAATTTTAGCCCCGATCTGCGTTACATTTTTCGTTCAGCGATTTTAATGTCCGAGAGTTATACTTTTCGTTCTAAAAACGTGTTCCTTTATGCCATTGAGAGACTACCATGCGTGGCTTATAAAAACTGCAGCGGACGTAGACTATGATGTTTGTTTAATAAGGAGCATTATTAAACAAATAGATAAGACGCTATTTGAACGGATATTGCACGAAATTAAAAAATCACATCGTCAGAGTATAAATTCAAAAATGACGTGATTTGTTACAAATCAGTATAACAAATATTTTTATGCGGGATTTATGCAAAATACCTTCGAATTTATAAGGGCACCAGAAGTCGATAGAGAAACTTCGTACTATGTCAACATTTATTTTTTATTAGAGGCTGTTTTTAAAGGTATATAAAGAGAAATGCATTTGCAAGACAGCACCTTGAAGGGTCTGAAATATCACTGGGCTATGCCATAAATTAATCAGTCTTACAATGTCACCTAAGCAATTCTTTCTAATCGAAATCTCATTCCATTATTTTGCCTAACACTTTAGAATCGGTTGCTCAGCGTTATAATTGCATCAAAAATGCATATTGTCTGAGTAGTCATTTTAAAACGAGTAGTTTTTGCATGCAGCAGGGAATAATGCGTTCAAAAGCCGGCATCCTGATGTGGCCGGAATACCTTGAAATAATGCCGCACGATAACTAATACTACAACCTTACTTAAGTAATCATTTCGAATTAAAGACACCTTTTAGAACTATTGGGAACACTTCGTGAGATAGGATATCAACTGTTGTTCGTAATGACAGTAAGTATACTGTACATCTTCTATACTCGCTTTTTCTTGTCCACATGGGCCCGATGTCAAGGCAATGTCAAGAAAACTAAAGGAACACACCCCGATGCTTGTACTCGAAAAACGTGACATTTATATTGTCGCGTATCGTAACTTATAAAATAGCTATGTGATTTAGTCAATGAGACGGGTAGGTTTAAGTAAGTCAGATCACCTACCATCAAACGATTGCCCACTAAAAGTATTTAGCAAGGGCATCACCAACTCAACGGGTAACTGTCCACAGCCAATGTTGCCATGATTAATGCCGCAGTTGAAGGCCGTTGGGGAGGCCTCGATGTTCATTGGTTGCACCCCACCTGATTTCGGCTGTGTGACAACGGATTGCGAATGCATAAAGGGGTCCTGGAGCCAGGGCATGCATGCCAAGGGGTAGACGGGCGCCAAACCGGGGACTGGAAATACTGGTAATTGGGCTGTTGAATCGACGGAAAGATCTCTCACATGCTCCTTACCCAGACTGCTAAGAAGCGGATTAACTGCAGGAGGATTATGTCCAACGAGATTGGCTGACGGATACTTGTTGGGTGGCAGCTGGAGGCTTGGAGCTGCAAAGGCATTCATGCCCGGAATGAGATTCATATCCAATTCGCCGGTTAGTCTGAACGGTATCAACGATAATGGATCCAAGTTTTGGAAGGCATTATTGACTAGGAATCTTTTTGCGCACTCTGTGAAAATGTCCGGTACGACAACTGGCTGGCTGGAACTACCCCTGCCATGGTTAGTCGTAAGTTTTTCCTCCGATGCAAGTTGCTGGAAGAGCGGGAGACTGGTATTGTCGGCATTGGAATCGCTGAAATGTGTTACAAAGCACGCAGAATAGTTTTGAAAAGTAGAATGCACCAAGCTCATATAGCCCTGTTTCAGGTCAGTATTGCTAATTTAGCGTAAGCGACATACATCAACTAAACCGCGTTTACCACTATCACAGAGGCTTCTTCTACACCATTTAGAAAGCATCACATAGCTCTCTGGATGGAAACAGTCCAGATAAATCAAGATACATCCAGCGGCGCAATGAAAACGGAGTTATATCAGAGCTAGCTCTTTACGTCGGAAGGGAATTGCTTATAAATAAAAACGTTCCCTTTTCCGAGTTTTATACATCTAACATATCAAACTTAAATCAGACCATATCCAGAAAGATGCATAAAATTGAAAATCAACTCTCGTGAACGTAGCTTGGACGTTGTTAGAAGATAAACACAGAGAATATCTGAAAAGTACGCTAATTTAATGACATTATATCACAATAGCTGGACAACTGTTATGCGTCTGCTTATCCTTCTAAGGTCTTCTATATTCTCTGTCATCCCTCTTGTTATATTGAACAAATCCAGACCAATTTCATCTCGAGGTTTAATTACACCACGTTCGAATTTATATCTTTTCGTTATGCAATATAATAGAGAAGATCCAACCGTTACTAGGTGACGTTTACTTTGTAGAAATAGTTTAAGACACAGCGCAATCCAAACAAAGGTTACAGCCCTGGGTAGACGAATATGCGTTAGTCTATGGGCTGACAGATTACCTCTTTTTTGAATGACTGGCGGACACTTGTTCGAGGAGACAGGTATCAGCCCAACAATTCACATAAACATCTAAGGCGACCACGCTCTTTCCAAAGTCTTTGTGTCGAATTTTAGGTGCTCTTTGTTGTTATCGTACGTTTGGTTACGTGACAGGTCTATGCTGTCAGGCGATCGCGGCACGGTGGCATTATGACGGCACGAAGTCTCATTAAGTCGACATTTTCATGGCGTGAAGTTCACGTCTGAGAGGCGCCAGTGGGTCACTGCGGAGGCATGGTCTGTTTGACATGCCAAAAATACTCCAAGAGTTCTACGCTGTTATCTTTTTTGCCTTTCCTGTTTAATTTGAGAAAACGACGTCAGTTGACGAAGGTTTCATTTGGAAATCCTTGGCCCTGCAGCGTAACGTTCCCGTATGATATGTAGGAACAAATGCAAGCATATTCAATACCGCTCGTAATAAAAATTAACGGCCGACTGTCGGTGTGTTGTTGGTATGTCGTCGTCGCTAAGGAGGTCTGTAATCGTGCTGGCTGATTTCCTTCAACGACGCTACTCTCCAATGATTAGTAGTAGATACTAAGCAGCTGTACAATGCTTCCTGAGCACCGTGTTAGAAATGAAAAAAGAATAAAATTTATGGTAATCGAGATCCAGTTAGTCTACGGGAAAATGTGACTGGCGAATTTTTTTAAACATAACGGACTAATGATGACCTAGATATAAAGCCCTTGGTCGGTCTAGTATGAGTAACTCATCAACAAATGAGCCCAAAATACCTTGCATACGAAGTTAGATTAACTAAAGATAGAATCCAAAATTGATGATTCCCTGATGATCAAAATCTTCTCAAATAAATATCCTGGTAAAGGAAGTGAAAACATTTATCTGGTGTTGTCTAATTTATGCCTAGTTTGCTATTTAATTTATCTTCGCTTGACTGAACAAACCCTTACTCCAGCTGACTTCCTCCTAAAGATCAGTTGTCTTTGAGTTGACTGAAACGAAAGTTTTTTTTTCATAACTCCAAAACAATAGGCATTTGTTTGCAACCTCATCCAAACTGTGACGTCCATCATTATAAGCGAGAACTTCATGCTTTCAGTTCTGTATTCGATAGGTAGGCTGAAGTCCGAATATGAACACAGTCAAACGAAAACGTGGACAGTCGCCTAACGGTATAAGTCCCTGAAAATTTTGGGTGAGTTGTGTGCAGTTTATCGACGTTTAGGTTTTTTCACATGTTTATGAATAAAATACAAAAAGCACAAAATGGTTTTAACCGATATCCTTCCCCAATCAACAACCGTTTACTATGAATAAACGCCGTCATGGATGCAGTAGTTGTCTCACAGGACTTGGAGTCCTATGATGCAGTAATGTTCCCCAAGAGAGAGGCATTAGACAAGTTGTTTTCATCAACAGGTGCATATTTTAACCTACCTCTTATGTTCCCTCGTCCTCTGCCGGTCTGCCAGCTTTAGTTCCAGTGGTCTCTTTGCTCCGGGCAGTGTAATCTTTGCCTTTCGTATGCCATCAATCGCCTTTTGAGCCTCCTCTGACGTCAGATAGCGCACGAAGCCCGTGCCTTTAAAAGGAACAAGTAAAACACTCATAAATGATAACAGCGTTTGGGAAAACGTAGTAAGTTCCCACACGCACGTCTTACGGAAATTCCCATTGTCAGTCTTAGTTACGACCGGTGCTATGGAGAAACATAAAAAGATGGAGAAAGGAAAAGTCTTCGCATGTCCTATATGTTTCAAAACTTCGCGGCTAGAATCAAAAGCACTGAGAGGGTGACCACTGTCTAAACCTATGGAACTGATAACTTACCAACGTAATTCTGCCCCTCGAAGGTCAAGACCCATATACTTTATATATCTGATGAGGCATTCATCTTTTTCAGCGATACGCCTCAGAGGAAACTGGTGAAACATCAGTTGTCAAAAAAAAATATTTTCATCTTTCGGTGATGAAAGAAAAAGCATAACCAAGTGTGCGCCTTGCGTACTACAAAGGAAAAGTCAGCCACTGAGCTATCAAGTAGCCAGAAGTACGGCTTGTTGCGGCTGTTGGATAAAGCGCAAGTACTAAATGTCAGTCAGGCTAACACGTCTAGTTATTTTATTAGTTGGTATCTAAGTTGCCTTTCCCCCTTTGATGTGAGCTACACTAATTATGTATATAATTCTGATGAGTAGCCACGACCGTCTTTGGGGGACAATTTTCCTAAACCTTATCAGGCTTTATGCACGAAGTGCTTGCTGTTGACTGTTTACTAGGCAGTTGCAACGGCTACAATACCCCAAAAATCAGAGCATACGTTCGCCAAACGATAATCCTCGGTTGATCCTTATCACCTGTTATTAATCCACATGAAAAAACTCAGATATAAGGATTTTACTTTTACAAGCCAAAGTGAGTTAGAGGCGCACTTCAGCTAATTTCCCTTTGAATAGAAAGTATGTTTGTCATGGACCGTTTTGAGAGTCTACGGCCACGATTTAGTGAATATTAACCAGAGCATGGACTTGAATTTCTGGGTTGAAAAAGTTTTTAAAACTGAGCGATACTCCTCTGTCAAGTAATGAATTTAAAAACGATGTATATGGATACATTTTGAGCAAAAGAAAGAATATTTTTATGCATTTGTTCTCTAAACTATTGTTTTATTTATGAGGACATCAAAAATCAATGGCAAGAATTCCTGCTATATAAGTATTCATTTTTTAAGGAATTAGGTTAACGCTGAAGGTCGAAAATAAGCTATTTCGAAAGCTGGCATGCTGACGTGACTGGAATTTTTTAATATAATGCCATACGATGATTAATACTACAGTCATGCTTAACTAATATTTTTGAATTGCGAATGCATTTCAGAACTAAAGCTAATATTTCATGAGATATATACATCCGCTGTAACAGTCCAGAAGGTTGTAAAGCGACCAAATTGCAGACTATGCATGACGCTTCTTTGTGATAATTTCAGCTTCGGGTTTACATATAAATGGCAGTCTCGACTAACCTAGGCTATAAATAATGTCAAATTCTTGCAAACCGTTTGGGGACCTCGATAACGAAAATAGTAACGGGTCTTTTATTAAATATGTAAACTGGAATCAACTCATTCTATTCCGACTTTTTACTGAAAATCACTTTAAAGGTGGCAGCAAACCTCGCAACCACAATAGAAGGTTGTCGATTTTAAAAACACACAGAAGACTGTTCAGAACTCTAAGAACCGGGGGAACCGAGAGCTACTGGAATCATGGTTTACTGACCCCCAGTCCATCAACAAGTGCAACGATCTTCCCATTCCATACTCCATGCTGAAACTTCGCCTAGGCGGAGTAACAAGCCATGCGGGGAGGGCAGAGGTGAACACTTTTCTCAACACCGGGGTCGGTACGTCAGATGGTCGAGCAATCATCACGCCAACATCCAACGCATGTGGTGAAATTGCAGCAATTATCGACTCGAATGTCGGCAATCAAGCAATGACCACACCAAGTGTGACGATCCCGGATGAAGGGGGGGGCCGTGAATGTTCATAGGTATGCGGTAGCATGACTACTGCATCCTATAAATACCGCAGCCCCTTGTGCAGCAACCACCCGTTTCTGCTTTTTTGTCTCTGATGATGGATTCGAGTAGGAATCCGAAACGTCAGGCTAATGAATCTCTTGACCCATCGATCGTGTCTCCTTCTTTAAGTGAGTAAACTGCTGCACAGACTCATTAAGCAAAGGCACATGCAGATTTATTTGTTTAAACTGCGACTTAATACAGTCTTCAATAGCTAAATTAACATTTTACCCATGACCGCGGATGTGGCTTGTACATAGAGCAGAGTGCACAAAACTGGAAAAATAGAGCTTTAATCAAACAGTCAGCTAAGGCTGTCCTAACTATCGTCTAATGTCGGTTTTCGCGCTGCATATGCACGCTCCCCACATTTGCGGATATGTTCCACAAAGTCCTGCTTTATTCGCTATATATAGGTGCTATATATTAGTTGCTATAAATATACCAGCGCAAATAATTACTAGACGCATTTTACGCTCCAAACACTGTGCCCCATAACATTATACATCTAAGTGGGTTCCTGTTTATCAAAAAGTGATTCGCTCCCGTTAATTTATACTGCAGAGATTGTCCGTGGATTTATAGCTCTCGGGATTTTTGTAGCCTACTCTTGTAAACAAAAGTCCATGCGGCACAGCGGTAAACGATATAGTTGACCAAGCGTGTAAACAACCATTTTTAGCATGAGAAGCCAATTTACATCCCACGACATTGGTTTGGATTCTATCTCCATAAGTATTGGCGAAAATTATTTTTCGCCCTAGATAAACAAGATCTGGAACTTTGCCGGCAGACAGACTCCTTTCTTACCGTATAAAGCTATGCAAAGAAGCGGGATGTCTGGGTGAGTTTAACAATTCAGCAGACCCTTCAGCCTTAATTATTTTACAAATTACGAAATTCTTTCATGGTGGGAAAGGGGTGGTACAGAAAGGACGCATTACGAGGGGTTCACAAAAAACTAACCTTGGCAGATATGGTCATACTTGCGTGTCTTTTAAAGTGGTTAAACGGTAAGCATTGCAAAAACTGAAATCCATATATATAGTTGACTCATGACTGAATGCCTCCTGGAGTTAGATCGGAAATGGTCGTTCCTAATTCTTGTATGTCGTACTACTTTCTGGCCACTCTCACTGCCCGCACAAATAGAAATCGAGATAAAACTAGCACGATGACTTTATGCTCAGCAAAAGTAGTATTGCGCTTAAACAGAAATAATTATAAGTATGCATTCAAGTGAAACCAGCCACCAATCATATACACAGTATGATCGTTATACGGTTGGTCAAATTGGATCTTAAATCTCGCTAATTTGCGCGGATGATTTGGGTCGGAAACGCAGAGTAAAAATATTTACTTGTTATCGGGGTTTTCTTGAACTCTTACACTGGTTATATTATTTGCCACATTGAAGCAAACAAATATTCTAATAATTTCTAGTAGTCAAAGTCCAATTCCATCTTCCTTCCCTTTAGTGGACTTCCAGAATCACATCTCGCACAAGCACAATCGCAGTTTTTAACAAGATGTCTTCTTGAATTTGTGCTGCGTTAATTATTCCAGAACCCCATGACTGAATGATCTTGGTTTTGACTAGGTATTATATAATTAGGCTGTTATGACAAAAATGAGCAGGTGAGTATGATAATCCGGCGTAACAACGTTTTTTTGAGACGGCTCGGCGAAAAACCACCGGACTGTAACTCCAATGACATGACCGAAACTCGGCAAGCCTCTGATTTCCGATTGGTGCCCATTATGTGAAGGGACTAGTGTCCACTCTCGTTTATCCTTCGGGTATCAGCTCAGAAGAAAACAACCTCCCCCTCGTTTGTCGATCAAATTGCGAATGGCTACAAAGTCAAAACCAACAACATTTCAGCTTGTATGCATTCTGACGACGTCGAAAGATTAAGAGATAAACGAGGCAGGAAGGTCACCCTGTGACCGCTGTACACAAAAAAATAATTCGCCTCCTCAAATAATCTGAAAAAGGACTACAATGCATCATCTATTAGCAAACCGGCACGGAAAAAGCCTTCATCACAACTACGCAGTTCTTGACAAAAGAAGCTGCTGACAATGCTGACAAAAGACCAACATCCCCTTATGTGTGCAGCTGTTCACTGTTGACGCATGGCGAGTTATGATGTAAGTTCGACTGCTAACTAGGAAATTTTAGTCAGCCGTAGGAAGAAGTCTTACCCATAAATTCCTGACACCAACGCCGTACACCACATTCCATATAGGCATAAACTAACATGACTTAACGCCGAAAATATATAGCTCATTGTGCATGAGAATATTTTTAATTGAAATTGCTAGCTGAGAAGGGCAAAAACGCATGCGAAGTAGGAGAAATGACTAAAACCGAACGGGAGGCGTCGAAGAGCCATTGACATGGTTTCAGGTTCACACAAGTCGAGATATGTTTTGTGGATACTCCATTCAGTTTAAATGTTACGTCATCTCGGTGACCGATCGGTTTGGGCCATGACCAATCAAAATACGATTAGGTGCATTTTTGCTGAGCCAGCGGCAACGATCAATCTTATTCCGCATAGATAATAGAGGGGCCGAAGTGAGTCCAACTTATGGACCACTTAATATTGAGCAGACCGGGCAGTGTAGGTAAAAGGACAACCCGTCGAAATTAGCATATGATTTCGTGCTCGTACGTACCTTACACGGAAATTAAGCTCTGTTACTACAGTATATCAAAGTAGACACCAGAGAATCAGACACATATTGAAGAAACAAAATTAGTTATAAACATAATCTGCGACTGTCTCTGATGATGAATTTGAGTGAGAATCCGAAATATCAGGCCAATAAATTTCTTGTTCCAATGATCGCATTTTCGTCTTCTGAATTAGAATTATCTAACGAGCAAAGATAGGATAACAGTTCGTCAAACAGACTGGCTTCGAGTAACAGATGAACTATCATGGAAGCGATTCAAATGGGCCGACTTGTATCCACTTTTCTACCATCTTCCGTCTCTGACACTCTACCCCATAGAGTATCACATTTCCGGTATTTCGGTGCTTGCCCGTTCCGGGATCTCTCAGTCTCCTTTTATGCTCAAATTCTTTCCATAAAAGGACAACATTTTTATTCGTTTTCCGCGTTTGCGTTTTGATGCGCGTCTTAACACTTTAATGATTTATAGTTGCCTGCACTTCTCCTTTTGTTGCCTATTATTTCTCTTTATCATTCCACCTTACTTCGAATGCTGTTCTCTGCTGCCGATGAGTCTTATGTCTATTTGATCGATGTAAGAGTATAAAGAAATTTCACAAGCAATTTTCTGATTGAATTCTCAATGCTGTCTTCCCCTTTACTCCAAAGTAATTGTCGCGATGCCCTTTCACCTTATGCAACATGGACTCCAGCAAAGTTCCTGTGGCAATTTCACGTGTCAGCGTTTTCAGTGCCATTTCTGACACGATATTTTTCATGTGAAGAAAACGAAGATGCAAAACTCAAACTTAAGCTGTCCTAGTAATAATCAAGCAGTTTTACCTCATCATTTATTTGTATTCCTGTCCCAGCAATTGGGAATTGTACTTGATCAAAAGTTTGAAATAGTTTCTTCAAAAAAGTCAAACGTCTTTCTCTCTATTACAAGACTATATGAACTGTTTTTAGCAAACTTGGTTCCCCAACTAAGACGCAAAAGACATGTAATTATAAATTACTTGCTCCTTTGCCTTCTTGTAGCAGAGTACATTTGTTAGCCGAGTCAGCGCTAAGGATAAGCAAACTCTTACAATATGATCATTACAGTTTGAAAAGATTACAGAGAACAACCGAAGGTAGACGAAACTGGTAACGCTGCCCACGCTGCAGGTCCCTGCAAATATTTTTCTGGTAGGCATTATAATGGTGCAGAAATATGCACGGCAGATACAGTGCCAAATTAGTTGCGCCGTTCGGTCATATGAGCGAAAAAAGAAATTGATGCAAATCCTGCCGTAGTAGTGTCTCGACGTACACTTACCAGTCATTCACATGCATTTGGACGAGAGGATAATTGTCTGCAAACATCCGGCTACCGTAACGTCTTATCCAACATCATCGCACTTCGCATGCAAAGGACCTCTGTATCCGTAAACGATGAACTATTCAGCTACATCTTGCAGCACAATACTGCCCACATTTTAGGTTTCAGTACTCTAAGTTTAAAAAGCACTTCGTGCGACGGTCCTCGAACATCAAAAGTTCGGAGAAGGATGAGTTTTAGCCCTTTTGACGGACATCTAAGTAATAAGTCTAATCTTGTGCTTTTGAAACGGGTTTCAGGCGTCTGCCAACAATGAGAGTACGTGACTGCCCTCACAAACTCTAGGCCGCCTCCTAACGTGAGCGGATGCTCTGCCGTTTTGGCATATATCTGCCGTTTTGTCATTAGACGTGCCAGCAAACTGCTCTGTAAACCAAAAATTCCGATAAAAAAACATATGCTTCTTGTTAAAAAGGCTTTTAAATACATGCAGCGTAATCATTCCCCAGTTTCTTCATAAAAGCATTATACTTTTGACAGAATGCTATCGAGAATTGCCATCAGGTGAAAACAAGTTATAACAAATCGTGCTTTAAAGCCACAAGTTGGATTGCAAACTTCAAGGATGTCCCCTCTGTTTAAGCAGTGGGAATCTTAACAACTGTGGCCTTGAGGAGCATATTTTATACTTACGTCCAACTAGTTAACTCAAATTCAAATTAGGCAAAGTATTATTCTCGAGGGTAAACGTAGAGCTTACATAGCAGCTCATTTTAAGTGTTAAATGTACCGGTCCTCAGTAAGGCCTATTTTGTTCCATAGTCTCTTATAGCAAATTCTATCCTATGTAACCATAGAACCATGTGTAGCATGAAATAGTTTTAGAATTCTCATACGGTGATCATCCCTCAATTGCCATTGAGAGTTTTTCTGAAGTTTGACCTAATTTTAAAGACGTTTCTGTAACTGGGATTTTGACCTAATTGTAAATGTGCGCGTTCACTCATCTCACTAATATTACAGAAAGTCATTTTCGTCATTTTCTTTAAGCTTTAGTGTTCACGCGCCTCCTGGCACTAGCTTTAAATCGGACTTTTAAATGACTAGATTAACAAACCTTTCCTCGATCTTAAGCCAGTGTATACGAAAAGCAGAAAATTTCCGAAGACACTGTCCGGAAATTTACTGGCAATTAACTGCAATAATGTATTTCTGTCATTAATTTTACATTGAAAAGTAGACAAAAAGAATGCAGTTACAATCAGTAGCACCGCAGTCATCTTCATCGTCAAACCTCTGCTTGGTTTTCGATGGTTATCGTGGCTGCTGCAATAACTGCCAATTTTGCCAGAACCCCCATTTGATCATCTTCTTTGATTTAGGTCGTGCACTCTTTCGCCTTTTTAATGGCCTAAACATTCTGATCGGAGGTAATTTCATTATTTTCTTGATCAGATGGTGATTTATGTTGTCCAGACTGGGCAATTCGACCAATAGTGAGTGTCCGCAAATAAAAAGGGAAGTGGCGACTCTCTCCTCTCAAACAGTCCTTTTAATAAAACAGACAAGTCATTCAAAAGTCAATAAAACAAGTTCGCTTTGGCAACTGCTTATCTGGGTTATATAAATAGAGTGGCATCTTTTGGTCAACGACTGAAATATTGCATTTCTGCTTAGTGTAAACAGAAAGATTTGCAACTCAAAGACAGACCAACAGAGATGTACTTCAAATTGATTTCTCAAAATGCTAGAGGCGGCGCGCAACGAAACCACGGGACCACACGTTACTTAAAAAATAAGAGGGAAACAGTAGGGCTTAACGATAGTTACCTGTGCATGTATTCGTAGACCTCCTTGTCATTACAAGAGCCGATGTTATTTTTCCGTATGGGGCAAATATCTGTTTTAAATTTTCCACATTTTCAGAACTCCAGGATTCTGGGATATTTGTCACGTAGACATTGAGGGGGTCCTTTTCAGATTCCTAAGAGCAAATGCAATGAAACATGACGTAATTATATAGCTTTTACTTCAAAGCTATTTAGATAATCACTGATCATACTCTGGCCTAAAAGGTTGATATTTGTGGAGTAAACGGGAATCGTTTGGAGTTATTTTCTTATAAAATCTCTTGACGTATATAATATTCATTTAACATTACAGTTTGCAAAATGTGTCTTTCAACAGACGTAGAGGCTGCTAAATTCGCTTAAGAACATTACAATGTGTAGCAGAAAAGGCAAAGTAACTGTTATTTTCATTCAAGTTGATTCTTGTCGAAATATGACCTTACTGAAAAAATAACGTGATAGCTTATATCAGATGTTCTCTAATATTGTAATTGAGCATACTTTACCGGTTCGCTTCGCAATATTCTCACCTGAAACAAGATTCGCAACTTAGTTATTGGCTTTAAATCAAATAACTAAGAAAAATCCGCAAAGTATGAACAAACGGCCTCCCGTGTGCGTGTGTCGTATTCCTAGTAGTTCTCTTAACAGTTCGGATGACATTAGTAGGAACACATCTCGATCTCGTGAAAATCGATGGATATTTACATTCGTTTCCTATAAACACCTAGTGCCCGTTGTTATAAAGGCGGAAAGAAGGTCCTTATCGTGGTTTACTTGCACTAACCCTAGCTTCTCCTGTGCAAGTGTCCAGGTCAAGTTAATAAGCGATAAATTCAAGGACTGTGAAGGCATAAACGCCATCTTCCCGTATGCCCCAGGAAGAGGTTATTTCGTCGATCTTACAAACACAATTCAGCTCATTGATGAGTAAATGAGAAGTAACCAATTGCATGTGCGCACAAGGCACATGTTATCTATTCGACTGAAGACTTGAGCCTTATTTCAACCCATCTCCAATTTTGATGGCATTGCAGTCGCAAATATCAAATGTTAAGAAACTAAAGGAAGCCATGTTTTAGTTCTGGGATTGCCTGATGATAACTGTTAGAAGTAATACCAGGCCGTGAAAGCATTAATGACTGTCATCAAATCACCTGAAATCTAAACAAAATTATTCACTTATATACAATAACCTGAGTTTAATAGTCTAAAATGTCTGCATTTGCAATGAACGATAGTATATTTTGAAAAAATATCCTCGAATTATAAATGTGTCTAATGAACGTCCCCTGTACTAAGAGGCCCTTTCAAGCATTTTATACTATCCATATATTAACTACTTTGAGCACTTACACAGATAAATTCTTAAATATCTTAGATAAGAACTTATGCATTTTATTATGAGGACTGTAACAGACAACAAACTGCCCTTAAAACTCCATTTTAACCCCGTTATATGACTTTTTTCTTGATTCTAGTCTAATTTAATTCGGGACGGCCGAATGACATCCATGTGCTGAGACGTATGGTACTGTGGGTTATGTGAACAGCATATTGCTGTTGGATTTTATCTTGCCAGACTGACGGTAAACCTACTGGATCAACGTGCTCTAAGAGCTTTTTGAAGCAACAAATCCCATGGCCAAGATTTATGTCATATTCAGACAAGCGCTTCGGTTTAAACATCATTGTGCCTAACGCATTCTCTTAGAAAATATTGGCTCCTGTGAAATCAAAAAGTACTTTTTCAATCCATCCACTTGGGTGTACTGTATCGGCCAGAAAGTGCATACCTTTACTAGGTTTAGGCAGGGTCATTGACAAAATAGGCCTATGATGTGTTCTATAGCTACATAGGTAGATGCCGGAAAGTTTTTGGACGTTAAACGTCTTGTGGATGGTTGGAGAGTCCAAAGCCTTTTACTACCTGTCTTAGAAAAACGACCCCTTCAAATAAAGTAATATCTATTTACTTCTATTCTATGGTTTATTGCTCATCTTCTAGCAAGTGATTTTCCCTCATCGTTTAAGATTTTTCTTACATATCTTGTTCAAAAACGTTCAAAAGTTAACCCCACGAATGAAGCTGCAGCATTCATATTATAAGTAAACTGAATTAACGTTATTCGTCCCCAGTCAGTTGCTCAAGTACTCGATAGCTTGCAAGCTTGTGTCAATTGTTATTGTGCAAAATGTTTCGTCACTGCACAATGTCTGGGTCTGCATTGTTAAGTGACATTTTAAGTCCAAGTTGCCTGTTGATATCCTGTTAAAAATCTTGTTTATAAAATAGCACTTTTGTATATTGTGATAATTCACTTTGACCCAACTATGAAAACCTCGTGGGATTCAAACCCACTAAAACAAGGGAAGGCTTTTGTAGAGTCAACGTTCTAACCATTTGAGCTACGATTCTCCACCCGATGACGCGAGTTTAATTACTGAGATAAATGGGCTTAGTCGTAATTTTGCTTACTATTTCATGTGTAGGAAGAGACGGGTCGGTTCCGGCGTTTTTGTCCCTTTGTCCAACAATTATAATTCAGCTTGTGTATAAGCCGTTTTGAAACAATGCTGTCCTGGTCGCGGAACATCGCTAGGTGCACGTCCTAAGCGCGGTAATTTTGAACCTACGGTTAGCACAACAAAGCATGCAGTGACCGACTATGTCTGATCCATCACAGCCTGCAGACGATAGCCTGGTCACTGCGAGCAAATTAATTTGTCGTCGCCCGAGGATGCGGAGGCAGCTTGTGCGTGAATTAGTCTCTAGTGAAGCTGAAGTGCGCTGCAGTTACCTCGCTCTCTTCAAACACGCCGCAAACGAAGAAGAAGACAAAGGCACGACGACCGGAGGCGGACGTAGGCGCTGTGGCCGACATAACCAAACACCCAGTCTATGCACGCATTAGGCTTCATTCGGGAAAATGAATCGGAACTCATGCGAGTGAGCAACCGGTGAAGAGCAGAACAAGTATGGGATATTGTTGTATGACCGTCACTGCGGAGAGAGAGAAACCGAGGCGCAACGATGCTTGGCAAACATCCAAGCCAAGATTGTCAGATTATCGAGGTATTTCAAGAGTACATTTTGCTATAAAGAGTTGTGAGGTTAAGTGTTTAATCAGAGCCAGAATATCCTCAAATTTTTCTGCTCATTTTTATGATAAAACTAGTAAGCTCCCAACAGCCCTTATCGAAAAGTGGATTTGGCGCAACGACATACGTATCGTAGGGCTAACGCCTATTCTTTACAGCTGAGAGCATCAGAGACTACAAGTATAGAGGCTCGGCATTCCATGGGGGGCATAACTTTTTTAATGTAGTGTCCCTTCCACGCTTTACTATATTTCTGTTGGAAATGTATGAGTCTGCCACCGGACGTATAATCGTTCCCTCCTTTGGCCTGATGGTGAGTTGCAAGTTAAAGCTTTTTAGAAACCTAAAAACCCCGTGTAAGGTTCAGTGCCTGTTTACTAGTTTGGTCCAATTGTTTGTGAGCGTATGCTATGCCATGATCAGAAAACCATGGCCCTCGCAGCCTGGTACGCGCTGACAGTTCCCTGACACCAGGTTACCTGCCGTTAGATGTGCTTGTGTTTCCGGTGAGTGTAAAGGTCCTAAGCATAACTGTCTAGTTATCCTCCTCCTCCTCCTCCTCCTCCTCCTCCTCCTCCTTCTCCTCCTCCTCCTCCTCCCACTTTTAACCCGTTTTTTGTTATTAGTTAAAATCCTGGTCAGTTGTTTGTTTTGGGCCAGGGGATGCGGAGGTACGTCTAGATGCGGGTCAGGCAGTGCCATCCACCTGAGCTCTCCCTTATTCCCGGTCCTTTGGACACTCTCCTGACACTGAGCTCGGGTACGGAGGAGTGAGTGCGGTAGATACTACGCTGGCTCATACTCCCTATAAACTAACTTACGCGAAAGTTATCGTGCCTGCTTCCCCTTAGACCTCGTCGGCTGTGACTGCCCAGCTATCAGTAGTTTGGTGCTGCTGCTGCGGATATCGTCTGCAATTCTGTATTATGCATATCTCTTTTGATTGTCAAGTGACATTTTTAGGAATCAGGACTATCATCGACAATTTGGCTGAGGAAGACACAGGATATTTCAGTTAACCTGACGTCTACGCATATAACTTTATCAGTCATTGAGAAAAAGGGCGATCGGAAGGTTAAAAACTTATATGAATTGATTATTTATTAGGTCCGTCTTGAATAAAGTCAGCATAGGGTTCGTTTCAGGTAGCACACCTTGACAACCCAGAGATCAACGTTTCTGTGTTCGCAGTGCTTATTAATAAACACTTAAGGCTAGCCTGCGGAGCCTTCCATCTTGAATATCGCTCATTTTTTCAGAATAATTATTTCTCGGACAAAATTCGTGATCCTGCTTTAGTTTACATTTAGTTTCGTTAAGTCGTCATTTTTCGATGAAAAAGATCAGCCTGCACGTAAATACCTGCTTCCTTTTTTCGTGTAGCTCTATTGAGATATTATCAAACACCTCTTAAAATTAATTGGTAAGTACTGCTCGTCAAAAATGCCTGATTCCCTTGTACTCCCTCTTTTAGTTAATCTGCAATTAGGGCGATTAATGCGCTACGGCTGCTAAGCCAGTGGTTTCTCATTAAGACCAACTAATGACTGTTGGAGAAGATGCTGAATGCTCACTTTTCTTAATTTTTATCAAACACGGGAGGTGCGCAATTTGCCTAGGAGATATTTAAAAAAAGAGGTAGAGCTTAAAATGTGACATTAAAAAGACTGACTCTTTTAATGAGGAACTGGGCTTCTATATGTTACAGCTGATGAACTTGCTTTCTAATCAAGCGCCTAACCACGATTACAGGAAGGGCTAATTGTAAGACCTCGACTCTGCTTGTAAAGGAAAATTCAAAAGACCACTTTATGCAATAGTTAGGATACAAGTTACAATCACGAACCAAAGGAAGCACGTTTCGCATGAAACCTTATGCTAGCGATGGTCCACTGAATTTGTTATTCTCTCCGTAATCTAGCATACGTAGTTTGCAATCGGAAATTTTAAAAAGTATATTAAGTCCTAAATATCGCTCGAAGGAGCGCAAAAATCATAGCCTTCCTGTTAAATAAAATGATCATGCGATGGATCTTCAAAGAACAGTCGTCAGGAGGTAAGCGAATGCGCATCTATATGCTAAAATATAAAATAAATCGGGGAGCGGATTTTATGCGCCAAAACCTTGTAACAATCAGTAACTAAGAGTGTAACTTACGTATGCAAAGTTTACATATTGGTTTGAGTTGTGCGATTTAATATGATGCATAGCGTAAACTGCCGCTTCGTTCGAGACGAAGTCTATGAATCCGTATCCTGAAACAAGAAAAGGAACATATTTACCCGAGGGGGTAAATAGAGTTTCCAGGGTCTCAAATGGTCGAACAAAAACTCCGTAAGCCAAAGGCAACTTTTCATCAATTTTACCGGGGGCATCGTCCGTTTCTGCATGGCTCGTAACACACAGCTTTTCCTCTTTAGTCGAAGGACAGCACGGTTCATTTTATTAGTGGGCGACCACAGCTGGAATTGCCTGTGAGAGAATTAGTCGACCTCTGCCGCCATCCGCTTTTATGCATCTGCTATATGCGGATTTTTTTTCATCAAAATTATGCTGTATTTCTAAAAGCATTAACCAGGCTTGGCATTTTCAATGATGAAAATAAACAGCAAGGTCGTCCGTTCAACGTTAGTGAGATATGCTTGAATTATGGTAATTATTGTGCAATCTTGGTGAAATTAAAATTTAAGAATCATCAGTCTTAACACGAACAGGCAATTAAGCGTCACGGGAACCCGCCGACTGAGACGAGTGTTCAGCAATTTAGTCGGATTTACTCTGACGTATACTTTAATTGTCAAGCTTAAAAAACTTGTCGTGATTAATTTTGGCGGATTCGAAAGGACTTTTAGCATTTTCTATCTTTTTTGAAGGTTAGATAAGACCTCTAACGTGACTTTATCTGATTCAAAAAAGCCTTTTTGAATTTATCTGTCAACCACTGTTGCGTTTTGAGGTTTTCAAAGGAAGCTCTAAGAAATTCGGTTAGCGTTGAGTGAGTTGAAAGTAAAATAAAATGCCAAGACGCAACTTTAAATGAATAGGAATCTTTTGAAAGAAAGAGTACATGGAAATGAATGCCTGCAGAGTGAAATACGAAGTTTTGAAATGCCCCCGGGAAATTAAGCACCGAGTTGTCATTGTTTTGTACGAAAAATATAAACACATGCCAAAAGCTGAATATTTTTCAAAGACAACTAACGTTTTCAGTCTTTTAAGAGACAGACGGAAGATTGGCTTGCGTAGACTGACAGTGAATGCAATCAGCACTGTAACAAGCCACCTCTATGTATTTCAGTAAAAGTCACAACTACAGTAATAAACATTAGAGAAGGCGGTCACCGTTTAAGCGATTCCGAATTGTGTTGAGGGTTTTCCATATTTATTTAATAGGAAAGAAGATGATTGCAATATTCCTGAGGTGATTATCACTCGTAAGATCGGCAAACTGCAAACCCAAACGAATAGCTCTGGTGCTCTTCCCTATACAAGTGTTCAATTCACCCTATTAGAGAGTCTCCATATTGGCTTATTACCCTGGAACTGTCCATGGTTAAGCTGAGTCTTTATGTATATATGAATCAGTATGTGCTAATAAAACTATGATAATAGAATTTTGGTGACTGTTGTGAAAGACAGATAACTTGGGTTAGGCGCATGCTACGTGGTCCGATAGGTTGACCATCATTTATTTCTGTCGTTTTCTGCCTTTTCGTCATTTTGTTAATGTAATGGTGCTGGCTTGCCTGTAAGGTGAGTCAGCAAATGGAGTAGGGTGGTTGAGAAAGTGTGGCAATTTTCTACCCAGTGCGTACTCGTTATGGGATAGTTTCTGGTCCACTCCATTGCCTCTTTCACTTAATTCACCGCAGCAACTGCAACCTTGTTAACTCGAGTGGCAGTGCCATAAAGTCGGTTTGAAATTCTGTGCGCCATTTTGACTGAACCGGTGTCTAATGCTCAGGCCTATTTTAGCAGCCGGAATGGCTCTCACATACGTACTAAGCGCGCAAGCAAGCCAATACTATCACTACCACATCAGCAAAGTGACTTCAAGCACGAAAAATATCATAAACATAGGATAAGTAGACACGAGTCATAAAAAATTCAATTTACATTTCGCAAGACGGTGTTCTGGAAATTGAAGACAAACTCAGTTGATTAGGATGTCTCTCTGCCGCTAACCACGTCAATTGATCCCTTCCTCCCTCCAATAAATGTCTGAAGATATTAACTTAATGAAGAATGCAGGCGAAAGTTCGAGCACCAGGTGTACGTAGAAGTACGAAAGAAGACTAACCGGACACCGGAGCAGTCTGTATGCTGTTCTGAGCGTTTGAACACGTGCAGGAGTTGATCGTCCAAGATAGTTTCAATAATAGAAGACTCAGCAGGTAAAAAGCGAGCTAACCAATCATCGATCGTTGACGCAAGTCTGGAGGTGGATGCGTCGGCCCAGTATGTCGGCAGCAGATCAGCAAATCGACATATTGACTTCTTAGCTGAGGCCCAGGCCTCAGTCGATTCGCGGCCTCTTTTGTATCCGGCATGGGCCGTCTCACAGCAGGCTTATGTTCGTGTGTTTGCGATCCTAACATGCGCCCAGTCGGACCTGAGTTGTTACGAGGACAGTTAAAGCATAGGAAACGATACCCTACTACAGCTTACCACAAATGACTGTCCACATCTACGAAAAGGGTCATGGATTCAACTTAGCAGCCACCAGAGTAATCACCCACGCCGGATACAAAACAGGCCGCGAATAGATCGAAGCCTGGGCCTCAGATGAGAACTCAGTCAATCGATTTATCGATCTGTTGCCGGCATACAGGGCCAACACATTCACCTCCAGTCTTGCGTCAACGACCGATAACTGGCTAGCTTGCCCCTCAATTGTTGAGCTTTTCGTTGTTGGTACTAGTTTTGACGATGGACTCCTGCAGGCGTTCGAACGATCAGAACCGCATACAATCTCCTCCGTTATCCGACTAGTCTTCTTCTGTACCCATACTTTTTGAAAAAGCACAACGCAGCTGCACATACTACTTATTTTCATTTATCTCGAATGCTGTCAAAGATGGCGGCAAAAGCCGGCTTTAACCCCGCTGGCAAATAGAAACGGTAAAGTCTAGTTGTGTAATCGGGAACTCCTGCTCTTCTGGTCTTGGTTTGGCTGCTTATTTTAAGAGATCTGTAGTTACTTACTGGGCGTTTTTTTGCTCCGTAATGTTTCGTCTAGTGACTATCCTTGGCAAGGTTTGAACGAAATTTTAACAGGTAGTTGGTAACTAAACCTAAGCATAAAGCTCCGTTCATGCCCTACACGTTCGCGTCGAAGAATTGCATTTCTGTTTTTTATAATTTAATGCATTCATCTAGAGTTTCAGAGATCTTGTAGCAAATATATTGAGTTACTGTTGTCTAAAACAATCGAACTTGTCGTATATTGCCCTGGGAAAGACAGGCAACTCGGAAAACCCTTTTTAGAGCTAACAAAGATTTCTTAAAGCAACAAAAACAACAGACTGGAGATTAAGCTTTTGTACGGAATCATCCAATGACGCGGTTTTTTCCGAGCTTCCCTTTTCTGGGGTTTTACCGTTTGCTTACCTCGTGTAGAATGCTGCCTATATTCCGTGGAAAATTATAACCCTTGGAAAATCAAATCATCCTTGAAACACGACAGGAGACAGTGCAGGTGATTTGATGGACAGTCAACAAACATCGCTGTCAACATGTAATTAAATCTGTAGTCCACATTATTCGTATTTCATTGGACAGGGAGCGAACGCACTAAAATAAGGTAGTGAGTTTTTGGGGTAGAGCAGAGCACTTTTAGATAAGCCCGTTAGTCCCAGTGGACTCGGCTTCCAGCCTGTGTCTACAGTAACGGTAAATCCAAAAAGCCATCTAAATGGTGAATTTGGTGGACTAGGTAAAGTTCGAGAGGAAGATAGGTTTAAGTGACCTATAGAAGCTGTCTACACTGAGAAAAGGCTTATCGCGGTCAATTAAGATGCAAGAATGACTCTTTAATCAGGGCGAAATGGAAATTAATTTCTCAGCCAGTTTAGCTCGAGCAGACAAACTCGAGCGTCACTTTGTCTACGAGCCCAGCTAATTTGCTGTATTTGCGCATTTTGCACCGAGTTTAGCATCAACTCGAAGTTCTATCAAAGGGAGCAACTTAAATTTGCATAATTTATCCTTAGTTTGCAGAAGAGATTAATGAATGAAACAGGCGGGTTTCAATATTAGGCAACTTTACCATTGTCGACGGAGTTCAAAATTACATAATCAAAATGGACTACTGCACGTGAGAAGATATTATTCACTCAAAATAAACATGATCAGTGATTTCTGCGTGATTTAATTTCATAAAGTACTTCACGCTGCAAAATAGCAATAAAATATAGTAAGTTGTATAAGGTTTGGTATTTTATATGCACTGAGAATTTGCTCAGGAAGACACATTCGGATCCCTTTTCAGTGGTGTTATTGATTTGATTATAACGTTAACCTGCAATTTTGAATAAACACAGATGCTTTCTGGGCAATAGTTAAACGTTTTTAACAGAAAACTTGACGACTTTTTCCCTTTAAAAGTGCCTTATTCTGTTTTTTTTCTGACGACCTGCCGTGTATAGAATCTCGTCATATTATCTGGCGTCGATCGTTTATTAACAATGAAGAAATTCCTCGTGTGTGTTTTGCGCAGGACTTTAACCGTATGGCCCTTAGAACGAGCACAAAAATGACACATTGAAACGCTTATCCGTGCATAGTGCTGAGTTCGACATCTATTCGACTGTAGTAACTGTTGATAGGAAATTAAAATTAGAATCCATTGATGGCACTGTTACTTCCACTAAGGCATCGATTGGCATTCCAGTTTCCCTTATCGTTATCGGCAATATTCCAGATAACCAATAGTTCGTTGAGCAGAACACGGAATAGTTCTGTCCGCAAGTGAGCTCTTTGCGTTGAATTTCAAGGCTGTTGGGTTAGAGTTAAGATTGGGATTAGGACACGGAACTATGTGACTTCCTGGAAGGCCATCTGCCCTACCTGGGATACCTATTCCTTTATCCTACCTTTTTATGCGACAACATAGTTGTGCCGTATTTCTGGCACTTCTTAAGCCACAGTTATGCGGTTACATCCGTTTTGTCCTTACAATAGATGGACAAGGCTCATGATTACGCTTCTTTGTTCAAATAGCAACTTTTTTTGAGATTCGACCTATTTGACCATGTAATTATGTAGGTGTGGTTAATATGTACCACTGTATCTTATCGTTGGATTTAGGTTAAAGTATTTATACTTAGGGGATTCATTTAGCATTCTATTAACTGAAAAGCTGAGGGGATGTGACGATCTACACACACACTGTCAACTCAGATTGCAATTAGGGACAAATGTACTCCTTTGCCACTACAAGTCGGAGAACAGTCCAGGTCCGTAATCAAGATTTTGAGTTCACTGGTGAAACTTCGGTCAAGACACTCCGATCACGACTCGGTATTTCAGTCGTGATTTTGGCAAGGGTATTATTTAAGGCCAAGGCTACTTCATCCAGGGAGCAATTGTGCTAAAATAAAATAAATGCTGATATTTTTGGGTGCTTGAGCAGTTCTTGCAAATTTTTAAGGAGGATATTTTACGAATTGTATCATTTTTTAAATAAAAGTTATTTATTTTATTTAAAATAAGAAACATATCAGACCGGCTGCTATAGGTGGGCGTTTATCGAGATGCAGAGGTCTCTTACATAAGGATCCTTACCTTCTCCATCATTATTGACCACCAGTTTTACGGAGCGTATCGCCGAGGCGTCGGGGACTAGGTTGATAAGATCATTTTCGGACATCGATTTTGGAAGGCCGCGAATGTACAAATTCGTCCGAGAGGAATGCTGTGCGTAAAGGGACAAACACCAATTTGTAAGGCGAATGTAAGGGAATTTTGAGATTTCAAGGTTTCATAACTACGCTGACCATTTTAGTTTGAAAAAAACATAACAAATCGAGATTTCACGCGGCTGGAGAAAGAATTCTTCCAGAGCAAACATGAATCCTTGTCAGAAGGTCTCCATTTTGATTTATCAACGTCAGTTAAATATACCAGCCCTGTTATTTGCGCAATTTGTCGATTGCTCCTCCTTCTGCCCCACAATACGACAACAAATTTGATGCGTCAGCACCGGCCGCTTTGACATTACAAAGGTAAACCTGGCTTTTGCTGATAGAGCATTCTGAAATGTGCAAAGACCCCTTGATGCCTCACTTAGCGTTTTCCGGATGGAATTAGAAAATCGAAATAAAACAGCAAGGTCATCGTATACTGCATGCAGACTAATCAATAGAATAGTAACTTGAAAAGGCCACACTCAAACAGAAAACGGGGATTTTAACGCGCCGAGGGATTGTGCAAATCAAAGGGCTCATATTTACCAGGGCAAGCTGAGGTTGAGCACGTGATCTTATCACTTGCATAAGTCGGGTTTCTCTCGCCATATGTAGGCTGCCTCCAAGTAGCGCACTGTCCGAGTTGTTCGTGCTCGAACTAATACTCGAAGAGATGTTTTGGGCCAACCTACTCCCCGCTATCAAGGAAGGTTCTTTGTGATAGAAGACCGTGGAATTTTATTCTCCTTATTTACAAGCCATTTAGACAGGTACTCAACTGACCTGGATGCCAATTGCCTTCGAGTTGGCCCAATTTACTTCCATCTACAAGTGCATGTGATATCGCAAACATCATTTGGCATGGTTTGCAATGGCAAGTCATCCTTTGCCCGTGGAACTTGGATAGCCTTAGTGGGGCTGCAGAATATGAGTTCAGCTGAGTTGTATGTTCTTTCAGTAAAGGATCTCAATCGCCGTTGATCGTATTTGAAATGTTGTCATCGTCAAAGCGTAGGGATATAACAACGGGCTTATTTCGGAACTGATTGTGCCGTCAGTTTTGGCTCTAAAGTGTTGCTGTACTCTTTAATGAACCGCGTTGGATGTCCACGTTTAAGCAGGGCTGTTTCGAGGCCAAAAATGTCAGCACTAGGCGCTTCAATCGAGCAAATGTTTCTTGCTCTTTGGAATAGAGTGTAAACCAGATTCTGTTCTCGTTGTATCGACACAAAGCTCAAGAAGTGTAGGTATTGACCTTTCCATGTATCTTTATGGAAAACCGATCGACTTAGTGAACCATCTGCCTGCCTAGTCATGAGGACCTCCACGAAGGATAACTGTAGATAGCGCGCAGTATACGATGATCTTGCTGTTTTATACTGATTATCTCTGTGAATGTTCAAACCTCTGCATGTTTCTCATTTGGTATCTGTTTTATGCAACGACAGTCTGCATTTGATAAGCTGTTGCAAAATTTATTGGTTCAAATAAATTCTTCTTTCTGTGCTTGCTTTAAATTCGACATTGTCAAAATTGTTGTTTACGCAGTTTGCCCGGCATACAGGGCCCCTTCTTATTTTAATCAGTCAGTGTGATACGCTGATATCTCTGGTGGCACTCGCTTACTGGCTCTATGACATCATCCTTCCATGGAGTGCTTGATATAAAATATGTTTTTGTCTTCTAAAATGATAATAATAATAACCTTTAAACATGTTAGCAGTAACGAAACACAGAAACGATGTTGACGCCTTATATTTCAGCACCACAATTTGCAAGGTTGCCATGTCGTCGCCTTTTATAGCCAAGCAAAACAAATTGATGGATAGAAGCGCTGACAGGCAATTGACAGTTTGACAGATTTTAGCATGCGTTGTCGTGTTATCCTCAACAGAATTCTTACGGCACCGGGAAAGAGGCGAAAGGTCAGATAGTCAGGGAAACTGCAGAAGCGCATAACGGTTTTGATAATAAAAGGTCCCAACGATTCCGTTGGCACAGTAACACAACGTTAACAGCTCCGTCTCCTTCGGTCAGATTTATGTTTTCATTTACAATTCAGCGACAGGAAAAAGGATCAGAGAGAGGGGAGGGCGTGTGTCCTAAAAAGCAATACAATGTTTGATGATTTATTCGTGCAGTGTTGGCGGCTCAGGAAGCAGATTGTTCCTCTTTTTTGTCTACCCCAGGGGAGAAAAGAGTAGAAAAAGGTATTAAACAGGCCCTATATGACTTGGTGAAGGGCACACGGCTCTTTATTAAATGTGTATGAGGGACTCATTGGTGAAAGGTAGGTAAGAAAGCTAAGAAAGAGCGGAAAATAAAATTAATTAGCTAGTGATTAGAATTAGAGCCTTACATTGCGCGGCATGCAAATACAAGCTAAATGCAATAATTTCCGCATCTGAGTGAATATAATCGTTGCCCTCAAGTTCAACAATTTGCGTAAGATCGGGTACGTTATTGATACCAGTAGACAAAGGTTACAGTGAACTATTTGCAGTCACAAACTCAGGTCTCAATTACTTAAAGATTGCACACGTAAGCTACCCGAAGTACTTGATAGTATGGCGTGAGTCGTTTCCTTTGAATTCCAGATTTGAACGGCAATCTTCCGCAATAGCACGATAATCTTTAACAAAATTCCGAAATCCTTGTTTTTTGACTCGACTGGTACCAGTGATTGCGTAAGGAAAGCTGTTGGACCCCTGGGCATATGAAATTATGAGATAGTTTTGTTATACAGCCGCAAATCATAGGCCAGCAGATTCATTTTTGTGAGGAAGAATTTAGAAGAACCAATGGCGTAGAGTTTGCGTAGTACCTTAATTTCACGTCGAAATAACATTTAATTAAAGTAGACAAACTGTTGAGGTGTGGGCTTGGCTGCCTGCAGATGTATCCCAACCTTGAGGACATGGCTTTTCATTTTATTTCCCCAGGCTAGAAGGCTAGCGATCGCTTCTTCTTCTTCTGATTAACCAGTCAGTTGTCGACTGCGAGGAACCACACTCTCCCTCTCCCAAAACCTATGAATATATGGAAAGGCCCACACCATTGCCTTGGCAGTTAAACTTATTCTGTCCTAAAAAAAAGTGTTGATATATGACACTATGCCTCTCTGCCGAAACGTTATAAGCTACGCCGTCTCGTTTTCTTGACTGACCAGCTTAACGCACGGGGCAGCTCTGAACAGGCAAATATTTACCCCCATAGAAAATCTGAATACACACCAAGCAAATGCCCTTGTTCAATCATTTGGGCACTTAATTGTTTTAGAGTTTTACGCCACTTGGCAAAAACTGCACAGCCCTACTTTGACGTCGGTATTTTGACGTTTCTTCGGAGGAATGTCACTGGTCACATGATGATGATACTCAGTAAAGTGGCGGTAGTTAGACAGAGTATGGCCGTTCATTCCACGTGGAATTCTTATTTACAGCCCTTACAGTAGGCCATTAAGAGGTAGTTAATCGACAGTGGAGATGTGCTACTTTCAAAGGCAAAGGCAACAGGTATGGTTAACCCTTTATTGCTTTCCGCTGCCAAATAGTTTCGCCTTAGGCCGACGTCGGTAGGAGTAGAGGCCTAGATTACTCCTCTAAGCGTGTGAGATCATCAGACTTCAGAACAGGACCGACAACATAAATCGGTCTAGTAAAGCAAGCAATTTCATTTTTACTGGAGAATAAGGCTTAAGGAATCGAGACGTTTTACGTGGTTTGACGCGGACTTGGTTGTCAATGAAGTTCTACGGAGTCATATCTGTTCTCGATAGGCTATTAACTTGATAAACACCTTGATGTCCCATTTTGCGGAATGAAAAATGTTATTGTCGTCCCAGAACGCCAAATGTTTGTTTTTTTACAGCAAAACAGTATGTAAGTGCCGCATTGTCGACTGGAATTGCTAAATCTAAATTATTTCAAGGGCCAAAATCATTCTGGCCTTCACAGTTTCTTTCGAAAGTCGTTGAATTTTGAGGGTGCCGAACCATAGTCGACAAATTGTAAACATTCTGAGCATTTGCCGATTCGAAAAGAAGCTAGGGGTGAGGTCCGCCCCACATTCTCGAAATATTTAAAAATAACCAAAACGCTACCCTCTTTGATCTCATCATGTGTTGCTTGCGGAAGGAGTTCCATGGTCGTGGTAGGAGGGAATTCGGTCGCGAAGTACTCGCTGTCTGTGATTCATTGGCTGAACTTGGCTCATAGGGGGATGTGCAGACCTCATCGATCGTCGGAGAACAGGGATTGAACATACGCTCCTGCACCTGATCGCCTTCCTCTTCTTCTTCTTCCGCGATCTCACAAAACGTTTCTGCCACCACCTCCTCCTCGTCCATTTTTTCCTGCTCCAGACGCATATTAAAGTTTTCTTCCGCGCATCTGGAACACATCAGTCGCTTCTCGCCTGTTACAGCGACGCTGCATTCACCCCCAGTTGGGGAACGAAGGGCGTCCGAGGTCAGTGGCTCATTAGTGCCTCCTTCTTGGGAACTCTTGACCGTGCGGTCTCGGGAGAAGTCTACCTCTTGATGGTCTGAAATAACAGCGTAAAGTTTACAAGTGTGTTGTATCTGCTTCAGAGTATTTTTGGGCAGAACACTGAGCAGACATTGCCGAGTCAAATTCTACAAGATCTATTTTGTGTAGGGTGGGTTAAGGGCTCTGAATGCTAGTCCATTAGCAAGGTACTCAAGCAGTGCAGAAAATTGGTTTCTGTGCTCGGCGGTTTCTTGGTAAACTCCCTGAAGTTTGCCAGTTGGAGCAGTAAGTGTCGTGCTGAAGATCGGGCAAAATGAAGCAGGCTAGTCATTTATTGAATTTATTGTTGTCTTTAGCGTTGTCTTTTAGATTTAAAAAAATTCGAAAGTTGATGTAGGATAATCATCTTGTAATAACCAAATGCCACACAAAAGGCGATAGGTTAGGCAAAACAGGCACTGAGTTGTGCATGGGATATTACCGATAAAGTTATGTGGTTAATTATCATGCATAAACTTCAAAGTGATTTGCCTTTATAAATAAAGCAACAATTCGGTTCAGCTCATTGTGGAAAGAGTGGATGATTCAGCAGTAAATTAACAAACATCCCTTAAGGTAATAACCCTTAAAATTTAGCCTTCAGGAATGCATAAAACTGTCGACGGCCATTTTAAATGAATCGACAATTTCAAGATCACTTTCTTTAATCTCCGGCTTTTTCGTAGGGCACAGCATTTCGCGTTGAACAAGGTTGATACCTTGGGTCATTTAGATTGGCACGTTAAAAAAACCTCTCCTTCCATTTGTATATTAAAAGGAACTGAGGAAAGCCCTGCTGTGTTTCAGCTGCAACATCATTGGCTATCGTTTGTGACTTTAAAACCCTGATGACTTTAAATGTCACATGGTGAATAAGACGTCTACCCCATGTCAAAAATACATCTGTCAGTATCGGACAAGTGTGCTTAATTTTCTGGGGAAGAAAAATATCATGCAACTTTGAAGGAGAGAAAGGAATTAAACCTATTGAATCAAGCTACCGTGTAGTTTCTGGCTAACAACGCTTCGCAACCTCAGTAATGCAAGGAAACCTGCGCTAAATATGTAACGAAGTCTACATCCAACAACAAATGACGTGACCCAGTCCTATCAGGAAAAACAAATCAGAAATGAAGATGGTAAAGTTTCCTTAAAAATCAAATGTATGGTCCACAATGACAATAACGAGATGTCTTATCGTAGTACCTTCCGACAGACACAGAACAGTATTTAATCAATAGGCAACGACATGTTCTATCTTAGGCTCAGCAGAGTTACTTGCACAAGCTTGTCGAACTCACTCTGTCAGGTAATGCGGACAATAGTTCTTCATCAGACAGTCCCTTACTCAACTATAGTACCCAAATTTTATTGACAGTAAAGACTGTTGGCGTTGTCTAAGTAGCAGGGCTTAAAAGATCGGAGTAATTTCCGCTCTGCCATCATGCGTTGACGTCCATAGACTAAGAGGTAGAAGTTCGACTGCTTAATGATCAAGTATTTTATTTAAAGTTTACACGTAGAAGCCTGGCGCTGCAATCACTATTCATTGTTAGAAGAAAACCGGATGCTGTCGTCTTATTTTCTTCGTCTATGAAAGCTGAAAAAGGGTTCCATGACATAACATCCCGGGTGGGCGCAGGGATGGTGACTTGCGCGTGAATAGGTTTATGGTAATGGCTGATCTACGTCGCTTTTATCCTACTAACTCGCTTTTCATCCATCTGAGCCCAGTGCCAAGGCCGAGTGGGGACGGCGTTGAGCATGGGCGGCTGACGAGGCGTGAGCTTGCGCCTAGGCATGTCACTAGACTCCTTGCCCATAACATGCACTATCTGGGATTCTAAGCAACGAGAAAGTGGGATGCAACATGGGTCAGAATCGGCCTGACGTGAGCCCACACCTAGGCCTGCCACCGCGCCTCACATGTGTGACAGTTGTTATGGGTGCGCATCTCCGAAAACTTCAACTGTGACCTGATCTGGTCCCCGTGTTATCCCAGCACATCTACAGCGTGCCGCATTATGAGGACACAAAACCGTCGGCATATTGGACAACGAGAAGATTAGAGTAACCACCGATTCTGCATATATATCACGAGCCATTTACTGTTAGTAATGCCCTGTAAACGCATGCCAGAACCTAACGTAAAATTCTGGGAGGAGCTAGCGTGCGACTGCGGCAAAAAGCACGAATGCAATATCTTAACGTAGCAAAAATCCCAAAAACGTCGTTTTATTACCGAAGAATTTGAGGAAGACAAATGGCGAGAATTTTGTCTTTTGTCTGGAGTACTACACAACCAATGATCGGTAGGCCGCTGTGCATTGGTTTAATAGGTTGAGTGCTAAACTACTTAATTTAGCCTGTGCCCTTATATTAACGCCAATTATAAAATCGAGTTAACTTTTACTTCGTACTGTATTTTAAGGCGCTTTATACAAACCCACCCTCATTGGATAGCACTACTTAAACTCGGTACTTTGCAACACCATCACAGGGCTTCTATCTTGTTAACATTGGTGCTTTGCGGGATGTTGAAAGCTACCGTTGGCCATAATGAATAAGGATAAATTTTCACAAAACTGTTACAGTAATAAATTTTGATTTTTCCTCAGATAGGGATTGTTCGTGACCGGATCAAATAACAACTTCCCATGTATTTACTTCGATTCATGATTGTGCAGGTATACCATCAGCAGCAGCCTTTGACAGCTTTATATAGAATGTCCGGGATTTCATGTTAAGTCAGCTACGAAACGAAGTAATAGACAAAAGCAACCACATTTTCAGATGGTATGCGCGGGAAGATGGATGCCATAGATGTGGAGAGATGATGGAGACAAAAACAGTCATCATCGTTAGGGCCGGTGCTTTCTGCCCTTCTTTCGGGTGTAACACATCCGTCAGTAAGTGACTGATACAAGATTTGCGGGGTTGTATCAAGTATAATGTGTAGTTTTAGCATTAAGATGGATAAGAGATAAATATTAACTGTCATTTTGAGGGTTTAAAAGTACACACTTCCGATTGCGATGCTTCCGCTTTCGAAAGAAATGGATAAAAACGGAGAACTGCAGGGGTTTTGGGATAAATAAAAGTCTTTTATATTTAATAAATATTCACATATTCACCATAGTCCTCTGAAAATCCCTATCTCCGGTTAAAGCCATATGTCCGCATGGCGATTTTAATGATTGTCATCCAGCGCCCATGGCCACAGTGGTTGTGTTGAACACCATACAGATGTTTGCATGACGTCAAGATGACTTTTGGGAGCTGTCTGCTACTATTGCTTTAGGGTTAGTGACCAAAATATATAGTACCTCTGAAATTGTTAGTTTCCTTGGGCTACTTCAGAAAGCAGAGGTTTAGGTGCATCTTTCCAAGATAATCTCTAGACGATTGTATTCCTAGGACCTATCCTTCGGACTAAACATTCATTCATCTAAATCCTAACAAGCACGTCCCGTACAACAATTTCACTGGAAGTGTCTACTTCACCTGTTCACATGGGGTACAGAATATTGATTGATCAAAATTTCCTCCCACTTGCCTTAGCAACGACGGGGACACAATACATTTTACTTTAGCAACGACGAGGACACAATACATTTTACTTTGGGGATGCTTTACGTCATAGGCCAGCTATAAGCAGATTTGACGCACTTTATAATTTAGGACACTAAGGAGCCGTTCAGTTTTTACACAACGGAAAAATGCAGCAAAACATGATTGAAGGGCATTGCCACAGCTTCAGATATTAGTCAGCGTCAAAATAAAATCATGCCTAAATTTCAGCTTACTTGAGGCCACATCGGTAAAGTTAGCATATAAGTCATTTTCTTTATGCCTATGGCTCTATGTTTGCTTATTTCAGGTTTGTTTCAGCTTCAAAAAACTGTGAAAGAGCAATAACTATACGGTTTGCAGTATAAGGAACGACACATTGGGAAGCGAAATATTACTGAAACGTCAAACCACTTTTGCTACAACATTACCGGTAATCACAAGAATACATTCGCCGCAATATACTCGATTACAAAAAAATGAACTTTTCCAGCAGACTTTAAAGCTACGCGGACTAGCGGCTGGGCTAGCAATTCATAAATCTAGTAGGAAGCGCTCTACTTGCGAAACATTAACCAGGATTAAGCAATTTAAGATGAGGACGAAAACCTCATGTTGGGGAGGGGACAGTCTACGTTTTCCTCTTTATTCGAGAGTTACTTTTAAAATAAATCTGACCGTGGTGATTTGACCTGGCATGCGAGTCACGCATTCGTAACAAACGCGTTACTGATGGCTTGAGCACAGCATATTGCAACACCCATAGGTAAGAACGACCTATAGGATTGATAAGGATCTGAGGATAGTAGAAATAAACTGTCTTCAGCTAAGGTAACAAAGGTACATAGTGAGTCGACATTACTGTGCATTAGACTGTCATCAGCGACAGCCCGAAAAGAAAGCTGTAGAATATATTGTCTATTTTAAAGGAATAAAATGTCACGTTCGAGTTGCCATGTAATGCTCACAACAATTGTAAAAATACTTAAGGAATTACGTGTCACTGTGTCCACTTGTGTGAATCCAACACTTGTTAAACATTTGGGAATAAATATATATTTGTACTCTGCTAAAGGAGATAAGGTTACTTACCCTTTTAAGTATTTTCCGGGATGACTTATAAAAATGAAACACTGGGATAGAAGGCGGTATTGTATCTATGCAAACCCTCAATCCTGTCACTGAAAATGTGTTTACGCATCATAAATTGAAATAACAAGAGCACAGATAATTCCCTAGTCATAGGAATCCTGATATATGTCACAAAACATGAACGCACTCGATATAATTTGGTTACTTTGCATGGCTAATAATTGCAATAACGGACTTTTAATAATGGCACGACAGTTCGCTCAAATATGCAGTTCATGACAATTAATTCGAACAAGAATACTATCCGAAGGTAAAAACCGGCCAGACGCTAGTTCCAACCGCTTCCCAGACTACAGCTTTCAATAGCTGGAATGTTGATTGGCCGTACGAGAAGGTCGTCTACAGAGCTTGCATGTAAAAACGGACAGGGCAGCAGGGAGCCAGCTGGTCAGTACATCAGACAATTTGAAAAAATTCTGGTTCAATCTCCTCATTAACTCCGTTTTCCTTGGATAGTCGGCCAAGCTGCCTAGAATTCCCGCCGGTTCATTAATTTTTTCCAGTGATACCGCCACTCTGTCTGAAAGTGATACCAAAAATCCTTTTTATTTGCTCAGCTAATCGGACACACCACGTACACAGCGTATAGTGACTTGTTCATACAGGCGATGATTGGGGCTGCCGGCGTTTTAGGTCTTCCCAGCACTTGCAACCAGTAAAACCGTTTTCCTTAGGATGCCTTTACGAAGTCTTCTGCATATTTAGTGTAATGGGTTGAAAAGCACACAGCATATGAATAAAACGGGATGCGAAATCTGGGAAACCCAACACCCTTTTCATTGTCATACCGTTAAAGTGAAGTCTAATTTTGTACTGAACTGTTCCTTATAGCTTGCAAACTCTTACTGAAACTTTCATTTACGTTTTAGGGATAGTAGGTTGTATAATATTGAAGAAACTGTTTACAAAAAATATGAGCGCCAAAGTAAACATCAAAGAAAATCCATTGACGCAATTTCAAAGAACACTGCAGCCATGGCCTGATTCGAACCCATGGCATCAGGGCCACTGCTAGAGAATGGCCGACGATCTGACCATCTGAGCTTCTTGATGCCATTTCCCACTGACATCTGCCGGTCAGTGTGATTTTAATCAGACGCTCAAGCGTATTATAAAAACCCAGTCATCTACTGAAAATGTGTATTTAAAATTGAAGACCAAGAGGACTGACAGGCGGCCAACATACCTAGTTTACTGAATTCTCAGAAATTGATAAGATCTATCGATAAAAAAAAATCGGCCATCTGATCATCGACGGATGAACCGAGTCCATAGCAGCCGCGCTGTGCAGCAACGGAAAATCTGGGGTTTTTGCTAGTACCCAGGCTGCGAGTATGTTATATCAATCGCCATTTTATACTTCTGAAGACTTGTGGGCAGAGCGTGGACTCTATGCGATTGACCCGTCTAAGCTGATGAATTTCTGCTTAAATGTTCATGTAAAGTTTAAAAACATATCCGAGAGAATTTGTATTAAATAAATCTAACTTAATTTTGAAAATAAAGCCTGAAGAAAGCAAAAAAGGTAAATAAAAGCGATACTTCTATATAACAAATAGTTGAATGGTGGAAGATTATTAATGTTTGCTCTGGTCGGCGCATCTGAGTACCCTTTAAATAACCCGGCATGTTTTAGTACGTTGAGAAGGTGTAGTAAAACGAGACAAAAGATAATCGGGTGGTCGTTATTGCAAAAAGTAGTTGCAACGTTGAAGCACTCTTTGTGCAATTCCAAAAGACCAAGATCTGGTAATGTGGGAGCGTGAAAATGAGCTTGATTTGCCGAATGACTCCTTTCGGTCGATCTATGTTGCCTTCTTCAGAAGTCGATGGCACAAAAATCGCACAGTACTTCATGATTAAATAGATAACTGCCCACTTAAGTATGCATTCGAATTTATGATCTTTTTAAAATTCAGATTAAGCGTGGGTGAGATGCTTGCCGTGAAATATGAAAAATTGAAGGATCTGTTAAGCTAATTTCTGCTGAAGTGTTATATACGCTTTCTTGGGGTAGAAACACCGAGTTTAGCATGCCAAAATTACCTTTCAATCGAAAAAACGTAATTGCTCTACACATGTATGTGTATAAAAAGCTCTGGGAAAAGGCTATCTGCGACAATTCATAATCTTCGCACTATGTCATCCTTTTTTTCCACGAACACAAACAATGAACGTGGGTTGAGCTGTATTTCGGCCCACCGGAGGCAAAAGTTTGTTAAAGAACGCCGAAAGGCCTAACGATGGGACAAAAGGCTTGCGGTCACGTACGGTGACTGCGAACTATTTTCTGCGTGCCATTGACGGACTACTCCTTGCATAATATCACGCTTTATTACGCGCAAATGGCTGGGATACCGAAGCTACTGAAGAGCAGTATCCGTGCCGTATAAATATTCACGAAGTGGGTTTTAAAACGTGCCAAGATTTTAGAACTGTCCAGGGATCTCAATTTCAAAAGACGTTAAATGGAATGATATGAAGGTTGATGTAAATTACCTAAACGGAAGGAAATTAACCAATAAATTAGAAAAAAGCAATAATTTGCTATAAAGCAGACTGGTCACAGGCATTCGTTTTCCTATGTGTGTCGTTAGAGAGACGGGGTTTCGATTTTACAAAGTCAGCCGTTTTAGTCATATTGCTCTTAAGGCAAAATCGCATCTTTATTCGAAGTCATTGCTAAAAGCCTGCAAATACATTAAGTCTTTTTGCGAGTTTTGTGACCTTTGCGCAGAAAGAGAGCCTCTCTGTAGATCAATAAGATTGCAAAAAACAACAAGCGCTTGCAAAGTTAGGATGCGCCACAGAGCGACAGAGTCTATCATTATTTTACTTGCTATACTTCTGCATCTCAGATAATTTGGAGCCAAATGCTACTTTTGAAGGATTAACCGTCCTGAAGTTTATATTTTCGAGACTGCTTCCCATGCTCGTTTAAATGCAAGCCACGGTTACTAGCGCCATCATTGCCGTAATTACTGCTGTCCGGAAAAACCGAAAATTCTCGGGAAGAAAAGTCGTCAAAGCAAATGTGGGGAGGTATGTCCTTAGTTTGTAGAAGTTTATCGGTCACGAAACCCGACCCTGTAATAAAATGGTCGTAACTATGTTCTTTCGAAAGACTACTTGTGGTCCTGCTATCACCTTATTTATGCATGGGAAGAGGGTACTTTCTTCTCAAAAATGCATTAAATCTCCATTTTCAAGTGTTTTTTTTTATGAAAAAAAGCATTATTCTACGGGCTGCCACATTCAAGATATCGTTTATAACCTGCCAATTTGCCTGCAATTTCTCGAGGTAGCACAGCACTCAGGTGAGGTTTCGCTTAAGCAGAAACGGACTCTGTGTTTGACAGCAAGTGTGCTAAAGTGCAAATCACGCAGCGGTGGAATTCTGGTAAAACTCAACGAAGGCATGAATTCCAGTGAAGGCAGAATTCACCAATTGAATCAGGTTTCGCAAAGGTCTTTTAACTGTCCTCTGCTGACACATACTATAATCCTCGACTAAGGAATAACCTCTGAATTATAAGCAGTTCAGTTACTGACCCTGAATAATTTTAAGGTCATCCATCAGGGCTCTACGCATCAGACATCATGCGCGTTGACGTCAGGGGGTTTAGGTTGTAGGAGCCGCGCAGGCGCTCCATTTTCTGCTGTGCAGCTGTCCTCG
>CACRXP010000002.1:4489654-4514839 GCA_902702965.1 Spirometra erinaceieuropaei
CAGACAAGGAAGGCTGGACAAGTACCTTGTTATTGATCTCAATGGCAAGGCTGACACCCTCAGCAGTGACCGGGGCAAAGCGGCCCAAATTGCGGACGGTGGGGCGATCACATCCCAAAACAGGGCTTAGCCACAGAAGGTGGTATCACTAACACCTACTGGCAACAGCTAACCTCTGATTCGCCGCACAAGACCTGCCCGACATGTATGCGCTGACTAGCATGTCAGCATCCACTCTGCGTCTTGTGTCACAACAACAGGAGGCGTGTCAGCCCCCCCCCCCCTGGCGGTCAGCCGACGGACGCGACAACTGTGCCCTGCGGGGCCATGACGATGATGCACGGTCACCCCTCAGGTTTGATCGGAGGTATTGCGGAGTCACGGCTGCGCCCACGAACTGGTGCCACCTCACGCACGTCGGCCGGCATAGCCTGCCACCTACGGGTCCTCTTTGTCATGCGTTCCGAAAGAGCGCGTGGACCAGTCACGTGATCTACAGACAGCAAGTCACTTGCTCGTCCATGAAAACCACACACGCCTACTCGTGTGCTGCCGAACGGACTAGCAAACTGCCAACTCACGGCGCAAACTGCCCTGCGTACACAATAAATCAGTCCTCAAGGCCCTCTAACAACTTTCTTCAAAGGGGATGAATTTATAACCTGTCTAATATCCTCGACCGCCACAGAGTAAACAAATTCACAGGACAGGTCGTGCTATTCAGAAAGCTACTCTAAGTAACAGGGGACCAAATAAGAAGCAAAAATAACAAACAAATGCTAACTAATGAATCATAAATATTTGCCAGCATAAGGACTAACTGCTCGGCGCACTAATATACACAAGTCAGACTGAACCCTGTAAGCTCAAATGGTACTTATATAAGAAGATTTGCTGGCCCTCCGAAAATGACTAGAAATTTTAAATTTAACTATAGGTCAACGGGACCGCCGTTGTGTAACAACTCAGTGACAATTAAGCTTGTGGATGCAATTTCCTGACTGGAGACGTTATGTCTCCATTCACGAATTCAGTCAAATTGATAAACACCTGCCTTTGTGTGCAACCAACGTGCTCATATTATCAAGTATAAGTGAATTAGCAGGAATTCTGAAGTGACGTTTACGGGCAAAATAATATTAAACAGTGTCTTCTGTCCAGCTGTTGTGTGTATACTGAAAGGAATGCATGCTATGTTGGACAGCCTTTGTTCAATTATCCGATAAATGATGTCGCTCCCTAACGGCTGATGTTTTTATAGCTGCAACTTCAGAAATAACTAATTTTCGAGCATCCTTTTAGCGCTTAATAGTATTTTGAAGTGAAACTGCCTGCGCAGCCGCCTCTTGTGACGATTATTTTGAGAAAGTCAAGTGCTTTTTCTAGCGTACTACTGAATCCAATATTGTCTACCCTCTTAGACGGAATGTACGTGGAAATTCCCTTTATTCGTCAAGGAAATATTAGAAATTCAAGAGTCAGATCTGATAATGCATATATTTTTCCCTTTCTGAATAAGGACATCTGATATTGATTCCGTGTTTTTTTCCTCTCATATCATGCAGTGTAACTTTCAAAAAAATAACCATAGAAACAATCAAACGAATTCTAGAAATGATTTCAGAGGAAAAAGAAGGTGCGATTGCTGGAACAAGAGGTTTTCTGTCCTAGCGTTCCGGATTTTCACTCGAACTAATCATCGGAGACAGTCGGAGAAAGACGTGAGAATTCATGGGTCGCGGTTGCAAGTCAACTTTATGCATGCTACATTAGGAAGGTTGTATATTTATTGCTTGGCGTTAGTAGTTCATGCAGTAATTGCCTGTCGGTCCGTATCCGAGTCGCTAACGTCATGATTTTATCCCAGTTGTGGATTCTTGCCATGATGATTTCTCGTCAGTTTGGTTCGTTGTCAGCGTAACTGCTGCCCCCCGTAGCCCCCCCGTCCTGTATGGTTACCCATTTTGCCCACTCAAATGGCAACGGAAAGTGTGGAAGCGAAATGTCATTGCGCTTGTGAATTGAATGAAGGCCAAAGAATCATGAATCAGGCAGCTCATGCCACACGCTGTTGTCACCCCTTGCAATGATTTCGGGTGCATTAGACTTGAGGGCGTGGTTAAGTCCCGTCAACTGAACCGCTACTTGGGAATAAGTGTCATTCCTCCTTGCTGCTGCATGTTCAGGTATTCGCTTTTGCAGTAGTTTCCCAGTTTTTCGACCTAGGATGAGTCATTAATACAGCCTTCAGTGTCCACGACCCCGTCTGACACTCACAGCATCTGATCAGCCGTTAATTGGCCGACGAGGATTAAGTTAACTCGGCTGCCATGGCAGTTCATCAATCTGTCAACCATGCCATCAAAATTAAATCGCAGAATTTTAATACCGACGAAACAGACAGATCTCAAATGAGTCCTGGTGACGGACATCAATCAAGCGCGAAAGTGGGCTACATTTTCAGTTTCTGTCAGAGCTACACGCGTTGAAATCAGCAATATTTTCGAAATATTGTTAATTCTACAACCAGTTTAAAGACAGGAAGGTATAGGTAAGCTTATGCGCATCGAGCTGGTTCTATTTCATTCTAATCTACTTGTGTAAAATGTACGATTGGTAGTGTTTGCTTGACTTATTTAGCTCTAGCGATTTCACCTGCCTTAAGCATTCTGTATCCAAACTCGTCATTTCAGTTTCACTTTATGTTCGTTAAACGAGATGACTGATATTCATGGATATTTCCCAAGCGGTTATATATATTATACGGTGACAGGCAAGAGCTCACGGGATATTTCAAAATTTGTTCGCCATCAACAAATTTCATCTCGATTCGAATTCCCCTCTTCAGGGCCGAACATAATGAAAATGAAGGAGAGCAGAAAATATCCAAAAGTAGACTGCTACTCCGCAACAACTCATTTTTACAAATTTGGCTAATACTGCAAAACATACAAAAAGTTCTTTGTTCGGAATTCGTCGGCGACGAAGCTAACGTCAGTTGTCGACTCGGGTAATATGTACCCGTTCAAGATAAACACGACGCTTTCGCCGAAATGATGTATACACACCGGAGAACATGTATCCTTGTAGGATTTTTTCCGCCTCTATTCGAGATGCGTTGTTAGCGTCCAAAAACTAGGTCAGTGTGCATTATGCATCACTCTTCGGGTATTTTTTGAAGACGTCAAGTAACGTACAACCTTTTTGTGTGGCCATGAGAGTAACAAGGGTTGACAGGTCCGAAAAGACAGCTTATCAGGCTTTTTACAAGCGAGGTGAACCAATGTCGTCGTTAATCTCCATTGTGTTAATTTGCGTCAAAAGTGTTCTGCTAATATTCTCAACGAAAAGGTTTATTTGCGAACATAAAAAGAATCGCCATAATCTACGCTAAAAATTTACAGCAATATGTTTACGCGTTACCCAGGCACTACTGTTATGTGGGATAGAGAGGGGTGTCGGCTGAAGCCTCAATCATTGCGAACAACTTTGAACTGGGGAGCGCTGTTGGCACAACAACAAACCCTCGATCAAAAGTTTATTTACGAAAATGATTAATCTGTGGATCGCAGCTGTCCCTACAGCAATTCTCAATGAGGGTAAACATTTTAATTGCAGTCACACAGTCTAGGGCAGTGTTAAAGCTAGACCATTAACCATAGCGCCCGACTTGCCCAATGTCTCTCGGCACTAAAGTACAGTACATATAAAGGGCCTAAAAGAAAATGTTGTTGAAAGGTCTAGTAACAAATTACCTGAGCTAAATACAACTTAAACATGCAGCCAGTAAGCGCTCACGCCGAGCTTTTACTCCTGAGTGTCACAATTAAGAGACCTACTAATCCTCCACGATCACCCTTATTTTCCAGCTTGAAGCTTTCCTTTATAACTGCAACTTTGGTCGGTATTATCTAACTGATTTTTTTCGGTTTTGTAGCGTGATCCTTTGCATCGCAAGACGAAATATAGAGTTACGTGACTGATTTTAGTCCCGTAAACAGCACATTAGCACACAAGCCGGGTCTTAAATTAAAGGCCCTAAGATGAGCACTTAATTAGCTTTTTAGAGTGGGTTTAGAGGTAACTAGATGTGATCTAATCAACAATCTCTGTAGTTCTATTTTAAAAGGTTTCCATTACCTAGACAAGTTTTTTCTCATCCCTAAGAACTGTTGCAGGGTTTAAATATTTGGCTGTAATTTACTTCCGATTTTGCAAAATTGGCCTACTAGCTCGTAACATCCATTAGAAGTATGCATCGCCAAAGTGTTCATACAGTATGCGTGCAGAAGTTTGCGTTCTGTTGAATATCATTTGGGAAACATGTCCGTCTATATATCAGCACTTTAATGTATTAAGGCCCCGTTGAAACTTTGCCCGAATCATACTCTTCTCGTTTTGTTAGGCCTGATGCGTGCGGTCGTGTAAGGGAAAGACTGCAATACGAAGGCATAGTTCTGCCACATACCTATATCTCTCCACAAACACTTTTTTTACCTTTTTTTGGACGATGCAACCTCTGCTCCATTAATGACGCAAGACGAGACCGTTAGTTCGTTAATGTTAAAAAACACCCCGGATCTAATACCACGTTTTGGACGGTCAAGAATTGCGTATTTCCATGAAATAAATCTGACAGCCCTTAGTGTGCTTAAATTCCGTCTCGTCTCTTGATCTCACCATTAGATTGGTCAGAAAACTACTGATTTAGCGCAGGGAGTACTTAATTTTTCAAAGTGCCGAAAAGAAGTGAATGCAGTCTGTCTTACTTCTGCCTATTTTCACGCAGACGATATACCTTTCTAGGCAGGGAAAATCTAAATGCAAAGAAAGCATGTTTATTCCAGTAGGTGGACTGCTTCTGTTTTGCAGTTTACAGTTTGTTGTGCATTTTAAAGTTTAGATATAAGGCATTAAACTTGAATACAAGTCGTAACCCAAGGTGAGCATTAATTTAGCATTTTTAATTAAATGTTGATAAAGGTTGAAATAAAAAGTAATTGTAAGCGGGACAAATTTTAGCTATAAAAACCAGACGAACATCGTTTATTTGAACTTATATATTTGGCCCGCATAAGTGGTAAATTAAACCTGTGTCAAATATGCTGTTGAAAGCGCGTTCACAGATCCGGTTACGAGAAACGTCTCTTTCGTCTTGCTTTCAGGTTCGACCTAGAGCCCGAAGGTAGTCGCCGTGCTACTCAAAAAATATAGATGGAACAACATTACCGACAAAGGCAAGGAAGACTGGGATGGCCATTTCTGACTTATAAGTCGTCGTTCGACAATGTTGCTCATACTCGCCTAAGTCGCAAACCCGCATTCTCTGGGCATTGTGCTTTATTAGGTCCAAAGCTACAATAATTGCGGCACAGGTTTATCGCTCTTTCTTTTTTTGCGAATGGGGATATCAATTATTTAGGAGGCTCATTCACCAAACGAACTCTGAGACATGATCGGCCAGGGGAACTTTGGGCCTCGCTCGATGACATAAGAACGTGGGACCAAGATTTAGTCTCTGCGGGAAATCTCCTTCTGCTCATAAATCTTCGGTTTTACTATATTTCGGGCAATACAAGAAAGTCGAGGTAAGTTCACTGATAGAACTTTATCAATACGGACTTTTCGGAATTAATCAGCATCCTATTTACTAATGGGGTAGGTCTCGAATTGCTTCCAGAAGGGCTAAGGGCACAAACGGGTAAAGTAAGTCGCATCTAATAGCAGACGTCCAAAGAAAAGAGCACAGGAGGCAGTCAAAGGACACGTGACCGGCCTACAACATGGGTTTCAGTAAAGCTGCCAAAGGCCGCAGATCACATCTCACGCCCAGTGACTACTAATCACTCGACTCGACGAGAAGGAAGAGGGTGGGATGACGGACACACCGGTTACTCGCCGACTATGACAACCATAAAGAGGATAGAGGTCACGCGAGCCAACCAACAGTCGGCCATCTGGTGGTCAGGGCCAGTCAGCAACAACTGCGCGAGCAATCCTTTGCATGCGGTTAACGTTTAAAACGAGGAGTAATCAACTGGTTCGAACAAACGATATAAAACGAGAGCAGCCGCAACCCCGTTTGATAATAAGCGTGAGGCAGTTTTGGAACCATTGGTGCACTAAATTGTTGTCCCCAAAACAGTTTTTGCATCCTCTAGCTGACGATGGGCAACGTTTGTGCGAATATGCGCTCACCAAAAGATCTCACAAAAGATTAACTGAAATCCTGAAATAGACTTCGACAAGGAAGGGCTGTTGATGGGATTATGCTATCGACTGTTGTGCTGCAGAATCCCCTGATGGTTCAGAAACGTCAGGATATTGGGTTTTGAATGCACTTTGTTCTGATTAATATTAAATTTGCATAGTTATAGTGGTTTTCGATGCCCTTGTACGGTAAGGAATATCTTGTAAAAAAGATGCAAAAATATTTTACACCGTACTCATTCGGCAAAAAGTCAAGACTTCTTCCAATTTCATCCTCAAAGGAAGAGCACATTTCGGCCTTGTAATAACTTCTAAACATTCGAGTTTTTAAAATTTTGAAAGATTTATTTAAAGAGCACTGGGCCTGTTTATTTGTTCATGCATCTCATTGAATTTCCAAAATGGCTCCCTGTCATTCTAAAATTGCATAAATCAGCAAATACAATGGCCTAGGGAAATATATGATTGTCCTTTGATTTTTGTCGACGTTACATAACCAAAGTAACCGGTTTGGACATTTTTGCTACTGCGATTTCCCTAATTTTACGTTTTCTTATGACCTTTCTGCAGAGTTTGAGAAAAGCAGCTTGGTCCGACCTATGACTTCAGGCCTCTGTAAATGTAAACGGCTTCACGTTTTGGAGGGTGTATTTTCCGAGGACTACTTTCGGTTTGCACAGTTTCGAAGTATTTATAAACAAAAAGCTATTTTTTAAGCAATCTATCGGATACCTAACGCTGAAAATTGTAAAACGTGTGGCAGGCACAATGCAGGATGAACTATCGGAATTGACTAACATTTAACATTTTTATGCGCAACTTTTCATCTGTTATTTTTAGACCGAACATACTCGTTTGAGCACATTAGCCACGGGGTTTCTTATTTTAGTTTCTTTGGCTAAGAATAATGGAAATTTTCAAATTTTTACCTGTTTGTCTCGAACAAGCGGAATGAGTTTTCTTTAAATTTCAATATAATGAATTGTTTCCATTGTCTGTAAATGTTCTTAACTTTGAGAGCGCCTCTGGGAAATAAGGGGGTTTGGAGCCGACAGCTTGAATTTCGCACGTGAGTGATGTTCCAAAACCAGATCTTTTCAGAATTACAATTTAAGTCTTTGATAATTTCCGTTTTATCAGGAAAGTGTAAATTAGTTCAAAACGCTTTGTTATTGTTTCCGGTACCTGACGTCCTCAAAATCTTATCGGAGAAAATTGATAAGCTGTCCTGACATTTTATTGTTAGACAAGACTTTATGTTCATTATTTGGGTAATAATAAGTATTTTGGACGTTTTGCACATAAATATAATTAACAAAGTGGATGCGCAAAGGCGTGGTAGTTGCGATCTGAGTCTGCATGGGCACAAACTAAATCTTCCATGCATCAACGACAGCTGGCAATACACCGGAATCATTGACTAGAGGCGGAAAGAGAATAAGATCTGCATGCAGGATTGGATCAGAAGGTTACAATAACCAGTGGAAATGTTGGCAGGGGTCGATTACGCTGTCCTAGTCCAAAGTTAAAGAAAAATGTGGACATTGAACGTAAACCTAACCGAAGGGGGATATTGAAATCACTGGTTGGGAAAGCAGCCGAGACTGATACGGAAATGACAACCTGATGACGATAAACTTGTCGCAAGATTGAAGAAAGCCTAGAATCCCCGCAAAAGACTTGACTGCCCTAAAACGCGGGGCAGAAATACAACAGACCGAACGGTACAGTTAACCGTAACCTTAAAACTAAGCCTGATACTTGACGTAATTATAAACCTAACGCCAACTTTAACGCATAAACTAGCCGTTAACCAACCACTAACCCTGGCCACTAACTTAAGCCTCATCTCAACATTGACCAAACTCCTTGCCCTAACCTCAACCATAACCTAACCCTGCCACCAAACAGAAACATCAGGTTGCCCTTCTTCGTTTTGGCCTTGGCTACTTTCCCCTTAACGGTTTCAGCATCCTGCTTTGACGAACCTTACCTGCAGTATCTACACTATGCTTACACGTTGGACCAGAACAGCGTAACCGACCCCTACCGAAATTTTGAACACAAGGCCAACAACAACCTAATCAAGCTTAATGGTATAGCTGGGCCCTGCACGTGAACAATATGAAGGCATCAGGAGGCGAATGAGGGAAGAAAGTAAGCCATAAATAGAACAGACGTGACTACCCATCACAGGAAGGTAGGCTTTGACCTGTTTTCTTGACTGTTCTGTGAGGCATAAATGGGGTGATCTGTTACATGTCTTTTCAAGCATAGGACCGTCTCTGTTTGTGGCAGAGACTGACATTCAACCGAGACAGGCAGCTGTTTTCGTCTGCTTTGGAATTAATTCATCCCAATCTTTTCAAGACTATTGTGCCCATCATTGACTGAAGTGGTTACCAAACGGTGGGAATAAAGTACACAGAGTAATAAAAAGTTCAGACGCTAAGGAAAAACAGTGGTATGAAAACTCGAGGCCGTTGGTTTGCAGAGTCGTGCCTAGGTTAACCCCATTTCTCTTTGTTTTACTCCTTGGCCTAGTTTCTAGTAGGAGGACGATTTGGGAAAAAAGGACCCTAAGTTTTACTTCACAAATTACATATCACAATGATGCAGTCTTTTTATGTCGCTCCCGAACTGAGCACAAACCACGCATAAAAGGCTTGCCAAACATAATAGATTGCAGTTCTTCACATATTTGAAAATTTATTTGTATTGTAGCTTATGATATCGTCCCGGGCAATTTTGCGTGAACTTTACCACTACTAGTCTTCTTCCCATAAGCGGCATGAGCATGGCGTTTTTTTCAAATACAATTATTTTAAGACGCTGGAAACGGCAGTGCAAATTCCACCCACCCATTTTCCAATTCCTAACGTGTGCTACAGAGCCTATTGAAGCGGAAGCATGCCTGTAACTAGTCCTCAACCGCAAACCAAATAACGCTGCAAAATCAGTCATCCAACATTAATTTCCGGCGTAAACATCAGAGTTTTGTGACAAAGCTGATAAGGCAGTGTTAGAAATACGTAATTTTAGCCGGTCAGAAGGGTCAGGACTTTCAAAATATTTTTTGGCATGGTTGATCTGGTATCCACTGTGCGGCACTGCCCATACCGGCATATTCAATATTCTCAGCACTCGCCGCTCACATTCTGCCAGCCCACCTTCTAGAACATGAACTGATCTGTGGCTTGGCGTGCGGCCCTCCAGAAAGATAATTTTTCAGGGCATTTCCATATTTCATTACTTTCCAACGTTTTAAGAAGCTGTGAGGTAAGGTAGTTTGTGTTTCAAAATCAACGTAAGATGTTAGATATTTATTTTAAAAAAAAAACTTAACAACTCTCCTGATGTAAAACTTATTGAAACCTTAACCACTAAACGTACACTAAGCGTCTGTTATCTGATATGCTAATTTGTGTTTTAAGGATGCAGCAGGGTGAAACACGGAACAGTTTATGTTTTATAAGACTGAAGACGAAGGTGACTAACCGCTTTCCATAGTTCGTGTTTTCGCGATCTTGGATATACAGGACGCTCCGCCCGTCGAACTGAAGGTGTCAGGCGAATTGCTCTCATTGGCCATCGGAAGCCTTGTAGTACTCTCCAAAACGGAACTCGATGAAGAATTAGATCCTGAAATTACGGTCTGTGTTCCCAATTTCGAGCCCTGACCAGATCCCTTGACGCTTCGAGGGGAATGCATTTCTATTCCATGCTCCCGATGCCGTTTGTGGGTCACCGTTTCCCAGGCACGCTCCTTATCAGCTCTCTTGCCTTGCTCAAGACCGATGAATGTGTTGGGAGCTTGCATATTATCGTCCGGACTTCCCGAAGCCTTCTTCGTGCAATTTCGCCTCTGACAGCTAGTTGAAACAGTGGAGGATGAAGTGGGGGATGTACGTTCATCATCAATCACGCAGAGACCACTGAACTCATCGCTGGCATCGCACGAAGCTTCTTTGACCTGTTGAAACCCTCTAACACTCTCCTTATGCATTTTAGGCGAACTGTGCTGACCCGCCCACTGACCAAATGCCAGGTCGGCAGAACGGTTACGGACTTCCTGACGTCGCTTGGGATCCTTTGACATCAAAATTGGCGTGTAGGACTGGGCCTGCCTTCGAAACATGCTTCGGCGATAATCCTTGACAGTGTAGTTTTCCTTGGAAAATTCGAGTTCGGCTGACGCATGCCGAAATCCCGTTGGAACTTTAGAAGTCATCATCTATAAATGAAATACATGCAATTTGAGGATGTACGAGAGACATTATTAAAGCCCACTCTGGAGGGCAACACAATCTGGCATTCAAAGAGTGTTTCTTTTGCATTTTTTTTAAAAACATTTATTTTTTCTAAGCCTGTTAAGTAACCACGTATAACCGACGGCAGTAGCGCATGTTACTTCCGTGTTAAGTTGGTCGCCGTATCGTTTTTCCTATGAAAATATTTAGTCTGCCCTTATCACAGGGGTTGCCTATGCCAGAAACAAACGGCACATAAGTGCACATTTGATGTTATATTTATAAAAAACTATTTTAGGTAGGGTTAAGAAAAAAGCCAAGAAGGACTGCAGGAGAATAATATTGACGTCATTTGTGACAATGCTATCTTCTTGCAGAAGACACCTCGGGTGTGAATCTTAGCGCTGCAGCAGCTTGATTAAGGCATATGCCTGTCGTTTGCGATTTAGCAGTTCTTAAATTTACGTTTGATTGCTGGTTGATGGGGCTTCCTGTACAGAAAGTGGAAATGCTCTATGATGCCGACGTTGGCATGCAAATCCAGCATAATTATCGCAGGGGATCTCCGTGTGCTAGCATTTCATTCAGTGGTATATTCAATTAGGGAAGGAATACCAAAAGCAAAAATCTTAGAAAGAGGATGTGTTTTATGATGCTTTTAGTCAGTAGAACTCGATCATAGTAACTTATGAATTCTGCGGTCTTCTAAATCACAGAATTCATAGGTCTGTGTGATGTTTCTGTCGCTTTTTTGTCATGTTTGGTAAAATTAAACCTAAATCAATCAGCCGTTTTGATGTTCTTTGATAAAAACACGACGACAGAGAGCGGGAATGAATAATAACCGTGCATTATTTAAAAAGCAACGGGATTAAGTTAAAAACTAACCCGTCTGCATTGTATTTATTTCTAACTAAAATTGAATGCTTCGTTACCGGATAAAATTATCATAAGACCGCTGTTTACTATGAAATATATTCTAATATTTCACCGCCAATCCCAATTTTACCAACGCATTTTCTGTCAACTACCACCTTACATTTATATTACTGGATATTTTGTAAATTTTTTCGAATAAAGATAAACTGCATTCCAAGGTTTTCGTACTTTTAGAAATCTTGAGCATTTTCACCCCTCTCCATATGGAAATTTACGTGTTTATTTCAATACCTTTTGGCGTCCTAGAAGAGACTCGAGTATTTTAGTGGGAACTTATCAGTTGTTTATTTTAAACGCCAGTGCAATCGAAGGTAAACACATACAATAACGTGGGACCTCATTCTACGAATCGCTGTCTAACTCAGTTTGAATGTGAAACAGCTGTACGCAGAGTAACTGCCAATCGTGATAATATTTAGGAGTCAGATGAATGTATTCAGCTTCATACATCATCTGTTTTGATTATAATATGTCTCGATGTGTCACAAAAAATTCGCATATTTGTATCTGTGAAGATTTTGACGAAAAAATGTAAATGGGACATGGAAATATTGGGTAACGCGTAAAAAAGACTTCTTACGTTTCACAGCCTCTTAACTGGGAAGTATACACATATCCTGCGTATGCGTCCTAAAGGTAGAAAATACTTTAGGGATTGTGCCACGAGGGTTTTTGTTGCGTCGAGGTCGTAGACATCCCATAGAATTTTTCCATTGGCAAATTCTATCGCCGAATTTATTTCGTCCACTCAAGTGCGAACCTGTGGCCAATGGGAATTTGGGCGAACGCTTTATTCTGACTGGTAGTTTCAAGTATTTATTAAGGGACTATGATTAGCGATCGGGGATGTTGCACTACTTAAATTTATATAAGTTTAGAAACGGTGTCCTAGCGAATTATGCAGTAGACTGATTAGGGCGTCCTTATTGCCATTTTGCCTGTATACGAATTAGCACCATTTAAAAATTTCAGGAGGGTTATAAGGCTTGTGTCAGTAATTAGAAAGGCATATAAATATTTTCGCAAAAACATTACAGGTTATATGGAACTTGTGCAGAGCTCTTTCGGTTAACCAGTATCACTCATTCTGCATAAAGGTGTTTGAAGAAGATGCATGTTGTAAAACTTTAAAACATGCACTGGTTTGTCTTATCTGCTTACGTCAGTCTAAAAAGCTGTTTAAACAGAAGAATTCATGCACGGCTGGCAAGGAAAGCTAGTAAATTCCGATATCGTTAAATGAAATATTATAATGTAACCTAACCTCCAACATTTTATACTTTTCTAGAGCTCCAAAACCGGAGAAGGTTAGTAATTTTGCATTTTGCATCGGATGTCTACATTAGAGGCCCTGATGAATCTACAACTGGGGATAGTAGTAGATTCAGGGCAAATCGTAAATGCGCACGTGAGCTGGTACGAAGTAAAGGTCTGTCCTATTGCTTTAAACATGCATCTGGGCTTGCTTAAACCACTGGGCGAAATTTTTGTCTCAGTACTTTAAGTCAAATATCTATCATCCGAAAAGCATATTGAATTTACGCATTTATGTGTTTAATATGCGTAGTCGTGATTTAATTTAGGGACTGGTGGTTTTTTGTCGATATTTCGGATTTTCGTGCAATTGACGACACTAAAAAAATCAAAATCCAAATGAGCGCTTGTAAAAGCTTGTTAAAATGTAAACTCTAGTCCGTTTCATGCATGGCAGTATACAGGTATGTGACCAAACACATAAAAGATGCGAAATTAACGAATCATTGCTTACCACACGCAAGTGGACGTCACTGCATATAATCACTACTTATGCAATAAATGACAACTTTAAGGGAATTTAAAACTCAGAAGAAATGTAAAAAACAATTTTGCCTTGTTTAGAAGTACCAAACCTTTAGAAAAGCGTAATATACCGCAAACTGCACAAACGATTTTAAATTAAGTTAACTCCAGTTTTTGAAGCTCAGGAAAACTGCTAATGCAAAAATTGAAAATAACTTTTAAAATAGCCGGTTAATAAAGTCTTCATCTTAATATCCTTCACAAACTGGTGTTATTCCCGGTATGACGCTTAACTGACTGCCCACATTCTGAGGATGGATTTCAAACAGGTTCCCTGTGGACATGCTGCGTCTTCTACGCTTTTGAACTAATTGAGGAACAGTTGATAAAGACAAACCGGATTTGCTTGATATTGCCGAAACATACGTCACAGAAACAAAAGTTCTCGCAAGGACGTCTGTTACCAAGCGTGTCAGTACCTTAAAAAGCTAGATATAATTGAAAGATGTCACCGAAAATATACATTTCATGTAAATAATGAAAAATGTTTTTCGCTGAAATTACTTTATTCCTGTTCCTGATTTTAGATTACGTCGATGTCCAAATCGACCGTAAAGTGTCTCCAAATGCCGCATAATTTTCATAGTTTCCAGTCAATCGATCGCAAAAATACCTTGCATTATGTGGTAATAAACACTTAAACAATAACATGTTTTAAAGGCATTTACCAAAAAAGCAAATGTTGGGATATGCGTCTACCCCTAGAAGTTCGTTTCTATCACATTTGAGGACTCGTTCAAACATGAGACCTCATGGTCGTAAAAGATAAACGTCCACAACAAAAGCCTAAACAAATATGACTTTGATCAGTTAGGAGATTTTCTTATAAGTAACCCTTTTAATGAGTAATTAGTTACAGCGTTCCCTTGACCAGTGCCCGTGTGTTTTGCATTTTTGCGTTGCAAACACAAAAAATTGACACTTTTGGTCGTTTATTTTACGTTGCTAAAGTTACTGATGTTTTAATCGCAAACGTAAAAAATGCCTTTCGCTTTTAATTGCGTCTTTTTTGCTATCATCGATCCTGCTTAGTCTGCGTTCTGCAATTATGAACGCGCGATATAGGGGCCACACGAATTTTTATGTTTTGCTTACACAGTCAACGTCTTGATCGAACCATTTCTGAATTACGTTTGTGCAGAATATCGACCACACAAAAAGTAGTATTTAATATGTTCAAAATCGAAAATGATTATTTAATGTTAGTCACATTTTGAACAAACACATAACTCTCCAAACAGCAAATTAATTCGGCACATTAAAACAGAATATTGACCCTGCCATTGTTACTGGAACTTATGGCACAAAATCGATCATATCTGCTAATATGACTTATCAAAACCGATAGGATATCTGGTTCTCTAAAATAACCTGTTTTTGAAATGCTGATGCCATAGGTAGCATCGGATTACAAAAATCGACCTTTAAATGTGGTTAGATCTGCTTAGTTAAACTCTCAAAAGCAGATTACTCCTCTGCCAAAGACAAACCTCTCTAGTAGGCGCAACTGAGGTCGGTATTAACAGTAAATTGCCCGAATATATTGCAATGTCCACTTTTGCTCAGACTTATAAACATATTGCTTGTTAAAATTGCATGAACACATTTAAGCACATAAGAAACACTCTTTTAAAAAGAGCAGACTAGAGATCACAATGCACAGTATTGATATTGTCCAAAAAATTCTTGCTTTCGTTTCTGACTTCAGGCTTCATGAGATAAGTAACGCAATGCATATGCCAATCTAAATATGTCATTCTTTCAAAAGTAGCTGTAATATTTTGGATGCTTAAGTAAAACAGTGCTGAAGAATATCGCATTTTGCAAGATCATTCTAGAGCATATGCCATATTAGTTGACTGCTGGACTGACAATAAAATGCCTGATTTTTGTATTTAGCTGCTTTTAGCAAAACCTGCGGGCAACTGTTTTTTGTGTTTGTGATTATTAACCGGGATGCACCGTAGATAATACGCTTTTAAAGGATTACGGTAGAATCTTAAGCAAATCTCCTTCTTTATTTTTTTACAGTTTTATGTCTAAAAGGCTAGTCTTTGCCTAACATACTCTACTGTATGATCGTGCCAGTATGACTACGTTCCATGGGTTAACTCGTGATTTTCACACGCGATTTATTTAGGTGACTTAAGTATTTCATCCTTTAGCTCGTAAACTAAGAACACACTGCACTCCAGTTCCAGATTCGAAATAGGATGAACAGAAAATAAACAGCCTCCCAAAATTTTTTTAAGATGACGTTATTGTGGGTCAATAACTACGACGACGGAGATTTTATTCACATTTGTGCCGTCCCATCAGGCATATATAAAATGATTAATCCATGTGAATGATAGTATTAATTTGAACTTGCTTTTTTGACGACTGAGTTATTCTTGGATCAAGTTGTCCTCGAGGTCCCTTTAACTCGCCTTTTGCTCTTTAGTATCTCCTCGACTACTTCTATGGGATGAAAAATTTTCCTTGCTTTTCGAACACCAGGGATAAACTTCTCTCATTCATTCATCAACATTTATGCGTTCTGGGGCTTCTTAGGAACATGCTGCTTACCTGTAAAAGGCTGTCGACTAGATGAAGATAGGAAGCATCATACATGACAAATTATCGCACGCATGTTGATTACAAATATGCGAATAAGTCTAAACTGGTTTCCATTTTTTCATTTTGCACGTTGCATACAATGCTACTAAGTCGGCTTTCAGTCCTGTCTGATATGACGACGTCATCAACCGAGTGTCGGCATTGTGTCAGCTGAAAAATTAACTTGTTTGACAACCCCATTAAAGACATTTCAAGGACTTCTGGAAAGGTCACTGTATGGCGACATAAAAATGATCACTTTTTGAGAATTTACAATATGACGAACGATGATTAAAAATATGCGAATAAGTCTAAAGTGGTCATCATATTTTCATCTTGCACGTTGCATACAATGCCACTAAGTCGGTTTTTAGTCCTGCCTGATATGACGTCATCAACCGAGTGTTCACATTGTGTCAGCGGAAAAAATTACTTGTTTGACAATCCTTTTAAACATATTTTGAAGACTTTTGAAAAGGTCACTGTATAGTAACATGAAAATGAATACTTTTTGAGAATAAACAATACGACGCAAAGATGCAGTAAGTAGCCTGCGAGTCAAATAAGGGTGTTGAGTACCTAGCAGGACTTATTAAGTTTATATAGTCATTGTCTCGTTCTAAGTGCTTTCATTTTCATGCACAGTAGGTATAGGTGCTCAGTCTGCCAAGGTTGAAAGTATGGCCATTCCGGTAACCTTCTAACATTCGACTACTGATGGGACTTGATGATGAATAAAAATCGCTCAGAATAGGCGCTACTTGTGAGTCTGCATTATGTAAATAGTTTTCGGATGGACGCCCACCAGCCAGTCGTCAAAGCACTCGGGGTGAATAAACGAGATCGTTCGATTCCACTGGTCACGACAGGAAAATAACATTGCTCAAAGTGCACACCCCATAAAACGCCCTTCACACAAGTCAAATTCGGTGAATATTCACTTTTCGGCATGAATTGTGTGCAGCGTTAGTAATTTGGATCAAAAACACTGACGTACGACAATCTCAGTGAAGATTAAAAAGTTTAGTTTACGAAGTGGCGCTTATATTCCGATGTCAACAAAAGATATATTCACAGGTCACACGATTTGTCATATTGACTACATTGGTGCCGTTCAGAAGCCCAGACACGTGTTTTGCCGGTATTTTGCCGCTTGCTAGGTAACCGGCTTGTCAATGGGTCTCCTGGTGTTCCATGCGAGCTTTGTGATGAGTGTTAAATTGTAAAATGTTACTTTGTCACAATTTTTTTGGTTTTTAATCGTTAGCTTGAAGTAAATCAGTCTATTTAGTGAGCCTTGCTCCTCGCAGATGTGTCATGCGGCGAGACAATATGGACGAAATACAGGTCTGAGTTTTTAGCTAGTACCAGTGGTGTTATGTATGAGATGCCATGCAGCCTATGCATATAGTACCGGCCGTCTTTCGGAAACTTACTCATATTACGGAGTTATTTCGCTATGGCAGTTGATATCCGACTCAAATGCTCATATAACATTTCAATCTGTGCCTACGTTCCTCGAATAAATTGAGTTACTCGAGTTTAAAGACTGATTTCTAAGGGACGTAAAAAAACATTCAGATAAATTAACGCCAGTGATGTCTCAATCACAGGTACTAATAGTTCAAGGTTTTAGCAGACAACACTTGATCACGGAGCAATGCTCTAACTGCTGCAGTACGAAATCACGTCATATAGCCTAGGAAGGGAAAGTCTTAGTTACAATCTAGTGGCCTACAGAGATCTATCCTGATTCCAGAAAGGAACCAAGAATGAAATGCAAATGCCGGAACAAGAGGTTTATCTGTCTGAATTCTCAGATGTATACTCAAACAAACCGTAAGGGATAGCGACTGAGATGAGTGGTAGCCACAGAGGATGTGACCTACCGAAAAGTATCGGCTGCCATATTCCTCACCAATGGTCGTACATGGTATGATAACTGCTTAGCTGCTCGTAATCGAATCATTTTTTGCCGCATTTTCGTCACCGAAGTTACCAAATGGTGTGATAAGTACTCGGCAGTTGGCCATGGAATTTGCCAGTGGAAGTGGTGCTCTCTCGCGCCTTCACCAAGTTACTTCTTACTCTGTTCATGAAACTGTTGAGCAATAAATGCTGATCGGGCACAGCACTGCGACGTGGATGACACACGCTGATTGCTCTCTGGGTTTATTGGAGCATACCAAACTACGAAGGTCATACGGCGACTAACAGTCCGAAATAGAAAAATGTTGATCAGAAACACAGGGACATAAGCGTGTCGTTTTAAAACATTTTATCCTCGCCTGCCGGCGAGGATCCGACTCCCGGGGTAGGGTAGTAATAAAAATCCACCCCCGTACTATATAATTATGGTAGTTCCGTTCAGTTCACAATATTTATGTTCACCCCTCGACGGGACCGCCTTTTCCCCGTGCTCTATGCATGCTAGATCTGTGCAAACTATTTCTACAGTAGCTGCTCAAATCTCAATGATGTCGAGCGTAGTTATTAAGATATCTATCTTGATACGACGTGACTTAGAATAACGTATCAATTGCACGTTTTTACCATCTTCAAGTTCTGAAAAAATGCACTTATCTCTTGCCTGTGAAATTGAGTAAGGTATTGGGTATATTTTTACTAGTAGTCTATCTATTGACTCTAGAATTTTTTCAAAGACCATTTTATATAGTTGACGATACTGAGAAGCGAAAGTTTACATTCGTAGAAGAAAAATCGCTTTGGCAAACTGGTAGTTCGATGAAACATACAACCTTGCTGCATACGCATTATTTACCGTTTAGAAGTTTGGATTGCCATTGCTCAAGCGATGCTTCTACATCAAAAAATGGCGCAATTAATGAATTAAACATACTATACAGTGACTACGCAGGTTGTTTTTGAAAATGTAGGTATTAAACCACCAGTACTTCAGCAGACTAAGTGAATACCAGCAATTTACAGTAGGTTGGCTAACTCATGAAATATCAACCGTAACTTTGGAATGCAGGTTTGTTTCGAAAAGATCAATAAAATGGGTTTGTAAAACTAATCGTTGTGTGACATAATTTTTATAATAAATCGGCTACCAGAAAGTGCCAGCTTTTGAAAAGATTATTTTTGGCTGCACTGAAAAACTACAATATGTAAAAAATGACTTCTTATGTAGCATACATTTTCTCAATGATCTTTAGTGTTCTTAAAAACCAGTTATATTTCATAAAAAAACATGCGTTTCAATATTCATTTTTTCCTCATTCGGTAGGAAATTACGGTTTAATTTAAGTGTTATCTCGACAGGAGGGTATATTTCCGTTTTTAAAAGTTTCTATGGGTGACATTTTTTAATACCGTGAAATGGCCGTTCACAAAACGTCATGACGCAGCATTTACCATTTGTGCATTGTAAAATCAACAATATAGCTCAAGTCCACTGTTAACTTTTATGAACCCCATAAGGATTTCTCTTAATACTGCAGGGAAATTAACGATTTTTTATACTCGGAAAATATAAGGCTTGTTATTCGGAAACCTTAAATGTAAGCGTAACGCAATCCAGTTAAGAATTATTCGGGAATTGAAAAAGTTTTTAATAACCGAGTCATACCCTACTTTCCAGTAAAAAATCTAAAAAAGACGACATTTTCCACTAAAAATGTAAAATAATGAAAATTTTAATGCTTGTTTTCTAAGACATATAACTGGATTTTGAAGGGCATCGATAAGCAACGAGAAAAATGCATGCTACTCAGGTAGTCATTTTTTACACAATAAACTTTCCGTTTGCAGTCGAAAACAAATTCTTTTGAAAGCCCGCATTCCAAGGTAATTAAAATATTATCGAATTATGCTGCAGAATGATTAATTTTACGGCAATTCTTAATTTCCATATCCAAGACGAAAAGGAATTTTGGAATTTCGGTTGACATTTCATAATTTTGCCCACCTACTGAAGCATTCTAGATCAGAAAACCAGTAGAAAATTCACAGATCGCGTAATCCTTGTTTTGCTAAGTAACTTTATATGCTCTTAAATATTACGTTGCCACTAACAGACCAATTTTACTGCTTATTTAATTTAAAACATTTCATTGTAGTCACCTGAATGAATCCAAAATTTTAGCACTCACATTTGTTTGACATCACATTGTCAGTAAAAGGAAAACATGAGTCAGGCCAGGCAGTAAATTTGTCAAAAGAGGGCAAATTTGACCATTCGTTTAAAGTTCACACATGCCTTGAAAGCGGGAGTCTTCCTTCTCTTGATTTCGGTGACTAGTTTTTATTAGTGTACCAGCAGTCCGCCTTGATTTTAATGAAAAGAGCGTTACAAAGTTCAGAAAATTGAATGGATATAGCTGCACTTTATAAATCGGTGTAATGCGCTTATAGAAAGCTAGCTGAAAAAAAGAGAAGAGTAACTGTTGACGAAATCTAGCTTTTAGAGCACCAAAATGCTTGCATTTTAGGAGACCTGTTTTGCCTATTCTTTTTTAAGCACGCCTCTATCTCTTCATAATTGTCTTAATTAAAAATTGTGACACAATACGATCTGACTATGGAAATAAAAAAAACTTCTGCCGCCGCGAGTAAAATATTTTCGCGCTCCTTAAGAAAGATGCTTATACTAACGGTAGGAGAAGAGTCATACCTGAAGCAATGACTGCACTTGTGTTTATAACGGGAGTATAAAAATTCCTTTTCATTCGTTTCAGTGATTTTGTGCGAGCGCGCGCGCAATGCTAGAAACTTTGACTGTGCACGACAGTTTTCTGCAAAACACCTAGTGGAGTAATCACGAGTTTACCCGAGTAATTACTTCAGTTTTTATTTGCGGTGTATAAATTTCCCGTGGTTTTTTTAGCTTCTGATCGTCCCTGGATCATTTCGATCAAAATTCAAAATTTGCCACGCAACATCTATGAGTGCTGTTTTCACCTCAAGCATTTAACCGTCCGGCAATGGTGGGTTTACTAAAATGTTGGCGTTTGTGCTCCAGCGGGGAAAATAGAACGCAGTATACAATTATCCCCACTGCGCATAATCATACGCTCCAGATGTGCAGAGGAGGTTCTGCGCTTCCATCACAACAAGGATTTGGCTTTCAAAAGGACAATTTCACTTTGGTAGGAGTTTTTCTGTAAACAGTCTGATGTTGACGGTCATCGATCGACGACCTCATCTAAAGTAACCCTATCAGGCGCTGGTTGTGCATACGGGCGAGGCCCAGTAAAGGCGATGCAACTGTCGGCACATTTGTTAACACTTCGATCTCATCCAGTCTGTCGCCATTAGGGAAAGATTTCATCTTACTGCATCCAGACATGCAAATTAAAAAGGATCTCGGTAGTTAAAAAAGCTTGAGCTCATCAGGCGGTCCGGAGGTGAGAACGTCTTTACTGCCGAGGAGACCATAAGGGATTGGGGACTTTGTCCATGTCTCTCAAAAAGGCATTTGCGGGGGTGCTTAAGTTGAATTGAAGCAGACATTTTAAAGTCACATGCTCCCATAGGTCCAAGTCAACTTTTCAATGCATTCCTTAGAAATGCCTGCTACATACCCGTGACTGCACATAAGCGACTCGCAATAACACTTAATTAGGGAATTTTCTCGCGTCAATGCCTTACTGTTCAGCAAACCGGTGATATTTTCTTAATATTTTTCATTAAGGAATCCCGATATAGCATGTCCAAGTTAAGAACAAGGATAAACTAATGGTCTTTAACTAGGACGCCTAATAGAGAGGTTTTTTTCAGATGTTTCAAGGTTTGATTTGTTTTAAAATTTCTTACATGTATGCCTGTTTTTAAACCTCCCAAAGGAAGGAGGGGAAGGTGCACATTTAGGACCTGCTCCATGTATTCAACGATCGTCTGTAATGAACTATGTATGAACAGTTGAATATGCTTTCATAACAATGTAATTGCTGCGTTCTTCGCACATAAAAGAAGCCTGCTGTAATGATGAGAGCTAAGAGCTATTGGGTGGGCGAAAAGGGCATTGTCTATAAATTCTTACGTCACATGTCTACACAGATTACGGTCAAAGATACACTGTGAAAAACGCGTTTGAATAAAGGCAGAGCGAAAAGCATAAATTAATTAGATTCCAAATTTTTCACCATATAAATACAAAAGCAAACGGGGATTCCAAAGGACTTAGCATGCTCTAAATTGAGAATGCAACTGTTGGAAAGGTGAATTGGATGAGATGAGATATTTATACACCAAAATGTTTAAGTGCTATCGCAGATGGACTCTTTCAAGTACTTTAAACCCTGGCCTCAGGGAAACTAGATTTTGGTAAAAGTACGTTTCGCGCGGAAAGGTTTTTCATCAGGAAAGACACAAATATTTCGAGAAAAGCCCAGGCTATGAGCAACCACTTTGCAGAATTTCATTATGACCTGCACGTAACAACAGTAACATCAGTATTATTCGAGCTTTGCATTCTGTATGCGTGCATCCGGACATTTCGCGATGACTGAGTTTTTTCACGGTTTCTAGTAAACCCGATATTAGAAACGATTTGAAGTTTTCGGGTTTCATTACTAGGCATATGAACTTTGTTTGTTTACTAAGACCGAACTTTGAAGGTTTATGCTATGCCAGTGGAATAAACCACTGATTTGCGACAAAGCAAACCCAAGCAATCTAATATTTAAGTAAGGACCTGCGACACAAGATGTCGTTATTAGGACGGGAATCGATTGCTCAGAATCATAGAATCTGTAAACCTGGCGAAAAGGCGCATTTGGTTTTAAAATATTTGAATAATAGTAAACGCTTTTAGACCTAATGTCATATCTTTCCCTTGAGAACGTTATTCTATTTTACGATAAGTTAGATAAAACAACCACTTATTGACAGTTACCGCGGCATATGGTTCAACGTTTTCCAACCTTTAGTACGCATTTTAAAAATGTGTCCTGTTCAGCGGATTTTTGAATTTCGGAATATAGCTCAAAAGCCACTTGTCAAGATTATATCGCTTTGCGACTAACACGTTGCTGTTTTCCATGGAATTAGGTTTTGTAAATGTACCCGCATAAGCATTTAGCTTGGGGACACAACGTAAGTTTTCGGCCGGGCCTACTCGATCTCAGTAGATTGCGTGATGGATGCGGCGGGGTATACTGTGGGTAATCACAATTTGCTTGCCGAATGCCCGAGTATTTCCTCAGATTCGCACAAAAGATTGCACGAGCATACACCGTCTGGATGACTGTCGTAATGGCTGAATGTATTCGTTTGGTGACAACTTTTCGAAGAAAACTGTCCTGGTCTAACTAAGCGCATTTTTCGTTTGTGACTGTCACTGGCTGCAATCCCCACGGGCGAAAGCACGAGCCGGGATTTATACGGAAAAGTAAGCACTGGCATTATTCGAACACATAGGTCTTTGAGCACATGACATATTTTTCTCTCCGCATTAACACTTTGCAGAGTAACGCTGGCATGCATAGGGTACGAGCAAAATAAATTCAAAAAACTGCTAATTTTTATCGTAAGCGGATTGAACTGCTTAGGTTACAGCAAAATGGAAATCAAATTCGTCATGTCTTGTGCTTGTTAGCAATATTCGAAACAACTTCATCGTTTTCAACGCCAACATCTCGTATTCATATGTTATTTTAAAAAGAGGTTTCTGCTTAGATAAACTGTATTCTATGAATCTTATAAAAGTAATAGAAATAAATTTTAAGCACAGTTTTTCTGTATGGAAATGCACTATTCTTGCTTTTTTAGTATGATATTCATCGGCAGACTGGACAACAATTATAATCTCAGCCAATTCAGACCTCACAAATTGCTTATTCATTAGCGTTGGTTATCTGATATGAAGACGTTTTCATGGAGTCCAAAATCATACTCCTCGTCTTTTTGAACCGTGTATAGTAACGTGGTTTTGAGATATTTTGCCAAATCAACATCGCTTTCTTCTTGATTTCCTTAGATTTGTTATATGACATCAAATAACCGATTATAACCAAGGTTACCAGGGATTTCACAGTTGAGTTAAAATGAAATTGGAAACGTCAAGGCTGACATCCGGGTTATTTTATATTTGCTATAGAAAACGACATTTAGTAAAATAAGTCGAAAAAAGGCATAAACGATTGGTTACAGGCATCCTATTTCGCAGCATTGATGTGACCAATTTAAAGCAAAATAATATCGGAATATATCAAGCATTTTTCTACCCGACAAAAACTACTTTTGTCTCATTAGCTTTGCAGCCTGCGATGATGCATTCCTTCTTTTCCTCCGCATGTTTTTAAATCATGTTAGCATGTTCCAATATCCTAGTGCTTTTTGAGCATGAGCCCCCGTTGTCCTTAAGTTGCAAACACGATTGTTGTATTAATTTGCAGAGCTGAGATTCGTACTTCTGCTGCGGTGACTCAAAGGCAGTGGCCTACAGCAGTTATTTCCGGTAGGTAAAACGGTAATTAAAATTAATCTGCTGCCGCAGATAAACTGTCATGTGCATTTTTTAACGCTCACCTTTTTCTAAGACATAAAGCGGTCCTGACTTTCGGAGCCATGCAAAGTAAAAAAAAGTAGTCAACTAGCGTTATCCAATTATTATTAAAAATGATAGAAAAATGTAGCGTAACAATTGCACAAAAAAACTGCTGAAGCACGCTCATTTAAAACAATAAAACACGCCCTAGAAAGTTAATACAAGCGAACATGGGAAAGGAACAGATCCCAGGCATCTGTCAGAGACATGGTACTGAGGCAAAACCAAAGACAATACTTTACTTCGTCTATGTGAGTCCACAGAGCTTGACAAGCTACAGGGCCTCCCTCGTTTTAGTCTACTCCAGTATGCCTCAATGGCGTTGATGTACCGCCCGGGGATAGAATACTTCAGGTCTTTGAGTGGTTAACAGATGCCATTTCCCAATCGTTACCCAAATTAGATAAAAACTATAGTCACTTAATTTACGCCACAATTACGTGCAAAGAGAGGCAAGAATGATTAAAGGTCAAATACCTGGCATACGCTAATTTCAGAAAATGAGCAGAAGCGAAATTCGTCAGTATCAATTATCAGCAAATAGTACAGAAGATGAAGATGCGATCACTGGGACAATGAATCTATTTGCCTAAAGTTTCGGATATTCACTCGAATCCATCATCAGCGACATTAGCAGATAGAGGTGAAGGTGGCAACAGGAGTGCAGTATTCATAGCACGTGGCTGCCGTGGGATCGTATGCGCACTGCAATTAACAGTTCTCGCAATCGCCGCTGGGGTCGTAATTGATGCGGCGGTGACTTGGCGGTCCGAGTCCGAGTCGCAAATGGCCGCGATTTCGTCATCCGTGCTGGATGCTGGTGTGACGATTGCTCGG
>CACRXP010000002.1:4517481-4649483 GCA_902702965.1 Spirometra erinaceieuropaei
CCACCTTCACCTCTATCTGCTAATGTCTCTGACGATGGATTCGAGTGAATATCCGAAACTTTAGGCAAATAAATTCATTGTGCCAGTGATCGCATCTTCATCTTCTGAACTGCTACGTGTGACTCGCGTGTTCGCTTGTATCAGTAAAGCATACCTACCTTTTTTATTCGTTGCTTACTACTGTCTGAGCGAAAACCTTTATCTTTAACTGATTTACGTATGACAGCCAATGTTGTCATCATATGATGTTACAAATGTAGCGAAAATTCTGCAGCACTTACGATTAACATTAATTGGCATCCGTTATAGGAATTTTGCCCACTTAACAAGTGTTTTTGATATTTTTGTGCATATCTACAACCTTTTTGGATCTTGATTCCTTGTTACTGTAAACAAGGTCAATCGAGTATGGATGTCGCTAAGGATGACAAAGACACCGAAAGCGAGGGCGCCGTACATGTCACAGATGCATTTCTTTCGTACAGGCGTTTTAACTCAATCCACATCAATTTATATGATCAGTCCGTTCCGGTCGACTACCAAAATGGAACAATTAGAACTTGCTTTCCACTCTTGGACGCCAACTATTATCTAGCAGTCTAGATTTGGAGGCAGTATTTGAGACATTTGCATCACATAGCTCCACGAAGACCAACCTGAGCTGACCGAAGCACAAGCCTATCAACACGTTGGAATCCATCACCAATTGTTGCAAAACCCTCTGAACGATCGATTCTAGACGCGCACTTTGACGTTTGAGGAGTATTGGGTTTACCTGGTTAATTAAACCCGAAAAATGAAGTTGCCTCCAAGACTGTAGCCTCCTTCATCTGTCGCAGGTCAATTTATGTGCTGAAAGGCAGTGATGATGAGTGTGTCTGGAGTTTTTTTCTGGAGTCGTTGTTTGGGGTCATTTAAGGCTCGGATCCGAAATTCCAAATCACAGAGTGTATGCCGCAGGTAAATAAGGCTGCTTTCCCTAATCCATAGGAACAAGTCTATTTCGTGAAAATACTCCTAAGTTTTTCTGAGTCCATGCATTTGTTGATAACTCCACATACCATTAGTTCGACAGTAAGGAATAAAGCTGCCTTTTTAAGTTGGAGAACTTACGCAGTTTGGTCAACCAACACAGCCCCGTAGCGTGCGATTATCTTATCAGTAATATTTTTGTTTTATAACTTACATAAAGCATTTTGGAAGTAAAAACAAGCAAGTATGCAAGCACAATGGTGAGCCAAAATTCTACTCGATTCCTTGTGCCTTAGCTTTAGTTCCAGTGCTTGCAGTTCACTGTCTGATATACCTGTGAGATTGATGAGTCTAGGAGACATCGATATATTCGACCCGCTCAATCGAGCATTGGCAGTTTCGATACAGATGATTGGCCCAAAAATCCATTTGAAAAGAAAAGGCGAGCAGTTGGATGTTCGCTTTATAGGATTATAATTTTCCCATGGATACACTTTGCTAAGTTATATTTTCTCTCCTACTACACCAACAACGGCACAATAGCTATGCACATCTGCAGGGTCTTTCAGGTTTTAGTGTGCAAAGCACCTCCTGTACTAACCTAATTACAGTCGGTCGACTCCTCTGCAGTGACGTAAATGTATTATGAGCTATAAAATGAGGGGAAACGTTTTACGACCCGGGAGTTTCATAGCAGAAATACCAGGCCCTTAAAGTAATTTATGACGACTTCGGTTTCTTCTCACTCACTTCGGATCTCCTTCTTTTCGGCTAATTGTGAATCGTTACTTAATTTTCAGACAAAGCTCCTTATGGAAATTTTTACCTGATTATTTATATGCGTAAAAATCTAGGTACGTTGTTTACCTCCATCAGGTGGGGTATCTTAAAAACAGAACTATAGGTAGTGAATATAAGCCAGTTTATTTTATGTGCTTGGAAATAATACGGAGTTCTTGACAAGATATATTTAAGCAATAGGTGTGTCAGGAGCCAGCCAACGAAACCAAGTACAATCTAACGCAACACATTGTGACAGGTACAGTAGGTGTGCTAACTCATGAAATGTCTACCGAAGTTTCGAAATGTGTTCTCGTTTCGAGAAGATAAATAAAGTAGTGTTGAAAAAATAATCGAGATGCAGCATAAATCTATACTTATCCAGTTACCTCAGGGTGTCGGCTTTCGAAAAAACTTATTTTTGGCTTCATGCAAAAAATGACTGCTTACGTAGCATGCCAATTTCTCATGGATTTTCGATGCCCTTGAGAATTCAATTATATTTAATGGAAAACATGCATAAAAATATTCACTCTTTTACTTATTCGGTAGATGATCACGTCCTCTTTCAAGTTCATATACAAAAAAGAGTATATTTTGGTATTAAAAAGTTTTTAATTGTGAGATTTATTAATTCCGTTAAATGGCTTTTCATGAAACGTCATGTATCTGCATTTAGGAATGTGGCTTGTAAAGTCAACAATATTGCTCAACTCCACTGCATAATTGTATGAACCTGATATGGTCTCCTCTTAACCTCGTAGAGAAATGCATGGTTTTCCGTACACGGAAAATATACAGCTTGTAGTTTTGAAACCCTGAATGCAAATGTACCAGCAGGTCGGGTTTAAAATTATTCGGGAATTAGAAAAGTTCTTTAAAACCGACTTATACTCTTTTTCGAGTATGAAACTGGGAGAAGATGTGATTTGCTACCAAATAAGTAAAAGAATGAATATTTTTTATGCCTGTTTTCCATGAAATATAGTTGAATTTTCAAAGGCATTGAGAATCAATGAGAAAAATGCATACTATTTAAGAAGTCATTTTATGCAGAGTATAGCTCTTGCGTTCAGCCGAAAATAAATTTTTTCGAAAGCCGACACTTTGAGGTAACTGGATCGTTATAGAGTAAAGCTGTATCATGATTAGTTTTACAACACTTTTTAATCGATCTTCTCGAAATGAGAACGCGTTTCGAAATTTCGGTCGACATTTCATGAGTTAGCATATCTTCTGTATATCATTAGGGCCTTTTTACTACCATTGACTGGATGGCTTATTTCCATCCTCCGCCGATGATACATCAACAGGCGTGGAATATCCTAGATTAATTTGGCTACCTTACAACGCTTACACCACTGCAATAACGGTCTTGCACCATATTGACAGAGCAGCGCAGCATTTGGTCACGCGAGGGTGACATGCATCGATCTACCGTTATTGTAGAACTAAAATGAACATGCCCGATTTGTGGTCGAGCTAGTGCCTACTGCCCATAGAGAGGATTGCATGGTGAGCAGCAATCCAAGACCTATCGACAAAAACAGGTAAATTTTTTTGGCTATCATGGCTTTTGTTCTACGACCAGCCAGTTACACTGGACGAGGAACCGAGTGAACTGGGGTTGGATTTGAAGTTGTGGAATTTTGCATGCAACAACGACATTACTTTGGACTGCAAAACATCAAAGAGGTCTATGGTTACAGTCAGCCAACAGAACTACGGAGAACCTTTTCAGTTAAAAAAGATAAGGTAGGTGCGCATACTTTTCTAAATATTTTACACATATCACGAATTTGGTTTTTTTAGTTGTTTTTGTTTTCTGGCCACTGCAACAAACTGTACTTGAAAAAAGAAGACTTCTTAAGTAGTCTGCATTTTTTTATTTTTGGCGTCTTTTTAAAGGTAAATAGAGTGAAAAGAAAGCACAAACTGAAGTTTTTGTTGTGCATATTTGCTAGCAATTCACGTGTCCCTAAATGTTTTTATAAAATTTTTTTGGATTGTCTAGGTTCCGCAAATATTCCCATGTTACAATTGAAAAGTCAAAATGGCGAACGCACGCTTTCGGTAATCCTTCCTCAGGCCAATACAATTACATAACGAATGGAAATGTACAAAATTAACAGTGTTTATAGATGCCTCAGGGCTATTAAGTCATTAACACTCATCATCCCCACGCCGCCCGCATGAGAAGGTCGGCGGGTGTAAGTCGTCAGAGCTAGGGGAGGGGGTAAGAGAGTATTTGAGTAATGATCTTGGGTTGAGTACACGGAGTACCCATCATCGTGATTAGGGATTTGAGGCGGCATGGCTTTATCACTCGGGGTTGGCGTTGGCCACGGCAGCGAAAGCGCTTGTGTCAGAGTTTTCTGACAGCATAACACCGGATTCATTAACCTTATAGCTACTGCCTCTGCCGTTGCCGGTATCCGTTGGCGTAGGCCTTTAGAGAAGCATGTTGGTGTCCAGTAGACAACCCGAAATGCTTTCTTGGCATCGACTCGGTGGTTCGTATCGAGTAAATGCGCGAGAATAAAACTCGAAATCGACCGGGTCTCACCTCTGTCTAGCAAGGCGGGCATATGTTCACGCACCCTCTTTACCAGGCGTCTCGTTGTGCGGTCCATGTATCCTGCTCCACAGGAGCAAGTGAACGAATAAATGCACATTGATGTGGCCTCCAACGGTAGTCTCTCTTTACCTCCCAAACGTGAAGCATACACGTAAATTCGCCGCAGGGAATGCTCTCTTGATAGCTGTAGTTAAGCGCCGTCGGACTAGTTCGCTCTCTGCGTCTCCCCTAAAAGGCAATCTTATGAATACATCTTTCTTTTCCGCAGTCGCAACAGTGGGCTTTTCAACGCGTTCCCCAATATTTTGGAGGATAAATCTATCTGGGTATCCGTTCTCCCGAAGTGTGTTCCGCAGCTGTTGAAGTTCTTCTTCAATAGTTTCAGGTGAGCAGATGCGTCTCACTCTACGGCAGAGGCAGTAGCTATACGGTTAATGAATCCGGTGTTATGCTGTCAGAAAACTCTGACACAAGCGCTTTCGCTGCCGTGGCCAACGCCAACCCCAAGTGATGAAGCCATGCCGCCTCAAATCCCTAATCACGATGATGGGTACTCCGTGTACTTAACCCAAGATCATTACTCAAATAATCTCTTACCCCCCTCCCCTAGCTCTGACGACCAATACCCGCCGAACTTCTCATGCGGGCGGCGTGGGGATGATGAGTGTTAATGACTTAATAGCCCCTGAGGCATCTATAAACACTGTTAATTTTGTAAATTTTCATTCGTTATGCAATTGTATTGGCCTGAGGAAGGATTACCGAAAACATGCGTTCGCCAACTTGACTTTCCCAAAAATTTTTTGCTTCAAGAATAATTTTAAGCTGGATTTTCGGTCGCATTCACTGCATTCCCATTGTGCAAGCCGAAAGCCTTCTGTATATGTCAGAAGCGGTATTTCTTTATGCAAGTAGGCCGCCTTCATTTGGGGCTTTGTTGCGAAGTATTAGGACTATGTTGCATACTGAATGAGGATGATTATAAGGTAGACAGATGAGAAGCTTTTTTATGCGCATTTCAAATATCATAAAATCCCATAATGAAAAGCACTTTATAAAAATTAAAAAAGGCCCTTTTGTGTATAAACTTACAAGTAACTGTGATCTTCCATCGAATTCGCACAACAAAGAGTATCTATGCGCAATATATCTAAAAATTCACTGAAATTTTTTTAGACCATCAAGAATGAACAAATGTTTAGTCTCTTCACCATGTCTTAGTTAAGTGTCTTTTAAGCGGGTGTTATGCTAAGGAAAATAAGGTAGTATTATTATAACTTATCAAACCTAATATCACTTATTACGGCTTTCGTTTTATAAGTGTTAGTTTTGGCAATAATCATGCAATTCAACTCAGATTGGCAACACCCGCCCTTCTTTCAGCTCATTCGGCCTCCTAAGAGACAAACAGTGAATAGCATTAACGAAATTAAATAGGGATTTTGGCTTTTTCGCAAATGTTTAATGGGTATGTTTACGTCGAAATATGTGTCTAAATTAAAACGTTGATATCTTGCATCATAAAACATTCTTTCGATTAAGATGTCTACTTACATCCACTTCTTCAATTAATCAGTATGTGAGATGTTAGCAGCAAGTTAAATATTACCATTTCCCTCGATATTTTTTTCCACATTGTGAGGTTCGCGAACAATAAAAAGGGTTAACGCAATTGTTCCTGGCTCGAATAAACGCTTGGTTTCATTTTCTAAGGACATGCCTTAAAAGACTGACATTCAAAGGCAAGTTATGAAATATAAATATGCTGTAACGAGCGAATCACCACATAGCCAACGGCTTATTTTTCTCTGAACAATTTAGCAGTATGCTATTATTCCCGGTGAACGCAAGCGTTAAAAAGCGTGCGTTAAATAAGTCTATCAATCGAAGCTACATGTAACATAGCGTATTAACTCAAACCGTCCTTTTTCCTACCGCAGGAAAATCCATTATAACTTTTCAGAAAGATAAATATATTTTTGCAGTACATTTTTCGGGAACTTGACAACAAATACCTTCACAGGGCAAAATTTCATGCATAGAAGTAAAGCGATCGCTTTTAACTGTGTTTGCCTTGCTACAACTTGTTTCGTAGTTGGAAGTGAGAAATTTAGAAAACGCATGCTCTGAGTTTCAACTTCATGAGAAGTAAAATTCTTTCCTCCTCAAAAATTACGGAGGTATTCATTATTTACATAAGACAGTGTATAATATGAAATTACAAAAGCGTTCAGGAGACTAAAGTCCTGCTTTACTGTGTTTAAACCGTGAAGGGCGACGTTCCTTTGTGGGCACGCACCCGAGAAGTTCTGTTTTCTTAACATTTAGGCCGGTTGCCCATTGTCCAACAAAACACATTATTTATCGTCCATACCAAATCTACCGGTCGCAGGTTGATACAATACTTTCAAGTCTCTAGACACATAATAAATGCCTTGGCGTTAGAAATTGTGTACCTTAGTCCTCAGAGATTACTGGGGCGCCCGCTTATTAAAACTGTGCGGCATAATTGTGCAATATGGGTCTGGTAGCTGAGTTGATATTCAATCCAGTTCAGATTGACCTCCGCGACATTTGCCTTTTCGGCCTCGTGTAATCGCTCGGAACGAGACATGGTAAATTATGTCGACTGAATAAACGGATAAAAAGCCGCTAAATGTTCTCACAACAAAGCATAGGCAAATAGATGTTATTTCAAAACAGCAAATTTCGAAATGATGAGAACGGTCTACACTATATTAAAACAACCTTATTTAGTAAGATAATCTTCAAGAGGCAAAGTTAAATCCCGGAAAGCAAGAAAAATATTCCAGTCAAAATTAGTAGTACGTAAGTTGTTTGATTAAAGGGATGTCTTGCAACAAAATGTTTGGCATTGGAAGATGTTCACAAACAATGCCTTAAGGTTATGCGGAGGAGCGTTACGTATCGCTGGTCAAACCGTTTATTCCTAAACCATGGGAATTCTGGTCGATTAAGTGCATTTTATGATTTGACATTAGAGAGCGGACCCAGCTCTTTGAAACATTAACATCTTAATAAACTTGTTCCGGTGAGCCCATCTTCCTCAAATTCTTCAAGTAAACTGCTGAAAATGAAGTCTGAAAAAGAACTGAACCTTTTTATTTCATGTCTATTTCCACAAAATGCCATCACGTACTACCTCTCATAGCTATTTAAAAGGTAAAAGTCAGTGACTATCGCTCTATGAATTGGTCTACAAAGTCAGAGTGTCACAGTACTACGTTTTTATGGCTTAGTGATTGTTGCACAACCCTGCTTGTAAATGCGATTTTTAATATCACAGTAGATCAGTATGCCCCTTCTTAGCACGTTGATAATTTTTCCTGGAAATCTTGATTTGCTGAATTTAATGGTTGGCGTTTTTTATGACCTTACGTTCTGTATACCCAAGCCGTCAAGGAAGGAAACCTGCGTAAATGACTGCGTCTTCTCGGCGTAGACATTTTCCAGTCAGGAACTTGGCAAATGATTAGTCATCAAATACACTTCTAGTAAGTGATTTGTAATCCATCAGTCTCAAGGCATCTTCGTCATCAACAGTCAGCTGAGTCACAAATGTGCTAAGGATGCTTATAAATGACTGAACAAAGTCCGGTAAGATGTCTACAAAGACTCAGTACCCGCATTTCATAAAATCACCGTCCACATTGCTGCCAAAGTAGAACAAATATACTATTGGAATTTGTGCTTGCGGGTTCAACACGCAACAGTCTACAGAGAGCCACTCTGCGAAGCTCCCTTTAAAACAGTGTTTTATAAGGCACAAAGCCTGTCCTGCTATTGGAATCGTTCATATTCGCGTATTCTGGGGTCAGTCGTAGGCACCCCTTAGCTAACCTGAATTCCAACGGCAGAAGTTATCACCGATGCAAAATGCACGTTTTAGGACGGAACATCAAATATAACAGTTTGACTGGCGTGATCAAACGGTGTCAACCGTGTGCCCCACAGCAGGCTCATAACAGAGACGGTGACTCACGCGAGTAGATGTGCTAAGTCATGAAATGTCAACCAAAATTTCGAAATGCGTTCTCGTTTCGAGAAGATAAATTAAGAAGTGCTGTAAAACTAATCATGATGCAGCATAAATCTATAATTATCCAGTTACCTCAGGGTGACGGCTTTCGAAAAAACTTATTTTCGGCTGCATGCAAGATCAATACATTGCATAAAATGACAATTAAATTGTATGCCGTTTTCTTATTGATTTTCGATGCCCTTGAAAATTCCATTATACTTTATGAAAAACATACATAAAAATATTCATTTTTTACTTATTCGCTAGAAAATCACGTCTTCTTCCAATTTCATACACAAAAGAAAAGTATAATTCGGTTTCAAAAAAGCTTCTTATTGTGAGATTTTTTACTACCGTTAAATGGCCGTTCATGAAACGTCATGTAACAGCATTTACGAAACAGCAGACGAAAATAAGTTTTTTCGAAAGCTGACACCCTGAGTTAACTGGATAATTATAGATTTATGCTGCATCATGATTAATTTTACAGCACTTCTTAATTTATCTTCTCGAAATGAGAACGCATTTCGAAATTTTGGTCGACATTTCATGAGTTAGCACATAGTGGTAGTGGACTTGCGCCGCGCCTACCGACACTCTCCTGGACCTGGTGTGAATACACAGTCAACAAGACCAAAGGCGAAAGCGGCACAGATGGTCGACACGACGGATCCCCCTCATCTAGGCGCACCACGACGCCCCCTGGTCTACAACAAACACTTCACCAGAATTTTAAGCAGCAGCGTGAGCAACGGCTGGCAGGGCTGCAGTCGTCCCTAGGCGTGTCGCCTTACTCGGCCCCGATCCCACAGACTTCTAGCGCTGCAGGAACCATATGAGGATTCTTATTATTAATACTAAATGGCCTATGGGAGAGCCACATAAACGAAAAGTAACGACACAGAATAGCATAAAGTTTGCTAATCGCGTGTTTGCGGTTTCTGATTACAGCTGTTTTTTGGGAATAGGATGCAGACACTTCGAGGTGGGGTTTGAATCTCAGACATGCAGCCCCGACATGAGGTATCGCTAGTCAATAACGGCAAATAAGTCATAAAAAAATCAAGTAAATGTCTCTTGCCTTATCTGCAAAGGCTTTTCGAATACTGAAACATTTATATACCCTAGGAAAGGGGCTGCTAATAGAGAGACTCTCAAAGACAGCTTAGACTCGATAAAACAGGGTATACTACGGGCCTTTCGACGCGTCTTGGACTCAGTCCCTCTCTTTATTCCGATATGCTGTCTAATCTCCTTCAAATAGTCTAATATACGTTTCCTTGCAATTTCTGATCCATCTCAGCATAAATGCCTCAAGCTGGGCTTACAATCCCTCAAATACGCCTCAGTCGCCTAACTGAATGATGACGGCAAATAAGCCGGATATAATCTTTCTTATATTCGTGTCTTTGTTGACAAGAACCCCTCATTTATTTAGTGATTGTCGTCGCGCGATGGCCTGCATGGGCTGTGGACCCTCAAAGACAGAGGGGACATTTCTGTTTTCGTCCTCCGGTCCGAGGTAGTCCAGTGCTCGCTTATTTCATCTAGCTAAAAGCTCCCGATCTCAGTCCGAATGACGTGAGCCCCGTTGGTGCAATTCAGGGAGTCCCACTCAGTGATCATCTGACTCGGGATTCGAATTTTGGACGCGCAATGAAAGCGATTTGTGGGTAATTCCTTAACCTTAACCGTGTCGGCCCAGTGCATCTCCCGCGTGGCTATTATTGAAGGACAGCTTTAATTGCCTTAATATTAATAAAAAGTCGTAAAACGCTGCTTCTTCAAAATAACTGAATAATTTACTAAATCTGTCAGCTAGCAACCATGTTTGCAAATTGCTCTTTGCGTCGTAAGTTGGTTGATACTTGATTGCTGCTTTTTGACTCACTAGATACATTAGAAATGTATTTGCCATTAAGCCTAGAAGGGAAAATACACCTATAACGAGGAGTAAAGCAGACCTTCAGACACTGTCGTTGGCATGCTAGCTTCGGGTGAGAAAATGCCTGTGACCACGCAACCATGGCGATACGCAGCAAAAGTACCTTCAAGATAAAATCGGGCAAACTCGCGCACCTAAAATCGCAGAGGTGAATGATAATAGATGAGTGCATGACCAAAGTCGTTAAAATAGCGATCGTGCGAAACAAAAAAACTTCTTCCTCCAGGCTAACGCTGTCATCCCAGAGTAGCCTTGTGCTTGATTAATCGCAAGTGCTCACATGCCCATATGCGAAAAGCGCGTCATCCAAAGGCAAGAAAAGGTCTCTAGGCTGCTCAACGATCCGCCCATGGTCTCATGGTTTGTTGAATTATTGCCATTTGAGGCATGACTGCGATTTGGGAAAGAAGGTGACAGCAGCTACCCTATGCAAAACAGCCTCTCGATCTGTCAAGAGTATCACGCATATCCATGACTTTGATGCAAGGGGGAATTTTCTTTGTCCGCCTCTAGGTAAAAGGACGAATGGTTTTCGGGGCAGATGGTCTATACTTTCCTGCCTTACTATTATGACTTTTGGAAAACCGATATATTCTTAAGTGTCATCGCTAAAAAACTACTAAAAATTACTTCAGCATTTTGTGAGTTAGCTTCAAGTGCTATAAATATTGCTGACTGTGTCTTTTCATCTAAGTGAAAGTCGTTATTAGTTCACTGGCTTAATGCCAATCGCTAAACCTAACCTCAAAACTCATAGTTTTTGGCTTACGTGTCTCAAAGAAAAAAGGGTTCGAAGACCCCCGTCTAAGCACTTAATTGCTATCTAAACGTAAGGCGAAGTGTGCACCTATTTGCAAACCACCGCCTCTTGAAGTCAGACATCGAACTACAAGTTTGCCGTATAATTAAATTTCACACCTAAGCATTTTGAAATTTCTTAGTTCTTTATGCATTTCACAAACGTTGGGCAGGAACGAAAGCGAACTAGGACGAGAAATATAAACAATTAGCTAGACTTTTGTGGTTTAAATAACTGAGCATTAATTGGTGCTCTTTGATGTTTTCAGAAATAAATTGCGAACTATGAGTAGATTGGTTTATCCTAGGGTCTACAAGTGTAGAGTTAACCAAACATATGAATATCCGGGCCGAGGTTCATCAGCAATAGCGGATAAGCGTGTCATTTTCCCTAACTGCCGACAGTCAACTGGTAGTGTAATTTGGGGAGAGGGAATACTACACTAGTATATGCAACAGTAGATGTGATAACTCATGAAGTGTCAACCAAAATTTCGGAATGCATTCTCGTTTCGAAAAGACAAATCAGGTTGTGTTGCAAACTAATCATGATGCAGCATAAGTGTATAATGATCCGGTTACCTCAGGGTGTTGGATTTTGAAAGGACTTATTTTCGACTGCATGCAAAATCTATACTCTGCAAAATATAACCACGTGCGTGGAATGCAATCCTCTCATTGATTTATGATGACCTTAAAAATTCAATGGTATTTTATGAAAACCACGCACAAAAATATGCATTCTTTGACTTACTCGGCAATAAAACACGTCTTTTTTTCAATTTAATACTCCAAGGAAGAGTATCATTTGATTTAATAAGAAACTTTTCTAATTCCCAAATAATTTTGAACCCGAACTACTGTTACAGTCGCATTCACAGTTTCAAAACTACAAGCTGTATATTTTCCGTATAGGGAAAACCATGCATTTGTCTACTGTGTTAAGAGGATACCATATGAGTTTCATAAAATTAAGCAGCGGATTTGAGCAATATTGTTATCTTAATAAGACACATTCGTAAATGAAGGTAAATGACGTTCCATGAACGGCAATTTAACGGTATTAAAATTTCTCACAATTAGAAACTTTTTTAAAACCGAATCATACTCTTCTTTTGAGAACGGACTTGGAAAAAGACGTGATTTTCTACCGAATAAGTAGAAGAATGTATATTTTTATGCATGTTTTCCATGAAGTATGATTGAATTTTCAAGGGCATAGAAAATCAATGAGATAATTGCATTCTGCTCACGTAGTCATTTTTTGCAGAGTTTAGATACTGCATGCAACCGAAAATAGGTTTTTTTTGAAAGTCGCCACCCTGGGGTAACTGCATCATTATAGATTTATGATGCATCATGATTAGTTTTACAACACTACTTAATTTATATTTTCGAAACGAGAACGCATTTCGAAATTTTGGTTCACATTTCTAGAGTTAGCGCATCTACTGTACACAGGAACATAGAATAAATTAATATAGTCTGGGTTCACAGTAGTTTTTTAAAAAAATTACAAAGTAAAATTTTCTAAATTGGACAATCTGCCTGGAAACAGACGGAACGAGCTGCATGATTCGCTAATGAACCAAACCCTTTTCAATTATGCCATGCAGGGGCAGAATATCGACAAAACACGTGTGCATGAGCTTTTTTACTCTTACCTGCGCTGATAATATGGAATCCTCTTACTCTAATTATAAACTGTACTAGTCGAATATGATTCATGTTAAGAGGACAATTTCCATGCGATAAATTAAAGACGTCATTTTTAAATGCGCGTCTTCGGGGCTGTAAGGCAAGATCACTGCTAAATGCAGAATGAACACTTATGTAATATGGTCCTGGTGCTCCGGTTTCTGATGTAGTTTGTGAATTTGCCAGCATTTTTTAAAGAGTTAACAAATAAAATTATTACTTTTATGCTATTTTTTTGTATAAACTTCATCATATTCCAGTACTACACTCGCAAAAAGTCGTACTCAAAATCTTAAAAAATTAAAATATCTTTCAGATGGCACCGTACCCTTGCGTTGCTCAGTGTTTTTTTTGGACTTACACGCAGCCAATATTTTTCAAACAATTGGCCGTGCGCTTCATGAACTGCTGTTAGGAATATTTATTTAAATGAAGGACTATTCAAGTTTTCCTAGAGTGTGTTGGCATATTTAGCAATATTTTAGATTTAAAAATACCGTACAAAGTACAAAAAGCTGCTTAAAACCGAAAGGCACCGTAACTTTGAGTAAACGAATAGGAAAGCCTAATTTTCTGCAAATCGAATGCAAACACGCATTGTTTCGCGCTGGCCTTTGATAGAGGAGATTTGAAGTTTTATAACGATTTTTTACTCAAAAAATAGAGATAAGGTTTTAAAAGGACGATGTCTAATCGTCACCATTTTTAAACATCCATGGTACAACTCCGCATCAAACAACACTATGAGCAACATAGGCCCTTTCTTATCAAACTTTAATTTATTGATGAATTGTATTATTCTCACTCTGGGAGCGCCAACGCCGTTGAATTTGTATTAAATTGTTGCTTTTGCCAGTATTGGCCAAAATAATTAATGTTTTTCTGATAGTCTTATACTGTGATTCACGTTCCCTGTACTTTTTGTTGTCTCTTTGGGAGTTTTTTCCGGCAAGCGGACGTATAATCATTTTAGGAGTCCTATTTCATAAGTTAGCCTTACCTTCACCTCAAACTGGTATGTGATGGCTGTTCAATTGTAGCCGTCCAACGAAATGGTTACAAAACAGATAAACATGACTGGCAGGACCCCTTGCTTCGCTAAGTAAGCTAAAAAGCAATCGCAGATTTGTTCAGGTTTATGCAACTTTTTAAGTTAAAAGCAGTATGTGAGGGCATTTTCTAACTGCTGCGCAGATGGTGCGCAGGCAAATTATACCATTTTTACAAGAAGCAATGTTCATTTAAGCCATATTGATAACTTATTATTGTCAAAATTCACATTTTTAGGGAAAAACCCTATTCGCTGATGCTGGCAGACTTCACATATAATGCGCATATTTACATTTGCCACAGAGTGCCTCTCCACGAACTTACTTTTTTATTTATCCGACTATAAATAGACCTGCGTACGAAGCAAGAGTAAACACATAATTGTTAACCGCAATCCAACTTTAAACTATTAGTTACAACGTATTGCAATGAATGACCGATCTCATAAATTGTTGGCCAAAATTCTGAATTGCGTTTTCGATTAGAAAGGATTCCTTAGGTAAGGTTGCAATGTTGATTACCACGCGGAATAATTTTAAAGTATTTCGGACTTGCCAGGATAGCGGCTTTTGAATGCCCTTCACTTTGACGCACTATAGAAGCCACACTCGGTAAAAAAGGACTACATATGTTGGATGCATTATTCACGTTGACATTCGGTGAAATTATAAAGTTAAACGTATTTCGTAGGAAACGGCCCTAAAACTATGCCTTCTTTTACTCGTTTGGTAGACAATTACGTTGTATTTGCATTCTTTATTCCTAGAAATTGTAAATCAGGGTGTTTAAAAGTTTCTATTTATAAGACTATTTAAGGCCGTAGAATATTCATTCATGCCACATCGAGCCTGTCCATCGACCAATGATTCTTGTTAAATGTACAACGTTATATGCATCCACAGCAAAATTATATGAACTCTACTCGTAAATTTTCGTAACATAGTGGATTATACGATTTACGTCACGCGGAAAGCATAAACCTCTCAGACTGAAATCGCTAAACACAAACGGAGCGGGTAATCTGGCTTAAAAGTATTGGTGATTTGGAAAGCTCAAAACTTAAAGGCACATTATTTTCGGGTACAAACTGTGAAACAGCGCGACTTTCTATTGAAAAATTAAAAGGAAACATATTTTTGTGCATGCTTTCTGTAAAATATATTCAAGTTTATAAGACCCTCAAAAGTCAGCGTGGAAAATGTATGCTACTTAAATAGTCCTTTTTATCGAACGCGGTTCCTACGAGGACGAAAAAGTGCATCCAAAAGCCAATATCCTGTGAAGTCTGAACTTCTGTGGGTTCTGTCGCATTATCACAACTATTGCAACCCCACCTAAGTAATACCTAAGCGCATTTTGAAATTTTGGCAAAACCTCCTAAGTTCGGCCATTCAGTGTAGGTTAAAATCAGTAGCTATCAGAAAAGGCAAACGTGTCCAGGTAGCGGGACGTGTACATGCGTTGTTGCACAGTTTCTAATCTAAGCCTTACGCATCTCAGGTAACACTTGCTAGTATTTATCACAAGCTATGGTCAAATCCGATAATGTAAGGCAAGTGAGACTTGCTATATATCGGCCTTAGTGCTCCAAATTACAAAGAATGCAAAAGAAATCAGGTAATGTTCAAAATTCCAGGATGCATTACTTCAAAAAAATGCGGACAGTGGGACAGAGCATACGGGTAATTACATTCTTGGAAATCTCCATTGTATTAATAAACACACGCTTTTGAAAGTAGCCATTCGATGGATTTGCTTTTAACTACAGTTGGTCATTCATTCTGTCAATCTCCTTTTTACCTCATTCCAAAAAACCTGTTTTAGGATCTTTCTACATTAATTCAGTTTTTAATGGGGTTCGCAAAAGAGATACACGCAGGCACACAGCACTGCGAACCGATGGCTAACCACAGCGACGTAATTACATACTACGTCCCATTCTACAAACGTAAAAAGTTGTAATTTTAAAATGTATTAATATTTATATTTGGCTGATGGAAAAGAAAAAGTCAGCGTGTATAGCATTGGGTGGTCAACACAAATGATGAAGTTAAACAGCGCAAATATAATTTTATATAAATTTTGTCTGTCACAAAGTCAAAAGGGGAAATGAGAACTCACTGGTCTTTACGCAAGATCTCAATAACTATTCCAATGCTACTACAACAACAACGCGGACGGTTTTCCAACATAAAAGGAAAATGCGTATCACAAACCTTTAGACTTCAGAGCCGTCCCCCGCAAATTAACTCGAAATCAGTTCTTAATTCGTCGGCATAAATATGTAGAAAACAGTTTGTTCTCTCTGATTTGGCAACACATTATTGTCAAGGCATCTGTGCAGAAACCGAATCTGCTTCAGAAAATTTTCCCCATCGATGAACCGATCGGAGCACATCGCGCCCCGAAAAAGATTGCTGATATAAGCAAACAGGCGAATTCCAAGAAACAGTTCAGAAAAATGAATTAATGAAACAAGAAGTTTATTGGCCTGACGTTTCACCCCGCATTGTGCTCGAATTAGGACTCTCGGGCCTTCAATCCATCAGCAGCCGCAATGATCTCCCGGTACCCAATTCGGTGCCGAGACATTCCCTGAGCAGGGATGTCGGTCATGTGGGGAGGGCGCCGGCAGGCAACAGGCTTTCGGGACAGTGCGTCAAATTGCCGCATGAGTACTTCGTCAACATTCAACACGCAGGATAAAATTGCTGCAATTAACGAGTCGAACGCAGACAGACGATCTATCATCGCGTTAATTACGACCACCGGCGGTGATTAAGGGAACCGCTAATTATAGTACGCATGTGGCCCCACAGCAGCGACATATTATGTATACTGCGGTATTTTTGCCTCCACTACCTATATTTTCGAGCGTCTCTCATGCTGAGTTCGCGTGACAATCCGAAACGTTAGACCAATAAATTTCTTGTTCCAATGGTCGCATCCTCTCCTTCTACACCATTTTTGCATAAAAGATAACTTTTCGTCCATAGAATTAATTGCATATTTTCTGGACTGCTCTCCGTTTTGATCGGTTTTTGGGTATCGCGGAACGGTTCACGATTTTCTTAATTTCCCGTCGATATTCAATAACGGTAGATTTCATATAATGCGCTTCTTTAAAATGGTGAGAATTAGATTTTTCTTGTTGACCCCGCCGAAAAAGTAAGTGATTAGACGTTTGTTTTATTTGAAGAAGGTCGTTGGGTTCACATTTGCGGATTCACGCACACAGAAACATTTTAATCAAATAAAATTAACGTCCACGACAAAAGCCATCAACGAATATGATTCCGACAAAATGAGCACATTGTTATAGGCGAACTTTCTAAAAATACCTTAGTACTGCATTCCATCGACGTAAGTCTGTATGCTTTTGCTTTTTTTCATGAAAACCGAGGAAAAACTTGACACCCATATTTTTATGCCGCAAACGGAAGAACATGCCTTCTTCGTTCTACTGCGTGCACTTTTGCTATCTCTTCTTTTTCTTAGGACGCCTTCTACGAGTATGAATGCACAACAGAGCAGCCATACAAATACTGAGATTTTGCTGGCATGTTTGATTTTTTCTTCGTCCCATTTCTAAATAACCTTTGTACAGAGGCTAAACAGCACAAAAAGTAATGCGCCAATAATACTCCAGTAATAATATTTCTTTCGCGAATGTCCCACATGCTCAAAGTTGAAAATATCCATTCGTTCGGTAAAACCGTTTCAGCTCATTTAAACGAAAATTCGCCTGCTGCACCTGGCGGCATGAAATTACTCAGATCGTAAAATCAATAAAATTTCTGGCTGTCTAGAAATAACTTGCGTGTTTGTACTCTGATTCGTACGGTAAAAATTTGACGAAAATCCATGTTTAAGTGCAAAAAGTTCTGTTTAATAATACACCCGAATGTCAGTTACTTTTCCATCAGAGAAAATACACGATCATATGCGCAACAGAGCATCTAAAGCAGGTAATAGCATCGGAAAGTGTCCGACTATATCGCAACGTCCATTTTTTCTCAAATTTATGAACATTTTGCTTGATAAAATTACGTGGACGCATTTTATACAAAGGAAAAGACTGTTCCTTAAAGCGGCTTGGTTAATGAGCAAAGTATATAGTGGTTGACGTGCCCAAAAACTCTCATGTTATTTCCTGTCATCAAGTTTTGTAAGTCGGGTCGTGTATTATATGGTTACGTTTAGCAAACACGAATAAAATGCGTTCCCAGAAAATAAACCGCCAAGAAATATTATTGAACATGCGAAAGCGTCAATTTCTTAAAAGGATAAAGATGGGTATTACGCTGGCGAACCAACATGTCGTTTATCTTTTCCCAAATTGACTGAGCAGAAAGTTGAAACGTTAAGCCTGCTTATACGCGTCCATAAAAAGTGTTGATGATTTTTTCCTTGCAAATGTAAAACTTCATTTAATTGTCTTTACTTGAGCTATGTTCGTGGACTTCGTTTTCTGCCGGTTTTGTACTTTAAATATGTATACAGCACAGCTGGCCGCATGAACACTAAGAAACCGCTCAAAGTGTTAGTGCTCAACCAATTTCGCTTTTGACTTATGTGCCAGACGAAAACTATTCGCACGAATCTAGCCTTACAATGAGCTTGAATAAAAAATGCTTGTTAAATAGTAAGCTATTAAAGTCAAAAAGGGAATATTTACATAAGCCGGGTACGTGCTTGTGCTTTACGTAAACAAATACATATAGCCGTTTATGCCGCGGGTTAGACGTTAATCAACAACCGCTGTTATATCTTAATCATGAGAAAAGAACGCATTTTTTCTCTAAATATAGCATGTTTATTCACATTCGTTACATTTGACATTTTTTTGATTAAAGAATCCATTTTAAAATAGGTGATGTTTGCTTTGGTAGGCAATTTTTGACCAAATTTGTGCGTCGTAGTAGAAAATACGCCGATGCACAAAGTTAGTCTAGGGCAAAGTGAAGACTTGGATTTCCTTTGAAAAGCTGCAAAGCCTCAGTCCGCAAAGTGATTATAACCACAGTCCGCGTGTAAAACGAACTTTTTAAACATCCTGTGTGAACAAACTAGATAAGCAAGGTTAGAATCGCAGTAAATGGATCATCAAAATCCCGCTACCGCGTTCTCTGCTTCATTCTAATGACTGTTTGCATACATTATGGTATGCGCGTGCCGTTTAATCTAACCCAAACGCGACTGATTGCAAATTAATAAGAAGTTTGTCCCGATTGTGTGTCCTCCTGTGTTTGGCGCTTGTATTCTGACGGATATCCCGGTTTTTCAGCTAAAGTGTTTTTAATCTTCTCTGTGGTGTATGTGATAATTCAGAGTAAATCGTTTTGACTGAGGTCTTACGGGCGATGCCTTTAAACTGATGTGAATATGCAAGTCGACATCCATTATGGTCTGAAGGCTAGCAACGTCATATTCATAGACGAACAGCAACAGGCAGCCAAAAGCATGCATATATCGCATGGCTTGCCATGCATACAGCACAGGTATAAGTTAAAAATTGCGCAAATTATTTGCTGGTATTATGCGGTCACATGCGTTTTACCACTGAACCATGCTATTGTGCAGCAAAACACCATAATTTACTTTAGTGAAACACCAAATTAAGTCTTACACTGATAAAGGTGCAAGTTGCCCATTCGATATAATTTGCTGTTATGAAAATTAAACGGCCTTTGTTTCCATTGCCTGTTTCCAGTTCTCACCATATAGCAATAATTGTACATAATACGATATCGTACTTTGATTTGCGCCGTAATTTTGGCAAACATGAGCTCATATTCAAAGACAATAATTGCATAATCGTGCTAAATTTGTCTTGCCACTTTCTGAGACTTTTTATGCTCGTTGTAAAAGATTCCATTCTTGAATGTGAAAAAATGTCGTTATACCCAGTTCTCCTAATAATATCAATTACAATTGCAGACAAAACGCCATAGGAAGTGCCACCATAATTAGTTTATGTCAAAGGATTTTTTGCAAAAAAGGGTGTTTAATTAGACATGATCTATATCCTCTCGTCGGCCAAAATACCCATTTTGCACGCTGGATGAACACATCAGTTTGATAGTATTTATCAGGAGCTTCTTTCTATTGGCAAGTACAAGGAACGGACTCGTCGTGATTTTTGTGCATTATTTCCTGTTTAACATAAAGTTCACGCATTCTCTTTATCTTGAGAAATTCCAACCGGTTTCATCACGAAGTTCTGATTAGTCAGCCGACCATGCATCATATGACAGTGCAACAAGAAAGGCCTGCATGACGTGAGACGGCATAGAGATGTCTGTTAGAAAAAATGGTTAATCTGGTTGCTGGGAACGCATAATTCAGTGCCCACTTATCCTTTCGGTAGAAAAACCTCAATGAAAAAGAGCGTGCACCTTTACCAATTCATTGGTTAAGTAAACCGGAAAATGCCTTGCTTAGTCTTTAACAAAACAGACGTCCTTTGAAAGAAAAATGTATTGTAAAATTATATGTGCAATCTAATATCCGGAATTAAAATGCATTCAAAGACATCACGCATTTAACAGCAACGAACTATTCCTCGAATTAATATGCACATTTTGCCCTTAATTAATTATAACAGCGAGGATAAAAAGGAGCGCACACAGTCAGCGGCTGGTCTGATGAAATTTCAGCGGAAATTTTGATTCATTTTTCTAATTAATGGGACAACTTAATAGTCGTTGGGGTATTATCATGTTGCATAATTTCATGATATCTCAGAGACGTTAGGATATTGAATTTTGAGTGCACGTTTTCTCATCCGCTCGCAAAACCCAAAGCAAGTACAGAAGTGCTGTTTTAATGGTACAGAGTCTTCTAGCTTATTTTCGACGCTTTTATATGCTTTACCATAGTTTATATATTACGTATATTTAACATGTATTCATTTGGCAAAAAAACCATGTCCTTTTAAATTTTTACCCGAAGGGAGCATTGGTTGAGGTCATAAAAAGGATTGTTATCGCAAGATGCATAAAGGTGATGCAATGTTCATCGAAGTGGCATCGTATCACTCCGTTTATTAACGCTTCTCCTAAAGTATACAGCACAGACTACATCCATTGTACCCTTTTATGGGCACCTTACAGTACCTTCTTAACGACTTGGAGGAATTTACTATGTTGGTCACGCGGGAAGCATAATTCTTGTCTGTAAAAATCTTGGGGTTGTTCGTGTTTTTAAAACCTGAATATCCCTCACCATTTTAGTCAAACAGTTAAAATAAAGCCATACATATATCCTAAATAACGCAAGAAATACAATGTTAACACAAACTTTTAAAAGAAATATATTTGACTTAGGAGGACGCTAAAAATGAAATAAAAACTCATATAAGTTTGGCAGCATCTTTTCATTGAGTGCCGTTTTGCAGGTGGAAAAAAGAGAAAACATTCAGAATACGACATCCTTGAATAGCCGAAAAATTCAGGGATGATTAACCGCGTTAATCAGTAGTGGAACAACATTAAATAACCCTTTCCAAGCAAAATATATTTCAGAATGTCTTGTAATATTTCATTGAATCGATCAATGACCGTATGCACATGTTCCAGGTTTTTGGCCAAATCAAAAACATATATATTCTTAGGGAAAATAAGATAATCGTAAGGGTTCACTAAGCATCTTAAGCTTTTTAGACTCAGACCGCCGATCTGTCAGATTTAAATAAAGGTTATCTATTTCCTATTACTTTGTTTCAAAAACAGCCTTGTTCATAGGAGCATTGTTCATTTAACAACTGCAGACCTTTTTGAAAACTACTCACTGAAGATGCCGTTGGTAAAGTGGTTTTTTCTGTTTGCTTGAGCAAACCTGGAGTTTTTTATATTCCGTTAACCACAGATTAGTGTACCGGACAAACTTCCAGATTATTTTTTTACTGGAAAGCCGCACATTAATAAATATTGCAAAATCCCACAGATATCTGTCCGCCTTTGTTTAAGATAGGGATTAAATAAATCGTCGGCCTCTGCGGCGACGCTCAAAAATATAAATGTCCAAACAATTATGAATGTTGGAGCATAGTGCATATTACTTCAGCATCCGTATTGCGCTTAAGCCATAATTTATTTGTTCACAAAGATGATTTTAATTAGAATTTCTTCTAAAAAGAAACTCGGAATTAGAAGTAGCTGAAAGCAACCTGTCTTATAGTTTTCCTGGGTTACATTGCAATAGATCTCACCTGAGCTTATAGACTAGGATGATTTGCACTTCAAGAAATCATTTCGATGAGTAGCAATTTACTCCTGAGGAGGCCTTTCCAAAGACGACTTAAAGATATACTTGCTAGCTGTAAAAGCTCAACTTATCCCTTAGACAAGAAAAAATCATTTGTCACTATAAAAGTAAACGATTTAAAGATGTGGGCCAGAAATTTTGTAGTTTTTGCGAAAATCGCAAAAAAGTTAGCTCTAGATAAAATCAATAAAATAAAGTTAAATTTCATGAAAAGGCTACAGTGGCATGTCGCGAATTACATGAAATAATTAAATTTATTGTTAGTACAGCATTTGCTATGAAGGAGGATCAAATGTTTGTTGAAGTATGGATTATTAAACGGCACATTAACTGTTCGGTTTCAAAGTCACGAGGAAATATCATTGAATACTTAATCGGTTTTGGTTACATTAATTAATCGATAAAAAACAGTTGTTGCATTTTACTGTTGTTAAGACCGTCAAAGTAAAATTACGTTTGAGAGGTCTCATTTCTACAATGCGTTTACGGAAGTGATTGCCTCCTTAATCGAAAAGTCTGAATTATTCGATAGGGAACCTATAAAAAATTCTTTCCTATATAGATTTGTCGTCGATCTGATATGCGTACTAAAACCTTATTCAAACATTTTCGATTATATTTGATATAAACTGCTTTTGCCCTTTGTACTTACTAAGTTTAAGATTTGACAATAGCAAAAGCCAATATTTGATATGTGCTTGCTTATTTGGCCAGATAATTGCCAAAAAAACCAGCTTTATAGACAGACTTGTACAAGCGGTGAGCTAGATAAATAAAATCCTGACTTTTGCTAGACCTGCTGCCTAATCCGTCAAGGTAGTGGTAATCATCCCGCATAGTTGATTGCAGTTCAAAAGTAATTTTTTCATGAGGCTTAATTTCGGCTTTCCATCAGCAATTCTAATTATTGCCTGTGTATACAATGTCAAGACGATGACGCCAGGCAAATATAAAGATAGCCTTCTCTGAGATTTATAACGAATTAAATAAACATTATGCTTGCAGACTGAGTTTTTCACCGAACATAACGAAAAATATGAAACAGAAAATACAACAGGATCAGTATCCTATTGGGCTTAATTTTGTTAATGCATTCTGAATGTTAAACAAAACACATCTAGTCGTCTTTGAGTATGCATTAAAAACTTTGTTATTGCCCGTTTAATTAATTTATGTTTATGGTCGAAAAGTTTAAACGACAGCATGCTAGTGTTTGTATTAAATGCAGATAGTAGAATTAGTCTTAATTTTATTCGCACATATCACACTTATCACAAAATAGGATGAATCACATAGTCTCAAGTCTATTTCTTGAAATATTCATATGCAGGTGCCTAAAATATGAGACAAAGTAATGTATGCGGCAATGCAAATTGTATGGATGTATTGGTTTCTGAACCCAATGACAGATAAAACAATAGAATAAAGTTCAAAGAAAGCTTACAGATTTAAAGGGAGGTGGTGTCTGCTCATCTATGTATCAATAAGTATTTTGATTGCATAGAGGACAATATCAAATTTACGCATAATTTACTGTAACGTTACCTGCAAATCTGCTTTGAACTTCGCAATGTGTTTGCAGTAATGTGGGTGCAGCAACAGCTTACCTACAAGAAACTTAGAAATGGTAGAGGGACGTTCGCCGATCGTTCAAACGGAACTCACTTGTTCTGTTGTGCTTTACGGACTTTTTCTTGCGCCCAACCAGCGACCGCATATCGGTGCAAGATATAGGCAGAATGGCATTACCGACAAACATAAGAAATTCATAGATGCGTGAGTTCAAATCTCACCAAGGCGTCAATGTTTTCACATTTGGGTTAATATGAAAGACAACGAAGACTGAAATGGCCATTTCTGTCTTATAAGCCGTCATCAGCTCACCGATCGCCCCTCTACCTATGTATATTCCCGATCCCAACCGATAGGACAACGAACCCGTGGCTCAGTGGTTAGAAGCGTTGGATTTCTGACAACTACATCGCGCGATTGAGCCCCAGGTGTTTTACACTTCGGGGTCGGGTATGAGTGGCTGACGACGGTTAATGAGTTAGAAACGACCATTTAGTCACCCTTGTCTTTGTCGGTAAAACTAAAAAGTATCCGCTATTCGGAATTTTTAAGCGAGTAAAGACTTTCATGTGATTTTTTGGACTTCATGAGTGTTTAGGTGTTGCCAAGGCATCTTAAAGTGTTAGTTTAATAATATAAGCGCCAAATTAAATGCCATCTCATGAATTATCGAGGATAATTCACGTTGTCGGTGAATCCACATTGTCACCAAAACGTACGCCAGGGTTGTATGCGTCGGCAGTAGCTCCAAATTTCCCAGTTAGAACTTTAGTTACAAATTATTTCAATAACTGCGACAGACATTAATTTAACAAGCTCGTACCCACTACCGTTTGATGAATTTCAACAAAACGTCACGGATCAAATTTAACTGATGTCTTTGTATACGTATTCACAAACACACTTACAAAGACATCAGTTATATTTAATCCGCGTCGTTTTGTTGAAATTCATCAAACGGTAGTGGGTAAAAGCTTGTTAACGTAATGTATGTCACAGTTATTGAAATGAATTGTTACTTAAGTTCACAAGCAAAAAACGTACGGTTGGTCACGTAAACTGACTGCACGGAAACCAGTGAAAACTCTATAATAAAACTGTAAGCAGACACAATTTATTTGCAGTAAACGACATTCATTTGAGAAAACACAGGATAAGTACAAACAGAACACAAGAAATAGTACAAAGGCTATAGAAAGTTTATTTAAAACTGAAATCTCAAAGGCTCAGTTGTTTACTTCAAGTGCGTTCATCTTTTATCTGGCCTTTCTACGTTTCGTACAAATATGTCCAATGAAGTAGCAAACTACGACTGTAGCATCCATTAAACGCTAATGCTTGCACATTTGCTTAAAATAGTTTTTCGAGAATTTTTTGGAATTTTTTTTTATTTTGCACTCCTTAAGTTGAGGTAAGTTATGGTTCTAAGGGTTTTGCATATAACGTTTCTAAAGAAATAAAGCTGTTTAAAAGGTAACGTTTTGAACAGCTGAATAGTGACCAAGAATTTAAAGTAGAATAATCTAGTTAAAACTTAAGACTTCCCCGCCTGTGTTTGTATGGCGCTTCATCATTTAACAGTGGGATCCATTGGGTTTCGGTGTGCCTTTGAAATTTAAGAGAATGTTTTGTACATCTCACTGTCTTCAAGCAACTGTCCAGAAGCAAAATTTCACGTTTAAAGTGAGAGAAAGGCGCGCGCCACTGCAAAAATTAATCGTCCTGCGTCCATCTTAGCCATCAAAATAAAAAGCTTTTGTAAATTATAACCTGAAAAGTGTGTTTGAGGACGTTTATTCTATACACATGGCAGTCTTTACTGTAATGCTATAGCGGTAAAGCTGGTAGTCCAATAGATTAAGAGACCAAGCATCTATGACAACTGCCTGCGGTAAAAACACACTTAGTCAAGTGTAAACTTTTGCGCGATCGGCAGTCTCAAAACATAGTTTTAAACGGTTTTTTGTAGATGATTGTCCATTTGAATCGTCGAGTTCGAAGCGAATTGAAGCGTTCGAACCGCCTTTTTATTCCTATAAAAAGAAATCCCTATTTTTCTTCAACAAAGAGCTCGCTTTTATTTCCGTATTGCAGTTGACGTCTTTGTCGTTGCAGCAATTATGGCATTGTTCCACGGCTATAGAAAAAGACATACTGGGTGTGGAGATATTGTAGAAACCGTTAATGGCGTGACCGTTCCATTAAAAATTGCTTACTACGAGAACTTACGTCGTAAGATTAGTTCACCAACGCACGCCTTAAATTTAAAACAAGCGTCTTGTGATGGACCTTTTTGGGTAATTTTAAATAGTTGCATATTTCTATAAAGCACGCGGGCTTTAAGCCATGGGAACTTGGTAGGACGTTATCGCTGCCCTTTAGAGACCGAAATCAAACAGATGCATAGTTTTACATTTTTTCCAAAACTTTTGGTTTCCTGGAAACGGTGAGTTCATTTTCATGCTAATTTGACTGATTTATGCCCAAAAAAATAAATTATCAACAAACAGTAGTTTTTTGACATTCTTCACTGATTTCAATGCTCTCTGTAGGGATATTGTACAGATTTATGCTCATATACGTCTGAAATATGTGGAAAGACACGGAAAATTGCGCCGACACCGGCCTTAACTTTAATCTTCTTCGTTGAACAAATTACAGGCAGGTGCATTTCACTTAAAAATAATTTATAATGGAACGCGTAAAGAAAATAAAAAAATGCACAAGTTTGTGGCACTTCTGAATGATGATATAGACTGTACCCATCACGCGGTATGGATAACATGACTTGCTGTCCTCTGCATAACCGCTGGAAAATAAATGTTTGCAAATAGTACGAAATACTAAACCGTAAGCTTTTGTCCTTGAAGTTTTCCAAATTACCGCGAACGTTCTTCGAAGCGTTCATGCGTTGTGTTTAAATACGCTCTTTTTATTAATATTTTATATAAACCAGTTGTTAAGCTCTTGTTTTAATGAACTAAGAATGTTTTTCATAACTATCGCCCTTCGTATGAACTACAGGAAATGTGTGAAGGATAAAATGGGTGTATACGCGGACACTCATACAATTAAGGGGTTGGTAAAACGACGGTGGAGACTGGTGTGGCCATTTCAGGCTTTTAGCTGTTGTCAGGCAGACATACGTCAAATTATGCTTGAGACAGCCGAAGTCTAAACACTTTCTGAGGCTCACATGTACATATATTAATTACCAAAAATATGACTGTCCTATTAGTTGCTGATGTTCTATCTCCCAGAATATTTCTGCGCCAGTATATCTAGTATTCAAATAATGATGATCATGATGAGGAAAAGTGTTGTTTTAAGGTCACACTTTGTGCTGATTGTTCAGGTTTGGTCTTATACGGATTTCATCAACCAGATAGGAATGAAAAAAAGTAGGACTAAAGAAATCTGTCTGGGGACAGAAATATAACTTTGATAGCCAACCACAGTCAGAAATGTGTTTGAAATTTGAACGACGTTTGTACTTGCTCTTGCATGCTTTTTAATGGTTTTATTGGTGCAAATGCCGTGTATGTGTTGACTGATCAATTTCAAATTTAGACAAAAAGGTAAACCATAATTCAATGTATCAGGCACTCGCAAAGCAGTTTTCTGCCATGACCGCATGACTTCTCAACGTTATTACGGCCAGTCATCCTCGAAATAGTTCAAGCAAAAAAAATAAGCAATAAGTAATTTGGCTTGCGAAAAGTCTCTAAAAGCATGTCAACTGACCAGCGTACCTCTGCCAAAAAATAATTATTCAGTTTAGGCAGCGGTGAGCAAGGGATAAACGCAAATGGGCCCGAAAAGTTTTATTTTGTCGGTCAAAGGCATCACATTTTAGCAAAACGTATATGAACAATACAGGCAAGTGTGTGTCAATTGAGGAAAAGCGGCATGCAGAGGCATGTTGAATAAGCGCATTGAAACAACGGGAAGACTGAAATAGGATAAGTACAGAAACGTTCAAAGATTCCTTTAGAAGGCTCTTATTGGAAATAAACCCTATAAATAGATGCAATATCCAGTCCTGTGTCTGATCTTAGACAGAGATTGAAGAAAATATGATTGAGATCGGAAAAACGAGCGTTACATTGGGCAGACATAGTAATGTCGTTGACAAGGGTATGGGTTATGACTGGGGTTGCCAGTTCTGGGGGGAATTATTTTGAGCAATAGAGCCGAAAATCTTAACACTCTGTGATACCACAAATTTGACGATATGCTCACAATTCAATGACAGCGATAAAGAATTCATTGCCCTGTTGCAGGCATTATCAAAAAGATACTGTATGGTCGTATTTTTAATCCGATGACCAACATAAAGCATTTGGACCACACTCACGCAACAGCCATTGCGAGGCCGTTCGATTTCCTCCTTTGACACATGCAAAAAATATCGCCAACGGTTTCCTTTTAGTATAATTGCTTCTCAAAATAAGTAATCCCGGCAATAAACCACAGCTTGTGCCATGAGGTTGACTAAAAGAAAAATCATTTTGGCTGAAGATATGTTGATAGGCAAAAAGGCTTTTGTGAAATCACATGCAAAGGGCCCAGCCGGCGACTGACAGACTGAAATTAGATAAGAGTTTGCCACTGTAAACCTACTTTTGTCCGTCTATGTGGAGAATTTACCTACTGTAATATTGCGGTGTGTCTTCTGGCGATGGGGAGCTTCACCGGCATCAATTATCTTTATTGAGTGTCGATGGATGTATTCAACCTCATTTAGCCTTCCGACCGACTGAATTCCAAATCTCATATAGTTTGATAAAAAACAAATGTCGTGTCAAAATCGGTACTTCCCAAAAGTACTTTTTGCTTCTTCCGATGCTTTCAGTCAGTGTAAATCTAAAATGAAATCGTCCGCAAGAGAAATGATGCAAAAGGAATATCTGTGATGGATGAGTCATTTATCAAAGCATGCTTGCTTTCAAGCTTTTTATTTAAATGTGTTTTGCCTGGCCGGTACACAGGTAACATCTCACTATAACTTTCTCCCAAAAGCCATCGCAATAAAAACAATGGAGCACTTCGGTCATCCTTGTGCCTCTTGACTTATTGTTCACATATCTGATTATTTTTAATTCGTGCCCGAATCCAGTGGGGTTTTTCTGTTGTTTCGTGCTTATTTTAGCCTTAAGACAGGTTTTCTAACTGCCTGAAGAAGCCCAGCTTCTTCACATGACTAGAAATGTGAGAAGCAAATGTGCTAAGCTCTTATTTTTGCATCATAATGGGGACTCTTCGATGTAATTAGCAGGCGGGAAACATGTGATTCCACAATTTTAACAGCTAAGGTCGGATCACATTCTTGGACTTTGTAATCATCATTAGTTTCCTTAATAGACTTTGCAGTAATTCGAGCATAACATCATAAAACGCATTGCAGGCAGCAGCAACATAGTAGTAAACGACTGAACAGCAGGTTATTGTCAACGTAGGAGATTGTAAGCCCAATAAGTCAATCTGAACAAGAAGTATGTTACTTATAGAAAGGTGTAGAGGATAAAAATTTAGGGACCGGAAAACGCTCTTTGATGGTATTTTTGCGCAATATTAAATGGTGAAACTCATTTTGTCTCATCATCTACTGTCATTGAAAGCATGCATTTTTTACCGTATAAATTTGCCTTCTATGCAGTGGGTGTAAAACCGAAGGCACGGATTTCCGGTATGTTTATATAATGATGCGGTTTATTCGCAATTAATTGTCCAGTTTTGCTTTATTCGTAATTTGTTGGATTCAAAAGAGTTATTCTTTTGTCAGAAAATATATTAGATTATGCTTTATACATTTTGCGCTTACTTACATGAATTAATCATGTTGTTGCTTCATGTGTTCTGTTTCATTTCAAAATCTTATGCTGCGAGGCATTTTAACCCGTCTAGGAACTCTTCAATCATGTGCAGGCAGAAACCTTAAAAAAACATCTTGCCCTTACAATGATCACAAATCGGATTACTCTCAATGCGAATGAAGCATAAAGCAGTAAATGTCCTTCTTCAGGATGGCATAATTAGATTTCATCAGAAAGACAAAGAGAATGAATGACAGAAGAAAGGAGAAATTGCAGCATTTTTCTGCCCCTTTTCGAAGGCACTTTCCCAGGCATTTGGCCGGCACAAGTTGGACTCATCTGAAAGTTTGATATTTTATGGCGCATAACCTTTGGCCTATATTTAGCTACTAAGTGTATATTGCAATGTCTGTCACAGCATATTCAACATAGTCTGAAGTTTGCCCTAAAAAGATTAGTCAGAAGGCTACCCATATATTCCGCCTGAATTATGTAACACAAATAGAATCACGTCAACATACTAGCAAAACGGCAATCATCCAATCAGCTGAAAGTATTGTTGCGGTATGCTAAAACCGAGTGCAGAAGAAAAAAATCAGACAAAATGATTAATCGTACAACTTTGTCCGCGGAAGCATGCAGACACGACACGGGAGGCCAGGGCATCTCGACTTTAAATTTTAACGACAATTGTCGCGCGTCAAAAAGGCCTGGGTAACGATCAACCATCTACTTATGCTACGCAGGGCGAGATTAATTTGCACGCAGACTAACAGCAGACGCCAAACAATGCGCGTGAAATTCTCGCCATCACTTTAAGAAATTTCTCAAGTTTCCTATCGTTTCGTTGTGGGCAAACCAGATATTTCGGAGTAATCGGGCGGTCAAAGCGCAATTATTCATAAGATATTATGACGTCAAGGTTACAACTCATCGGATAGGGTCCTGCCACACCGATATGTTTGGGTCGGCGGAGATGCATGCGAAGACAGACAACCCTTTAGACAGTCAGCTCATCAGTAATGGTTATCTTGTCCATTAGTCATCAATGAGAAAACTGTCACCTAGCCATTGTCAACGCCAACAATGCACGGACAGGGTAGTTAATCACGCGAAGTGCGGGAACGACAACTTATCCAAATGACACTATCAGTGAGCCAAATTGCCGGCTAATTATCAGTATCGTTACTGGCGGCGTTCAGCGTATGTCCAACACTAGGACGGGGTTCAGGGATAGAGATGTATTTGTAGTAGACCTTAAATGATCGCGGACGTCTCCAATAAATACAACACTCGTTTCATCATCATTCAGTTCGGCTGTGTTAAGATGGAGTCGAGAAAGCCTTAGGCGGGTTTTGACGCAGCGGACTACGAACTAGCATTGGACTCAAGCGATAGTGCCAACAAGGCGCCAAACATGACAGGATGCAGTTGACGCGAGAGCTGCTAATTTTAGCGGATATGTCGTTGCACATTACAAAAATAGCATTAACAACGAAAACAAGGTAGACTGGAACGGACATTTCCGTTCTATTAGCAGTCGTCAGCTAGCCATAACCAGCCCTTAAACGTGCGATCCCTGACGCTCAACAAGGTGATTTGTTGGTCAAACGTCTCACGTCCGAAACACTGAGTCGCTCGATGTGGTGATCTGTTGGTTATGATCGGGCATATACAATGGTTGAGGGACAACGAGGCCGTATCTCAGTGGTCAGAGTGTTCGGCTTCTAACCAGCGAGTCGCGGGGTCGAGCCCGAGGGATTGCACACCTGGGGGCTAGGCATGGCCAGCTGACTGCAGCTTACAGGCCAGAAATGGCTACTTCAGTCTCCTTTGTCCGAAGCAGGAGCGCCATCTCACCATATTATGCTCTTTCCATCTTTTGCAGTTGTTACCACTGACGGTGGGCTCAAGAGTAAGATCTTAAACGAGTAAGTTTTTTTCCGACGATCTAGTTATCTTCCCTTAAAGCGTGCACATGTTACTCTTTGCGATAAACACAGTGGAATATTTTGAAGGAAGTCGGCATGGTTCTCGTAATCACCTGCTGACATGGTGGATCAAAGATGTTATATTGTATATAAAGTCACCTTGGCGGGTTCATATTTAGAAGGGCGCATTTCGTCCGAATATGGAAAAAGTGGTGCGCAGTTCCGTCATATTCTCAGTCTGCTCATTAGCAGCGTGACTAATTTGAATTGGTTTGAGAAAAAGCAGCCGGGAACGATCATTAAAACATATTCAGACAAAGAAAGAGCACTAGATTTTGATAATACGATTCCGACTGGTGGGATCAAAAATATGGCCGGATTGAGAAACGAAGTTCAGCACATTTAGAAACAATGTTGCTTTCTATGCTTTAGAGAGTGGAGAAAGGGAAGTTAATGTTCTTGAGGGTATTTGACCTTCGAAAATAGGCTTATAAGCCTACATTCGTCTGAAAAAATGTCCAAAAATTAGGCCTTTTGCATACATTTAGTAAATCATCAAAATATTTACTGTCCTAACCGTCTGTGTCTCTGAAAAACTTTGATCCTTACCAAAAAGCGCACGAAATTCTTCATTTTTGCGATATTTATGACACAAACGGGCTCCAGGCACCTGTATGGATGTAGAGGCTTTGTCAGGACTGAGACTCCAGAAAACATAGAATTTGACCTTTTCTTGTGTAAATGATGTTTGGACTTTAGTAGTTGAAGGAATGGGCCAAAATGTCGAGCTGTTATGCCATAAATAATAGGTAGACGAAAGTTATACTTTCATTTCCACAGGATTCAGAAACATCATGTGAGGTGGTTTAGAAAAATATTCCTAAAGAATTTATACGGTGCTTTGCTTTGAAAAATGCTTCTTTCAATTTTGATGTTAGTTTATAAAAATAAGTCATTGCGATGAAGACATGCGACAAACAGAAAAATATGCTTTCGCGACCGAAACTTACTACGCTGCCAATATCTTTGCAGCGACGTGAAGCATTGAAACCACAATAATATGTCTGACCTTAGAATATATTAGACATTATGTCCCTAACAAGAATAGACAAGTTTGTGCAAATTATTGCTGTTTTATCCGAATTACTGTGAACTGCCACTAACTTAGTATACCCACAGCAAGTCATTGTCAAAAATCTTTATTCCCACAACTCCATTTTCGAGTTGGTTTAGAGCGAAAACCCCAAAGTAGCGTTCTCATATTTTTGTACACACGTGGTGCAATTCACTGTGAGCGGCTTACTTGTATTATGTCACTAAATATCAAATCGCAGTTTAAAATGGCTGTACTGTGGCCTACTATTCTACTGAACATTTCCGTTTCGAAAAGGAGAAACCGCTTTTTACATAGAGAGACTCCACGGAGTGCCTTTTCCGGTTTCTGCCAATCTAAGCAAATTCTAGATGTTATGCACTTTGCCTGACACCTTACTTCTTCGTTCTTTGCTGCCTAATAGTGTATTCTTTTCTATTTCCAGCAGGTATAATGTGTACGCATGGGACGCTTGTTGAAAAAGATGCAATTGGTGCCCGTTGATATTACCTATGAGAAGAATAGCGGCATGATTTCTGAAATCACATATGAGCTGTTAAATTAAACACTGTTTGCGTTAACAAATTCTCTGTTGTCCTACTACAGATAAAACACCAATTTTACGTGAGTATTTTTTTATTTGATGTCCCCTTCAATGTCACAATGTAAATATTAGCTGGTTAAGAAGGTCGGTAAAGGTAGGAGAGCATGGTTTAGTGCTGTAGTCACTTCACGTTTGCGTTGCCAATCCGGCCTTTTGTTTGAAAGAATTTGCCAGCAATATATCTCAGCTAGGTCTCCGATGTATACGTTTTTGATTGAAAATGAGGGCAACGAAATTTAATTCGGGCAATGTTCCTTAATTGCGCCTATTTTGGATTAAGGGTTTCAACTGCAACTTCTCTTCAGGTTTCGGCTCTAGAGTATTTCACACGAAGTCATTTGCGGCACCATAAAATGATTGGGTCAGTAGCGTTTAAATGATTGGAAGTCGTAATGAGGGGTGATCAACTGGTGGCAGATGTTTTAATTATGCATGCACCCTCTTTATTCTTAAGCTATCTACTCTCTCCTATCTCCTTAAGACTATTCAAGCAACGACTTAAATACTTTTTCAAGGCATTTTAGAGCTTTTTTACTAGTTATGGTTAAACGTTTCTTTTTTCCTTAGTTTATCTTACCAATTCATCTTTACCCTATTGCCAATTTTACCAAAAATATAAGCAGTCCTGAAGCCATAATGCAAGTAATTTTCCCAAAGATATCTGATAACAAATGTTAACTGTGCTAAGTAACTCAGAGGTGCAATCTAAAGATGACATTTGCAGTGGCAATTAGCATTTGTGCAAATGACAAGTGGTATAATTAATGCTTAAAGCAAATGAGCCGAATGGGTTTGAGAACAATGCCGAGGACGGAATGTGCAAAACCAAAATCAATGTGTTTATTTTAGACTTAATCTAAATTATTTCAGTTAAGGCTGATCTTAAGGCATTTTAACATTATTTTAACGTATGTCTGCATGTCCTCACAAACGGACGTCAAAAATGCCAGTGGTAATATCCGAATCGACCGACCTCCATACTTCCTTGGTGCAGTAATTATGCTTCTGTGTAACGACGCTGAAACTGTCATCAGTGTAGGGAACTCACCATTATGGTTGGTAACCAGAAATATCTGTCGCGAAACCGGTGCTGGCTACTTATGCGTACTGTTATTTATTCATGCGTCTGACAGCCAAAGCCTTAGTTAATTTTGCTGAAGTCCGGTGTTTTTTGGACACCGGGCAGCAGTCTATTTCATGGGCGTGGAGTTAGGTCATAGTCTCCACAGTTAGATTTTAAGGTATCGGGCAGATGTGTCAGAGCAACTCTTATGCTAATGTTAATTCTTATGACTATAACGTGACATCCATTACCGCTCTGAAATTAAAACTGACTGATGAAAGCTTTTGTTATAATGCTTTCACCTAAAACACTCGACTGTCAGGTCATCAGACTAACAGATTGGGTAAGACTAAATTAAATGGTCCTCTAAGCAGGACACAATGGCAGAAGCCGCCTGCAATAGGGGTTGTTTTGAGCCAACGTCGAGTGAAATTTGGGGGGAAGTATATAGCACGGGTTAGATTTCGGTTGACGATTAAGTTTAAGGTAAAATTAAAAGCTAGGGGTCATTAAAACTAGAATCAAGTTTAGGATTAAGATCCGGGCCAATGTTGGCTGCAGAGTTAAGGCCTGAGTTAGGGTCAGGGCAAAGATGAGGGCAAATGTTAATTCAAGGTTTAGAAACGGAAATATTTGCCCCTTTTGGTTCAGTTTTTCTACTTATAGCGAGTGTGTATAATCACATGTCCAGTTTAGGGTATCATAAAGGCCAGTCTTACGCTAGATATCTTGTTAACAGACCCTGTAGAGGAGCCGATGACCCCAACGGGATTCTTGTCTTATATGCTACGAGACAAGTATAGGTTGTATTGGAAATCATAGCAGTTGGTTTAGGTTTTGTCCTCTCGGAGATGCCATCAGCGCTGTGAGCTTGACCAGAGTTTGCATATTTTGATTGCCCAGGGATTCCTTCTTTTTTCTGATTTGTCGATCTTGTTAATCTCTCTGCTGTTCTTAAATTAGCCGGACTAAGCAAAAACACCAGTGTTAGATTGATAGGAATCTCACCTCACTGAGAAGTGAACTAGTTCCTACTTCTTCATTGCTTTCAGTAAAAAACACGACTGGTACTGATTGGTTATAAATCGTGTCCTATATTTTTGCGGTTTTTACGGACTGTTGAAAATGGCCATCTATATTTCAGTTTGTTAACTGGTTTGCTTTTATGATACTGCGACATACTTTTGAAATTAGTGATTCGCTCTGATTGCCAATGGGTCGTTGAGCGCTAGTCGTCCTTAAATTTAACAGTCCATTTTACGTTTCGTTGCGTGATCAGAATTAGTCGCTAAACGCTAGTAACCTTCCATTTAACCAGATGTTCGAGTGACGCCACTGACCTCTCAGTTGTCGGCCAGAAGGCCAAGTCGTTTGGTCAAAGGCGAGCGACTTTAGCGGAATCGTAAAAAGACTTCTGTTGCCCGGCTTTTCTTTGCCTTCTGAGACTACGGTATGTTAAATGCGCTTTCGCTTACAAAATAAAACATTTTCAAACCAAGTTGTCACGTTTAGGTATAATTTTAGGAAATTTGGTACTGATGATGTTTCAGCGCGTCTCCAATGACCTATCTAACAAAAAAAATGTATGTCATCTGCATAAGGCGTAAAAAACCTATCCCCTAGTTCTGCATTTTGAATTAAATATAAACCGATAACAGGTGACCCCGTCGACGCTCACCTCATTTTTAGGCGTTCATTTTGTATTAAGAAATATCTAGTATCTAGGCAAAGATCTGAGAGGTAAGGATGATCAAATGCCAGACTACCTTAGCAGGATGCCATGAACAGGGAGACCATAAACATAGCCAAACTTGCATCCTCAGCATATGCCAATGCCTGGCCATTCTCCCCCAAGATTTGTTCATGCCTCACTTCGAATAGGGAGTTGTGTGTGTCCTATAGAAAAAGCATGAGCAGGTGAAGGAAAGCGGACAGTAGATCCAAAGGTTACAGTAGCAAACACCGACAGTTCTGACAAAGTTCTTCATTTGGACAAATACCAGGAGATTATTGATACTAAAAACGTTTGAAAGGCAAGGTTTATGCGCATTTCCTATATGCCAGATAATCCCCGCGGGACCAATTTCGAAAATAACCGCAGTAAAGCTAATTGTTTTTTTTATCAGAGAAACCTATAGCCTATTCATACGTCCTGTGATGCTTTTCTCCTGACACATAAATGTGGGCATGTGGGTAATTTATTAATACTTGCGGCAAAAAGTAGCGTTAGGCTTGACGCAAACGGCTTATCCGTCCAGTGCACAGCATAGGCACCGCTCACGTAGGCTGGAAGCATGTTCATTGATACAGTCGGGTATCTAATCGGGCCACATGTGGCGTACGCAGACCAGCAGTTGCAATCTGGACAGTTTCTGCACCGAATACCAACACCAGATGGCCGATAGGCCCCGACAATCGACTGGTATGCAGGAGAGAAAAGACAGAGGAAGGCCGACAGCGAGAACCTCATCCGCAGTATACTTCACTCCACGCGTCAATATAATAAATCCGATATTCCGCTCTAGGACGAGGTGCTTAAACTCGTGAATCGGAAGGTCGCCAATTAACCCGAAAACGTAAATCGCGCAGTCAGTTAACACTCACCCACCGCGTGCATCAAACTGCCACCTTCCACGCAAGTGAGAAGTGTGCATCTCGACTCGGACCCCATGCGGCTTCGGCTGCAGGGGTGACTTGAGTTCAACACTATCCCGACATGCCAAGTGTCGTGGACTGGAAGGTCGCTGATTGACGTCCGCACTCGGTTCATGCAGCTCCTCGATCGTGCCAGCCACCGCGCCAATTTCCCACTCCAGTCTGCTGATCGGCTAGGACAGCGGCTGGGGTGTGGGAATGGGGACGGAGAGTGAGGTCGACGACTCAGCGCACTTTTCTCACTATAATCAATCTGACGCGCTTGAAGCTATCACGATGCGCTAAAAGCCGTGGCTTGGAAGGTTGTAAACTGACGGGCTAACTTGGACCTCTTCCTTGACCGGTGGTGGTCTGAGAGTCAGGCTGCAATGGCTCCTTTTTAATGTGGCCTTTATGGCACTCCCATCACAGTGTGGGATCCGAGCGAGGCGTTGGCGGCATGCCTAGGTGCGGCTTCGGCCGTGCCAGCCCTCAAATCTCTGTTGTGTCGGTTGGAATCCTGGTTATTTGTTGTGTGCACCAGGGGATGTGATGGAACGCCAAGGTGAGGATCCGTCCGAGCCATCCACCTGCGGCATCCCTCGTCTCCGGTCTTCTTGACTCTGTCCTGACACCGGGCCCAGGCGGGGGAGGAGGAGAGAGTGTAGGTAGATGCAGCTCAAGTCTACTGGCATTATAAACCCTTGCGCAAGTCACCGTCCCTGCTCCCACCATCTGCTATGGGGCATACGTTGAACATTGTCAGCAATGATGGTCGAACTGTCGTGTGTGTGTGTGTGTTTGGGGGGTAGGGTTAGTTGGCTGACAGATGGATTGACATTCAGACTCATTGGTTACATATTAATTGGACCGTTATAGCAGTCTCACCCACAAGGAGTACGAACCTCCTAACCCCTTTGTCTGAAGACCTCGGTGTGTTCTTCAGGAGTTCGTGTCGTGTTAGACACTGGTTGCAAAGATATCTCAGTCACTTGCGTCTTATCCCAGCATCTAAAGGCTGACTGACCCGGACAGTCGACTCAGAGTCTCTTCTGTCGCGCTTATAAACTACTCCAATATCCTAGAAATCGCGGTTTGGAAGGCTTCTAACTGAGGGGATAAGTCTATCCTCTCCGAAAGAGGAGTCAGAATGCAACAGCTTCATATTGCGGTTGCCCCTGTGGCATTTTCATTTAGATGAGGCTCGAGCAGCCCCTGGTTTCGGAGTAAATTTAGCTCAACATGCAAAAACAAGGTTTGTGTGACACTTATCGGCATGCTGCGTGAATTCGTTCGCCATCTCGTCCAATCCCGCTTCCCGTCTTTCTGGTCTTAGCTTGACGCTGAGCCCAGGAGTCTGAGGGAAGAGAAAGTGCGGTAGACACGGCGCAAGTCTATTATCACTTTTAACTGATGCAGTGCAAGTCACCGCCTTACGTCCACCTTGATTTGGTTCGCAAAGCGGACAGGACGACGGTCGGGCAGACAAAAATGGTCACTACTATGTTGCATTTGATGTCCACTCCGGATTTAGAAAGTATTAGCAAAAATGAGCTGGTCTCGAACAATTAAAGGCAAAATGCCATTTTTTTAAATAACTGACGACTGTTTTGTGCCGTCATTCTAACAAAATACCTTCAAGAAACTATTTTCAGTACTCTACCAACAAGAAATCATAAAACCCTCAGAGGCAGACAGTATCTTGATATGTATTCTGACCTGTTTGTTATCCACAGAACCTCTTAAAGCCAAAACCACATATGTTTGCTAAATATCTTATCAAACATTTCGGTTGTATGTCAGCGTCTCCATCATATCACGCCAATGGGTGAAATAATGCGTATGGAGAACGGACAGTTCTTAATTTTAAAATCTGTTTGGAAACTTTAGAGCGACAAGTCAAACGTCGACCTTAAACTACACGCGTCCACTGGTGGAAATCTGTAATTCTTGGGCTTAAAAGTAAGATGGTTATCTATTTCTAGCCTGCGAGGGAGCATTTGTTGCAAGTAGAGTCCATAAGTTTATTAATATTTAGGAGCTTTAGAATCAAGACGCTAACAGAAAATTCTTCAACATTTTCGAAATTAAATACTAGCTAAAGTAACTGAAGAGAAAATAAACGTTTGAAAAATTATAAATGAAGACACATTTCTGTTTAGAATGGTGTTAAATGCAGTTGGGTCTACCGGTAGTCATCTTAGTCATGACTTTTACTCGGGCAGTTCTCGCTTAAGACTTCACCGAGCAGAGACTGCTGCAAAGCGGGTCTTGCCTCGTCACACTGCGCTGATGAGACTCGAATATTTTTGTCTTGACAGGCGCGCTCAAGCTAATTAGGGACTTTTTAAATGAAGCATTTTTATATTTATACCATGACGAAATTAAAATTCGATCAAAATGCCTGTTGTATCTTGTCAGCGGTTGATGCGTAAAATCCCTAGTTCCCATTGTCGACGTTTAATAAATGCTGCAACAGGTCAAAGGCTGCCATAAATTAGAGCGGGCAAGTTTTTTACGTTACATGATATTAAAAAGTTGTTAGACCTGTGCCACAAAAGCCTTATTTTAATAAAGTAAAGGGAATTTCGATAAGTAGATTCTCAAGAATTATTTACCCAGCTTTAATAAATAGAAGATTACTTCACACTTTCCTGAAGTTTTGGCTTGCAATTCTACTGATCCAATTTAATGGAAATGGAAGGACCATATCAAAAATGTTCTTTAAAATTCTTTTATAAATTTCTTATTTTAGATTATTTAACTCAAAATACGTCAAAATGCTCACAAAAATAAGAAACAGATACAAATACCCTGCCAACTAAAAAGAAGCGTCAATCCTCCATATCGGCTATAAATCATTTTTCCAAAAATTAAAAATCACAGCCAGAGGGCGGTGGTATACCTCCAGACCTGTTAACTTTATGCAGTATACAAATTTTTAATGGGCGTAAAAAGTCTAGGCCATCAGTACGGCACCCGTTACCCTTTAGGCGGATGTGATTTGCCAAAAGAATATAAGCTATGGAGTCGACAACAAAGGTGTTTAGCTAAACTCCAGTTATGTGATATTAGGTATTTTTATGCCCGGCCTTCATTTGAATTACTAGCATGAAAGCATTTCATCACGTAGTTACGGGAATTTCAAGGTACACTCACTTAATTTGTTTTTGATAAAGCGTCAATAAATAATTTGCCTTATTTTCTTAAAATATAAAAACGAACTATTTGTACTCTTTTTGCAATTAAGTATTCGCGATGCTAGATACGTGATACGGTACATATAGATTAACAATACCTTGTCCGTCTGTTATCTTGGGGAGAGATCTCTTCTTCCGAGAATACATCGTTTAGGACCTCTGTGGATATTCAACACAAAGCAACTTCAAATCCCTCTCATAAACAAATTTATCGTGAGTTGTAACTGCAGCTTTTATTCTGCACTGTTTCTTGCCTTTGACCGTGTTAAGTTTTGTTAGCCGTATACCTAAGTTATCTTTAAAAATTCCACCTTTGTATAATCGACTGCATTATCCTCGCGTATACCGCATATTTGATGCAGTAAAGGCTGGTTAAGAGACACTCTGAGGTAAGTAACTTTCAACTTTCGGGGTTGTCATGCTCTCACTTGTCTTAAACGTGAAGATGCATACACTTTGTTAGGCGTCAGGTTTCTTACCCCTAAAATAAGAGAGCAAAAATAAATATGAAACAACGACGCCGTGCATTAATGCATCACATTCGTATAACGTATATCGTCATTTACCTGTAGCCCTGGCTTTACATATAACTATCTAACGGATTACATAAACCAGAGTTGACTGTTCAAGTAAAACCCCGTAAAGCCGATGGCCGGTTACTTGCTGACCATTGCATGACAAACACCGTCAAGCAAAATAAAATTCCCCATTCTGCCGTTCAGACAGAGCAGAGAGATACATGTAACTCTCTTTTATAGTGCATATTGCACATCCACGATTGTATAACGTGAGCTTATAATGCGCTGTTAGGGGTTCTCTTGCGATGTTTAACTACCTGACGTACAAGCCTTGAGCGTATGGCCCAATTTGGAGATAGCCTTAACTGATAGCACCAAATAATTCAGAAATTTTCACTAAATTGTCGTTATTTTTAATAATGAGAGTCATAATGGCCGATTGCGTTAACGCACAATAATTTCTCTATGCACACAATTATACCTTCTATTAATTTTGTCTAAATAGTTAGAAAGAGGAGATTTAAAGAGGCGACATTAACATACGTTTGGACGGTGTATGGCATGCTAAGGAAAGCAAATTAATCACAAAATTGGTTTTAGTGCTTTTTTGCATTTTATTAAAAAGTTCAAAATTTCCTGGCTGCCTTACCACCGACCATACATCCCACTTATTTCAGAACTTTACTTTAGTGACCCGCCACGCCAGACTAGTGATGCCTTTTAGATTTTAAATGTTTTTTCTTTATCTTAACATGAATCAACCGATGCTGGAGAAATTTGCCGTTAAACCATTCGCCGACATTGAGTCGGTAACCTCTCACGAGGCTCAGGAAACTGTGCTAGGTTACCTAATTATGAATAAGCTGATTTTAAAAGAAAGTACGCATGAGATTAAATCACAAGTCTTAAATGTACCGGATGCGTGTCGCCTTCGATTGTCATTCTCCACTTGAAAGGACTGGAGGGCTTAGCGATCACGGGAAATTAAACTGTCCGCTGTACAAAAGAGCTATATTGGACAATATAAAACCTGAGACGTAAACTTATCCTTGAACAGGCGTCCTCGATTGGAAAGGATTACTTAGACAGAGTTGTAACGTTTTCTTAATATACAGCAGGCACGTAAAATGACCAATTTACACACGGATTCCTGGCTGCGAAGACGCGTTCGTTCGGCCGCCTGTATAATCACCTTTAGTAAAATGACGTTTGAAGGCTAGATTTTTCAGTTGCTTTCCTATGTAGTCGATTTCCATGGATTTATATGGGAATCCAAACTTTAGATACGTAAATTTTTGCTTTCTTTGTTGTATTTTGTTTTTTTTAATTGCTTCTTAGGAGTAATATGTTTGTGCTTATAGTGTTGGGAATATTAGCCGTGTGTGGCATTGGTTTCTTTTTAACATCTGGATGTGTCCTTTGACTGGGTCTACACACGCTCATCCACAAGATTTGGAAAAATACTAAGCCCGGTCAGCTGTCTGTTGCCGTTCTCTACTTAGGATTGCGAGTTTAGAACATGGCGTGTCTGATTGACGAGGGCACATCTTTGTGCCATCTACAGTGGACACTCGGGAACATGGTCGATTCCGAAAAATGTGCGGGTTACGTCAAAACACATTCTTCCTCGAAGCAGTGCACTTTTCTATGCCTTTTGCTGCGGCATCAGGTCTGGCTTATAAAGAATGACGCTTTTGGCCGCTAGTTGCCTAGAATCAACAGTGAAAAAGTTGCGCGAATATTTCATTGCACAGCCTTATAGGACATATATATGTGGCTTTCTAAAATCCTCCATATAAACAGTTGATCAGTCTACCTAAACGCGACCTTATTCTTAGGATGTCAGCGGAAGCACTAGGGGAGCAAAGGGTTAGTTGCAGAACAGATCGCGCGTCTAACATGCTAGCAAACATTTTGCGATATTTAGGCTTTTGAAGTCACTGTGCTTTTTTTATCATTAAAGAATTATTTTAACCATACCCGCGCCAGAACGTCTAGACTAACAAAACTATGTTTCGCAAACTGGATTTATCAACAAAACTTTATGCCCTATAAACTTTTGCATAAGGGAAGTTATGAGTTCTTGATAAGATGTCACGTCCTTCTTATTCGCAGCATCTCATGCTACATATTTTTTACTCTCTAAAAACGATGTCTTAATAAATTTCTATGTGAAAAATTTCTTCTCTCAAATATACTTCAAGAGCGGACTGTCCCCGTAAATATTAGTATTTGTCGTATCTAATTGCAGGCGGAACAACTGTGAGGATCACTGTATTTTTAAATGTTCTCTAGGGATGATGTCTAGGTGGGTAATAAAAATTCCACTTGGATTTCAGAAGAGAGAACGCCAACTGCACAAAGCTTCTGAAGTAAGAATTTTTTAACTAATCTGAAAAATCAAGAAGTCTTCGCACGATATTTGGGATAGGGTTCAAAGTAACTGCCGCCGACTTGAATCACACTGGGGGTCGCTTCCGAACAAGCATCATTTATCATCCCTATGTAAATGTTCAAAAACGAGCAAAAACGCAGCAGTGCTCCGGAGAAAACGTTCGTTTATCTTATGCCTGCTTTTTTGAAATCAAACCTACGTGTCCTTAACACGCGCCTTAGAGACGGAAATTTCTACAAAACCAGTTGAAATTCATGGATGCCTTGAGAGACTAATGAACCTTGAAATGCAGTCGATGTATAAAAATGTACAGAGGATTGCACCCTATAAATTTTTCTTCATCCCTCATTATATGTCGGCTGAAAACCTTACGAGGCCCTCTAAGAGTTGCGTATCAGAAATCAGGTAGTCGAATTAGAATATTTGAACACTTCTAGTTTTATATTTATTTGTGTAGCAGATGGATAAATAGAAGTAGTTAACGGGTATAGTTTCTTGTTATTTTACTACTTGTTATTTATTTATTTAGGGTAAATTCGTCGATTGTACTAAATGCCTCTTTACAAACATCTCCTGGGCTTTTTTTTAATATGCATCGACTTTGATGCCGCTTTAATGCCTGATTATGGGCGCAAAAATAAGTGCAATTTTTTTGAGCGCACTGATGTGATAGCGCACATAAAAATATGTTTCAGTTGCTCCCTATCGAGCTCCTGAGGTGGTACCACAGTTGATGGAACTGTGACCATTTTGCAATGCGTTCAAAGTGAAATACATCTGGTAAGGTAGGTGTAAGTACGAGGTCATATGCATTGCCCGCTACAAAGGTTTCCTCTCGTGAATATTCCGTTTTCTCCGTACCCCGAGCGATCAATTCCCCAGACGTGCAGCAGGCTCATCTTGTCACTTATGCGAAGTGGTCTATCAGAGTTAGCAATGAAATTGTGGCGGTTGAGTAGCCGATAACATTTTTCGGCGAATGCATCTCCCTCGTCTGACAGCACAAGTCTGTATCAACCGGTCTCTTGCTAATTTAGCCTGTGAAATACCTGTGCGGGAAAAAAAATTAGGAGGGCAAAACCACTGCATTTGCTGGCAAAGGCGTCAAGTAATTGAAAGATTTGAAAATGCTGACTTCAGTAGGAGAAGCTGAGGTAAGGAACAAAACCGTCCTTACTCGCTAGTGCTGTGAGTCAATTTAAAAAGTTTGGACGACAGTTTGCATCAGCTGAGGATGTCGCAGTTGCAAGAACAGAAAATTAAATGAAATAGCCCTGTGAAGAGTTTAAGTGCTAAAGAGCCGTAGTAAACTGCTAAACCTCAAGCAAAGCATTTGAATGTATTTCAAAGATCGTGACATCCGGGCTCAGTTTCGAGTGCAAATCGCACGTTGTACAGGTATACGTGGTTGTTCAGCCGTAGGAATTCTGTTTTTCTCGTAGCAGCTAGACATCAACTAAGAACATTACTTATTTTGACGTATTCGACAGCGTTCCAAATGAAGACTCAAGCGCTTTGAGGAAACAAAAAAGGACCATATGCAGTTAGCCTTTTGAGAAGATGCATTGCACAGTCAGAATTCTTTGGCAACCTCCACAATAACCAATGAGTAGTCGACTCGCAAAATGAAGTCTTAAGTGACAGTTTGCTATTACCTTCTTTATATGCGTCGATATGCGCCCAGTAAAGCAAAGTCAGGCCACACATTAGGCAGAATAGCGGCCGCATGAGGCTTATTGACTTTGACTTGGGTTTTAGTAAACTACTCAAGGCATGGTCAAACCACGCGAGTTAAATCTGGACAGGATACAAATATAAAATATGGTTGCAATAAAAAAGCAATAATTTATCGATCCAATTAAGGGCTAAGGGGCATAATCGAATGCTGACTGTTCTGTTATTTGATCATTTGATTAGTTTTTAAAAATCGATATAAGACAGTCCGTAAGTGGACGGGGTCTAAATAACTATTGAAAAATATAAGCCAATGTTCTACGCTTTAGCGTTCCTCGTAGATTATAAATTTTCTGCATTCATTACCAAACATTTACGAAATATAAAGACTTTGGCATACCTGCACTGTTTAGGCATGGATAACAAGTTTTCGGCTGGTCGGCTTTAGTCGATCGACGTGAGGAATATCTCTCTCTATCTCTTAAGTTTCACGTTATACACACCCATTCTATCCTACCTCCTGATTACGTTTTGCTGTCGCGTGTGAACGGCTGTGTAGACTTTTTTACCAATTTCTTCTCTGTCTTCTGTGGTTCTTGACCGCTAGAGATGACCATTAATAGCAAAAAGGCTCCCACGCTGCCGCGGAGAGTGCCTGTTAAAATCCCCCTTGCATGCTATAAAAAGGGCTTCAAATTACTAATAATTCAAAAAATGATAATTGTTATTGTCCAAAATGCTTATTTTGTTTGCCAGTCTGCGGGTCTTCACATTGTTACCACCTTTCCACATGAACTTCCGAATGAAATTATTCCGAGCGCATGAACAGTCGACTCAGTTGAACGCCTGTCCAATTGGTTGGCAAGTGAGATAAATGCATTCGCTCAGCTCTCTACATCTGTACATTCCTTAAGCAATGTTTAATCTCTTAGTACTTTTCCGATCATTCGGATTTTTTTGTCTACAGCTTTAAAGCTATGGTATGCAATTATTCTTTATCTATCAAATTTTCAAGCCAATTTGCACGAACAATTGGACCATGTAAGTGTCAAGCCTTATATTCTGGTTCCCTGAATCATGTCTCAGTTAAAGACCGATAATGTTTTAAATTACCTCTTTATCGTCTATCTTCTCGATTTTATAATCCGTATTTACCATTGCATTTCACACCACAGTGTTCAATCTTGCTATTCTATATTCCGGTTATTTTAATAAATCGAAATCGTCTTCATTTATCTCATTTGTTTTTCGCTGCATGCGATTGAATTTCGAAGCCAAGCTGGCATTTCAGCGCCTTCAGTCCATCGAGATTTGCCTTTGTTAGATGCATACGAACAATAACATGTTAGTATTTTGGAATGTACGTTTTTTCAAGTAATGAGCACTATTTTAGAGCAATAGGCAGTAAATCCTCTTTATTTTACTATCCTTTCTTAGCGGTCTGTGATCTGGAGGAGGTGTGGATGGTAAGCCAGGTTGGTATTTCGAGAGTAAATATACCAACTCCGTCTTACGCGGTGAAGGTAAGGATAGGCTGCCAGCTCAGACCACCTCCGTGTGCATTTACTTCTTTACGCGCTCCTGTGCGGCAGGCCACATTGGTCGTTAGAGCCGGCACCTTTCTGCAAGAATACGAGAACACCTGTCGGCATGACTGAGGAAATGTGGAGCTAAGGGCATACACAGATCCAGCCTCGCCCACCTGACTGATTATGGTCATCGTATGGATCCTAACGAAGCCTGCCGTGTGATTTACAGCGTCCCAACTACCCTAAGCGACTGAGTCGGTGCTTACTAGCAACAGCAGAGGTACCTGCATTCAGGCTACAGAGGCCGGTCCTCTGAGAGCAGAGGAACATCTTGCACGAACCGCGTCTACCGTGAGTCAGGATCGATTAACTGTATCAGATCTTCGCGCCCCCGACTCATCCCCCTCCTCAGCCCCCTTGTGACACGGCTCAACTTAGCCCTCACTGTTAATGATTGCCTCCTCTGCTATCTCTCCATCTCCTCCCCCACTCTATTCACATACCCTGTTTGTATGAAAGGACGAACAGCAATCGATCGTACTTATCACTCACACGTTCAGTTTGTGCCTCGTTCCCATATAAATGTCCAGGCCCGATGAGAATTCATCAAAAGCACGCGTAAGCTTGACAAATGCTCTTCTGGTATTTACGTGTGTTAGCTAGCCCACAGAATTATAAATAGCTAAACTGAAGTTCTGGTAACAATCTGAGGCTGCACACGTTGCCTAAGGTTATTCAAAATGAACATTCTTATGCGCATTTAATAAAACCACGTACCAATAGAAAGGCTGTTTAAAATTATGCTTTAGTTTATATTTTTAAAAATGGAAAAAAATGAATGACGATTGTTGCCGAAATGTTATATTTGTATTAATAATGAACCCCTGTTTTGTTTTCAGTAAGCCATCATCCTGTCAGCCACTAATGCTTTATTTTACAAAAGGGAATTTGCCTGCACTGTCAGAGCTCCTGTATAACAAATTGGCCGTAAAAGACAACTCTCGGGACGGTATAGACATGGTTGCATATCCATGCATTAAATTAAGGTGATGCGTAAAAGCGCTTTAAGTTCCGACACATGCCAGAAATTACTTTACCACTGACGAATGGAGCACAGCTCAAAAATAAAACACTGGCTCCGGTTTAAGCCTAAACATACGCTAATAGTGCCATGGAAAAATTATCTCTGCTCGGTGAGTAGTTAATCATTAGCCCCTACTTAGATGCAAATCGATAAATCGGATTTGTTTCAGGATTTTGGGCTTATGCTTGTAAAAGCCACTAGGTAGTGGAAGACTCTCATTATTTAACACATGTGTACGTGCACGCGGAATGCGAAAAGTATTTATTCTGGTGCACATTTAGTAAAAAATAATATATTTTATGAGGCTTTTGCAAAAAAAATTTTTAGCTTTTAAAGGCGTAACTGTAAAACGTGCCTGTAGCCTCACTGGCAGGTAGAGTAGTAAGGATACATATGTATACAGTGCGTGACCTATCTCATGAAATTTTGGCTAAAGTTCTGAAACGCGTTTTCGATTAGGAAGGATTACTTGGTCGCAGTTGTGAGACTGATTATTTTAAGGCATACTCTTATGACATTTTGGACTTGACAGGATGTCAGCTTTAAAATGCACTTCTTTTCAATCTCCTGCAGAAAGCGTGCTCGATAAAAAATGACTACTTAAGTAGCATGCATTTTTTCCATTGATTTTCGGTGGTCTTGGAAATTCAAATATATTTTATAGAAACCACAAACAAAAATATGCTTTCTTTTGGTCAATCAATAGAAAATCACGTTTTCTTTATATTTTATACTAAAGAAAGGAGTATAATTATGTTTTGAAAAAGTTTCTAATTATGAGACTTTTTAAGACCGCGATATGTCCATTCACATTGCATCGTACCTGGCCGTTTACCACTGCTCCTCATGAAATGTACAAAATGGTCCGCATCCATTGCAAAATTTTATGGACCCTGTATGATATTTCTTTAATGACATAGACAAATATGGGATTTTGTTTACGCGGAACGCATGCACCTGTAGAGTGTAATCACTAAGCGCTAATGCAACGAATGATCAGGCGCCAAATTTGTCGGCAATTGGAAAACTTGTTTAAACCCTAATTATACTTCTTCCTTAAGTATAAAATATAAAGAAGACGTGATTTTCTATTGATTGACTAAAGGAAAGCATATTTGTGTTTCTGGGAAAAATGCATGCTACTTTATTAGTCATTTATTACCGAGCACGCTTTCTACAGGAGATTGAAAAAAAGTTCATTTAAAAGCCGACATCCTGCCGAGTCCAAAATGTTATAAGAGTATGCCTTAACATAATCAGTATCACAACCGAGACTAAGTAACCCTTCCTAATCGAAAACGCATTTCAGAATTTCAGCCAACATTTCATGAGATAGGTCACGCACTATACTATCCATGTGAGAAAATTGATACGTCATCCAAAAGACGTAATAAGGTTTATACACGTTTTCAATGGATTTGGTCTATTTTACACACTCCATGAGGTAGATTAGTAGGCGGATGGATAAGATTTCATATGTTCTGACAATTTATTATCTTAAAAATGTTCATAGTTTAAAGCTTGTTAAACAAAACTACGACTTTTCTCCATGTGTAAAATATAAGCGAATCATTTTGTGTACATATTCCATAAAATACCTTTGAGTTTAAAAGAGCGTTAAAAATCATCGGATGGTGTATGCTAATTCAGTAGTCACGTTCTCCGAGTGCGGTTTTGTACTTTAATGGCAACAGACGTATTTAGAAGCCAGCATATTTAGTGTGACCGATTAAATTTGAGAGCATTCCACACGAAACGTTTTATTACAAAGTTAAATAATTAAACACTTCTGATCGAAATCGCTGCACAACTTGAGTTAGCTGTGCTGCGGTATTTACTGATAACAATTTTAGTGTTTACATACGACATACTGATAAATTACTATAACTGAAATGACATGGCATTACTCGTCTCATATGGCAGTGGAGGAAAAAATGTTGACTCTCGGTGTAAATACAGAGGAAGAAATGTTGGTAATATGTAGGCCGGAATTGCAGTAAAATGAATTGATGCAATGCCGCTTAATTGAAAACCGGTTGAAAATCATCCAATCCCTAGCTTAGCCCAAAATGAGCAACGCTGGGTTGAAGATAAGTACAAGTAAAGTCGAACCGCCACAGAAACCGCGGTCGTGTATTTTTTGTCAAAAGATGCAAATAACACTATACAAAAGAACGGGTGAGTGGTGAAAACATAATCTTCAGAGGTACGTAACGCAAAATTACTCAGAAAACAACAACAGCGTTCTAGAATCCCCTAAGATGGTCAGAGTCTAGAAATATATCTCAGACTTATTGCATAAGGCTTCATGGCGACAACGCAAAATCTAGAGTTGAAAAAAAGGTTTGTCATAGTGGCACGCAGGACTGACACCCAAAGCGTTTTGCTTCATATTACTCGAATTTCGATTGACCCGTGGGAAAACAACGTTGACCGTTCAGCGAAGAGAGACACGTAAAGACAAAACGTTTCAGAAGACTACATGTCAAACGACTGGTCATTGGACAATAATTTGTAATGCAATAGCCATATGAAGCCATGTGTAGGAGGGGCACTTTTTTGCAATAATGGGTGAACCTTAGGAATTAGTGGAGTCTTTAGATTGTCACAGGCCTGTTGAAATGTGGACGAGTGGTCTGAATTTCCTATCTGTCCAGTTGATTGTCCGACAGGATTAGCTTTCTGCTTGGAGATCATACAACCATTTTAAGAGATGACACTTCTAGCAAGCCTACCTTCAAGTTTTCTTCCGTTGGCATATCGTGAAACATAAGACTTCAAATCAAAGTCGTGTGACGAGCCTACTCCTTACCAAACCAAATTTTCTAATGTGTTTTCTCGGAAAAGTACTCTTCTGGGATTTTCCCATGCGGGTCCTCATGAATGATTCCTTTTTACAGCCGTTTTTTGCCTCATAGATCATGCCTGATACTTCTTTCTGCCGCAGACAAAAAACTGCTTTTTGCCTTAGAGATCGTTTTCAGCTCGTTTTTGGTCGCCGTCCTATAAATATAAATATTTTTTATTAGTTATTGCGGTGACGATGTCATTTCTAAACAAAGCAGTGGATAAAAGTACGCCCAAAACGGTCTCATTCTGTGCTCAGACGTTTATGTTTTGCATCAAATGAGATAAAATTTCTCAGCTATTTGTAGACGTATGGCAAATGGCTAAAATATTTGAATATAGCATTGCAGACGGTCGGTTCCTTGTGCCATTTCGATGCATAGAGGCAATCAAGGGTACAATCTTGCAGTGATAATTTCGAAATTAACGAAGGGAACTTGTATTTTAGAAGGTAACCTACATTTTTTAATCGCTATCAATCTAATTCTGCAAACCGAAAAGGTAATTATTTGACTTTTTTATGTCGGCCGACTTTTGCCTTTTCGTTAAAACCCCCTAGTTTATAAGCACGCGCGAGTTTGCAGATGTAGTTTGAAGCAGACATAAGCCTAAACGGTGACCAGAATGTTAACTTCTGTCCGAAACATAAAACGTTCTTCTAAATGAATGACCATTTGATGCAAAGCACTAAACTAGTAAGCACCAGGACACAAGACTGGACGTACCGCTTTCAGACTGTCTTTAAGCAGTTTGAAAACAAACTCTATGTGAGGTAAAATTAAAGGAATGATCAATCATTGTTTTTTTTTCACTAACTTATCCTCGGTCCGACGGAATAATTCGGCCTTTCTGAATTGGTGTCCTCCACGTTTGAAACCAACTGCAACCTTTAAGGTATTCTTTTTTCATATTCTGCTGTCATAACAGGTTCCCGTTTGATATACACTGTTGTAAATACCAAGTAATTATCTCGGGTTCACTCAAACGAACAGCCCTGAATAGAAAACAGGTCACTGGCAGCTTCTCATTGCAATATTTTGGAGCAAAGTGGCATATATTCGGGGGAAGTGCATCTTTTAGTCCTTTTTCTGATTCCAAACACCCCTCTTCTTGCTCCTATAAGTTGACATTTTTCTGCCATATTAAATGACGAATGACCTAGTGCGGCATTCTCTTATGATTGCTAAACGGACAGTCTACAAAACAATCGTCTCCAGGTGCTTAGAATGAAAACATATTAAATAACGAAGTAATGAACGAAAGTTCGGATTTTGGTACAAGGTACTTTCTTCAGTCACCAGGCTGATGTCCTTTCAGAGATGAGGACTTCAACTAACTTTCACTACTCAAACTGACCCCGGAACATACTGATTGTTGACTTTGTCAATAACGCTTTTCCAATATCGACGGTCGTTGACTTTAAGGCCGATTCCAGTTATCGTGCATACTGAATTCCAAGGCTTAAAAATAAATACTCCATATGCCGTCCCGAGATCGTGAGCGATAATTGAACGTCGCTGTCATGCAAATAAATATTGTCGATATCCGACTACAATATGAGACGATAAACGATAAACGTTTGAATCTGCTTTATGTTTGGGAATCGAGTAGGACGGGCAGATAATAGAAAACGATGCAGAATGGTTATTTCGAACTCTTTTATTCCTAACGAAACACCCCTTGACTACTTACTTAGAATCATGTTTGAGATTTTATCAGCTCGTGACAGTGATAGTCGGATTGAAAGTAACCATTCGTTTCGTAACACTAGGAAAACAATCAGTGCTCTGGGCTCTGCAATCGACTTTGACGGCACTAGAATAAAAATGCAAGGTAAAATGAAAATTTTGGGGCTATGCCTGGATTTTTGCAACCCTTAGGGGTATGGATTTCACTTACTTCTATTTTAAATTATACTCTCTAGAACGTGATTGCATAATCGAAGTTGACTTTTTCGAAAAAAATCGGACCATCCGTGTATCCTTTATTCTCTGCAATATAAGACATATTCTTCGCCTGCTGGTACAGACATACAGCGTATTATTGACTCTTTTAATTTGCTTTAGTACATGACTTTTGTCAGTTGCCTTTACAAACTTCAGTTATCCTAAAAAGATAGCCATGAAGTTAGATTAGAGGCATGTTTACTAGCATGCATTTTAGACAGGCGTGGGCAAGAAAATTTATTATCACAAGTGCATTCAGTCGCTGGTGAGTAGAGACGATACAACAAGAAAAGATTCCTAAAAAAGACGAGGGTGATGAGAATGGCCAGTGCTGCCTTATAAGCCGTTGTCGGGGGACCGTACCCAACGCCGAGGTGCGTAACTTCCGAGGCTCGAAACCGCATCTTGTTGGTTAGAAGTTCAACGCCCTAACCACTGAGTTACGCACTCGTTTCTTATCGTTTTTAGTCAGAAATATTGACACTGGTTGATTGACTCTCAGCAATAGGTTTCGGGATTAGCTATTTTGGTTTTGGTTTTTAGGGCTCGATCCTGAAAGGGTAACAAGATTTTAATTACCAGTAAGCAACGGTTGTACTACAACATAAAAGGGAAATCCAATGTAGTCATGACAAAGCTAATCCAATTCCGCGGACGAAGAATAGCCCGTTATTGGATGACGCCTAAGGCTGTGTTGGCAAAGGTATGGTCTATGACCGGGGTTACTTGCTCCGGGAGTAAATTGTGACCGAAGAAACTAAATGGCGATACTTATTCTTAGATGTAAGCAAAGGAGTAAAAAGATTATGCTGTAGTTGGTCAAGATGCTGTAAGGCAGTCTTCGAAACAAAAATACGACAATGCAATACCTCCTCGACAGTGCCCGCACAGAGGCAATAGATTCATTTGCTATTATCAATAAATGATAAAAATAGTGCTCCCTCCTAACTGACGACAATATGCAGGGTTAAAACCTGCAATATCAAAAGGTTCCTGGAGGTCTAACTCTTTTGCTCAACGGACATGTTCCCCGGAGTATGTAAACCCGACCATAAATCACACCCTTGCCACTGTGTTTATGAATTCATATTTACTTGCAGATGTAAGTGCATGGGGCGAACCCAGGGATAAAAGTCACCCGGGTTAGTTGAGGATCTATTGGAATCGTTTTGAAAAGCCAAAATAAAATCCTTTATTCTTCAATTATTAGGCGCTACCTATCTAGCTGGTAATTCCGTCCACGCCAAGTCATCCTTCTAAATATTTTTTCATGAGCAAACAAGTCGGACACTGCGCTCCGTGGACACAGTCTACACAAGGCAGGAAAAACCCGACTTGGCAAAAACCTGGACTACGTGATCTATCACAGTTTGCATTAGCTACCACACTTCTTCAGTTTACGTGCCCCCTCCCCTTTTCCTGTAAACCTTTCACCTTTCTCTTCACTTTATTGTGCTTTTTTAAGTTACTATTGTCAGTGTGCCGTCCGTGTTTTTTAAACTACTGACCTTGCTGTTTCGCATTGATTTTCCATACAAATTCAAATTGCTGTATGCTTGTTATTTGTTTTTTATGTTATGCAACTACGCGATGCAGTCGATACTTTGTCGTCATGTTTGTGGGCACCAATATATTCTGGTGTCTATGCACGTTTAAGAGGCATTTCTCTCTTTCTTAACGACGCAGGCTTCAGAATGTCTTTTTTGAAAAACTGACTATTCTATCGGTTTACAATTGAAAAGAGCAGTGTTATTTCGCTTACCCTCCTCCAAATCAGTTGCCGTTGAACACTTTAAAAAATCTAATCTGTCATTGCCATTCCTGATCTGTCCCTTAATTCAAGTTAATCAGAATTTTGCTGACCAAAAGGAACAAAATCAAACAGCCAGAAAACGTGTAATATAGTATCTCAGTTCCTAATTTTGGTTATCTTAATTTGTGCCAACACACCACTAAAGTCGCGGAGCACAGTCGAAAACCTGAGAACGCAATTATCGAAAAGCAATACAGCATTGCAGTGAAATAAGGAAAGGTAGGCACAGATTTATTAGCTTGTCAGCTCATCTGGGTGGTCATAGATTTCCATAACGTTCTAAAATATAGCAATTCGCGTTGTGTAGAATCACTTGGTAAAATCTTTTACTAGAGGCGATAGAAATCTCAACACCAAAATCTCCGTTTCTAATTAGCTGCCGATGTCTTTTGCAATGTACTTCGTTAGCAAATCTCCAAACTGCCTGGATACCTTTCATATACACGGCGGTTATATTTCCGAAAAACACTGGCGTGCCTTTCGGTTCAAACAAAGGAAGAGGACTAATCAATTGAACAACTATTTGACATAACCCATCTAAAAATTGGTGAGCAGTTTTATGCGATGAACGCGGTAAGCAGGAATGCTCTGTCTTTGCCTGCTGCTTCGTTTATAAATGTGTTTTTCAAAGACTGAATAATGGCAGAATGCTCAGTCCTGCTATGTAGCGATACTTATAAAATTGGTGGTCTTTGCATTTCACCGTTGCAACATTCTGCACCAAAATCACTAAATGTCACTATCAAATGTGTATTTTCTATTGATTAAGGAGCCTAAATTGCACGGTTTTTAGTCCCTAACCGCACGTTGACATTCAGAGTATTCCTGTCAATTGATATTCTTGCCTCAGACACAGCCAAATGCTTTACTTGTACAGGTCAACGCATCACTAAATGTAGTGGATTTCCCGATTTCTGCTTGTAAGTTAGGATGAAAAAGATATATGCCGCGTGACAAGCCTTCATCTACCAGAAGTAAACCAGCTAGGTTTTGCAAACATGCTTAGGAAGTTTGACATTCAGAATTTTGCGCCAAAATATTTAACTAAATAAGCTGGGGCTGAAGATGTTTTTGTAACCGACTAAAAGTTTTTGGGATTTCAGCCCCTCATATCGTGGCTTGCAACTCGCAAATCTGGATAGTCAAGAAAATATAATCTATTCCCCTGCATACTTTGTGGAGACCATGAACTTCATAATAAATTTCAAAATATTTCCCTCGGCGCGTTGTCCGTTCTACCCCAACAGGCTTAAGCACGCAGTCAGGATTGTCTTCCAGGTTTGCAACCTGGGTAATGGGAAAATAGGACGGCAAATTCTGAAGGGAAGACATGTGATCTTAAGCCCCGAGCAATGAACTGGACTAGAATTTTACTAAATTATTTTAAGAGTTTAAACGGCTGAAGGATTTATTGTGCACCCTGTCCACTAAGTACTTTAACCCTATGAGGCTGATCAACTGCAAACAAAGGAATAAACTGCGCCCCGATGGAGGCTGTATACCGTCAGTAAACCCTTTCAGACAGAAGACGCTTGGACGTTCGTGTTCGAGATAATCGACATCAAGCTTCAGATTTGGTTGCTTCGCCCGTGACGCAAGTCAGTTTCCAACTTTGCATACGTAGACACAAGTCTAAAGTTATGGTCACAAATTTCAGTTTCTTACCACACCCAATTAATTCCAGTGTCTTTTAACAGCAGTTGAATGCATTTTGTCACCTATGGTTTGTCATTCATTACGCCGATAGGTCGTTTTACGCAAATTCTCCATTAATTCATACAAGCGTTAGATTCCAGAGGGCCTCCAGAATTCCTGCGTTGAACCCTTGCCGCTCCCGAATTAAATGAATGGAAACAGTTCTATGAAACATGCTTTTCGTAGACACTGCCTACTTTTGAAGCAGTTCTTTATTCAAATTGGCCTTTGCCTAGGACCAGAGCATGAAGATTTGCGTCGATATGCTAGTCTGATTTACACAACACCAGTTTTGAATTCTTTAGAAGCCTATTAACCAGTAATTTGGGGTTTTGTAGTTAATGAAGAATGGTGGATAAAAAAGTGGTTCTATTTTTTCCTTGTAGGATATTTCCAAATCATTACTTTATTGTTAGTTTAATCTTTTGACAAGGTTTACAATTAGTTGCAATGAAGTCGACACATATGTACTTAACCATGTAGTGAAAATTCAGAATTTGGCAGCAGAATGAAACTTTATTTCAACTTTTTACTTGTTCAGCCAATATTATCGGAATGTATCGTAGGAGGCAAACGAGATGTTACCTGCACTTAGAACTAAACTATCTTGTCTACCAGAAATACAGCAAAGTACGCAAGCAGTTTTGCGATGATGAAAGGTCGTTGACACGCTCATTACGATTCCACGATATTTAAGTTGTTGCGTGTTCGTCCACTAAAAGGTTCTCATAGGCTACTTGTTTAGCAATGACAGGGGGAGTGGGTGAACCCATAATCGTGGTGCATCAATATTTTCAAAATCCAAAAGTGCGTTTATAAACAAAAGCCTTTGAGTTGCTGTCGGAAGTTTTCCGGATATTTTCTGAACGATGTCACGAATCTTCTGATACGTTTTTTACCCTCGTATTACGCTTACAAGTAAATAAGCTTTTGCTGATCCTTCATTTAGTCTTTGATAAACGGGTTGAAAATTAACAATCCAGCATTTGAAGATAATGCTATATTCAAATGTAGAGTTTTAAACTCCAAAATCCAAGTCCAGTCGCCATAACTGAAGGCTAAACCAAGCAGTTGTTGGAGCATCCTAACTAATCTCCAAAGGAAATAAGTATAGCTGTCTTTATTACTTTTTTCCCAAGTCTAGCAAGCTTGGGGCTGGTCGGAAAAACTGCCAGAATATACCTATCGAACCTTTTCCTTTTAAATTTATAATCTTGACAGTTTTCCGAGATCCTGCACCACTTATGTCGTCAGGCAAACGACTTGGGCATGCAAGTGAGCAGTACAGTGTGTTTGGTCTTTTTTCAGAGTAGAACTATAGCCTACGACCAGAATGACACAGCGTACGCATTAACACAGCGAGGCAGGCATCCCTGGCTGACGGAAATAATTGTCGTTCTATCTTTCTTTCTAGTCTTTTGAACTCAAGGTCACTATGGAAGCGCAAGACTCTGCATCGTTACCACAATGGCAATACCCAACATTTTTCTTCATAAAATGACTAGATGCAACTTGATCAGGGAGTCTTTTGTTAGCTAGGAGAAGAAGGTTTTTGAGGGAAAGGAGATAAAACAAGGAGGTGTAATAATAACAGTTGTTACGAAGTCAAGGTAGAGTTGGGAATCAGAATGTATAATCCATGCAGAGTTTTTAAGCATCCAACTCTACTGGAATTTATGCAAGCGTTTTATCATCAAATGAGATGAAAATCCATGCGCACGGGCTTACTCACAAGATTATTGCCGGTGCGGACGTAAGATACTAAACAAGACAATTAAGCATCTTCATCATATCAATTATTCAGAAAGCGCTTGAATCAGGGGATTTTAAGTCTGCCGCTGACCGTGCGAATGACCCGGCTTCATCATTATTTCCTCATAAAGATAAACCAAATGGCAGGCGCTATCCCAGTGGAGCAGACATTGAGTTTTGCAGCCCAGTCGTACGCGCCTCTGCGTCATTTTCACAATTTTGCATTCCCGACTGTCAAAACGCCTATTTTAGGGTCGTGGAGCGATAACCGAAGACTTCCTTTTTCCTTAACTATTAGAAGTGCAGGGCTCGAGCAACTTCATGGCACATGAGTTTGGAATCTAAGTCTACTTCCGCAGTCCGTCTGGCTTTTCGTGTAGTCTCGCATATGAATAAAACAGTAGGTTTTTCTGGACAGGGGAACAGAGCATAGCGAGTCTGTTTTTACATTTTAAAGTAGTATTTCGAAATTCGACGGGATGATTACATCCAACTATACAAACTTAATAGCCCTAGCATCAAGGATGCACACAAACTTTAATTTACGGGAGGCCATATTACTGGGAAGCACCGATCGAAACCAGACTAAAAGGCATGGAAACGCACGAGCGCAAAAAATGACATTAATGGATGGGCTATGAAACAGAATGCTTGCTTACAATGAAGAAAGTAAGTTGGGGAAACCTTGTCGACAAGATAGATCAGTAGACAGGTGTCATTTACGATGCAAGAACGTAAACAATGTTTCCAGGCCCCTTTGCCAAATTCTCCTGCAACGAGGAAGGCTCGTCAACTCAAGCAAGGGTATTCTGTTTATCTCCGGCCACGTTAAACGGACGATTTTCAGAGGACATTTTTAAGTGATAAACCAAAACCCTTCTAAACAAACCTGTTAAAAAGCTCTGGTTGGCAAATTTACTAAATGTGTCTCTGCTGGCCAGAATTTCGAGTATAGTTGGTGGGTACCTGAGGATAAAATACTGAAGCTAATTCCGCAATTTGCGCTTTTTTCTGATTTTTCTTTCTGCTTAGGCCATTTTTGATATCTCCCGAAGGAAATTACCTAGTAGTGTCATCCACTTCTGTTTTATCTTTTCAATTTAAAGGTTTTATTAATTTGGAGCGTCCGAAGGTCGTATTCCTGGCAGATTTATGGCTGGAAGAAAATAAAGGTTCCATTTGCCAATGAGCGTGTACTTTGAATAATAAATCATTCATCTGTTTATGTTTTAAAATGCCTACTGTATTCTCTAATGTATTGATACTTTTGATACTTCCTTTTAGATGACGTTTTCTAAGAAAGGCTTATTACTTTCCTAAGTTGACTGTAATAAGCGTATGTTTAACAGCAATCACTGTCAGGTATTGAACGACTTCAAATCGGATGACTCTTGAACAAGTGAATAAACTGCGAACTCTCTCATACTGTTGTGGGAAAATAATCGGCCCACGAGCATTTATCTTGCCGCTCAGGTACTTCAGCAAGCAGTTGACAAGGGCATACATGGACTCATTAAAATGAACAAAAACTTCCTACAAATGCTTATTGTGAACACTCGTTGTGATTGTGCACCCTCGGAAAAGGTCATTGCGTAAGTCACCCTTGAAAGCAGCTACAGGTGCATATTTTCAGCGCGCGTTTAAGGATACACGCACTCATGCCAAATATTTGCGATTTCTCATTTCCTTCGATATCGAGTTTCCGAGGTATGTGGAGTTTTCATGTGACAAATAGTGAAGATTTTATAATAATTTTGGGTATTTCCTTACCCAAACCGCATTAAACTGAGTATAAAATCCACAAAATTTCGCTTGTTTCTCCAGAATACTGATTGATGTGAGCCAGGGAGCGTACACTGATCCTCATGATAAAGTAGAACAAAACTGCCAAAAACTTCGAAGAGGAAACATCGCATATATTTGTCAAACAAAAAGGCATAGATTGTTTATGAATAAAACCGTAAATCCTTAGCTTTAGGTGTATGTGCAAGCTTCGAGGGAAATTGTCCGGTACACCAGAATCGTTCATTGTCTCGAACCTTCAAACTCTGGCAGCAAACGAGCAGGGCTCTGAGCAGTCACCTGCAGTCTTGCATCATCAAACGATTGTAGGCTAGAACCTTCTACGATTGTCGCTATTCCTGCTGTTGATACTATCTTTGATGATGGATTCCTGCACGAGTTCGGAAGCTCAGAAAAATAAACAAACTAGTTCTTTGGTCTACTTGTCTTCTTTACTATTAGAACCTATACCACAGGAAATTCGTGCGAGATAGAATGCTAGTTGAGCAATGAATAAGTTTTGAGCTATCAGCATAGGTTGGTCTCGAGTGATTTTCCCATGGACTTTTGATGCCTCCATAAATATATTCAGAGGTCAGCGGAAGGAGGACATCGAAATACTTTGCTTCACATTTTTCATCCGCAATCGCGCCTTTTTTGTTTGTATATTTCAAATGCACATTCTAGCCCTGAACTTCGCAGTCGCTAACGTTCTGTAAAGGCTTACTAATTATTGGTGTTAATGTATTAATGTTACCCAAAGCGTCGTAAGTTCAGTCCAGGAAATGTGCTTGCGCAGAAATGAACCTTCCGGCGTGTTCGAGTATTTTCCTTCTGAACTGGTTATTTTTTGGAAGGACTGTAATGAATTTTCGAGAGTTCTAAGAAACAGAGTATGTTGCGTTTAATAATTAAGACATAATGAACACAGACATCGGTCAAAGGAATTCATTATCAAAACGCTCCTCATAAAGGCTACATAATAGTAAACGTTTTCTAACAGAGTGAAAACATATTCACTGTTTGCGTTTGTTTTCGAAGCAGGTTTTATTCGACGATGAGGTTGTATGCCTAAGGTTAGTCTTCAGGTGTGATCTCGATGCCTTTCTGCATACAAAAATGCCTAAAAATCCGACATGTTTCTTAAATGCCTTCAAGATACATCTTATGTTGACAATTTTAATAATGGATTGAAACAAATAAAAATCATAAAGTATTCAGCATTATTTTGAGGCCGATTTAAATCTCAAAGTAATCCATAGCTAAGGAGAAGTGAAAATTAATTCCACGGAAGGACTGTTAGCTTTACATACACAAAAGGGTATGTTTACGATTGCATCCGCTAGCTCGACTTAAATGCTTAAGTCCATTTTGAGGAAATCAAGCACAGCCACATTGCTTTATTTAAATGCTCTTCAACCAATGTAAAATCATAAAAAATACAACGAATTATCAGGAAACCGTTTTGAAATCTGCCCTCATAATGTGGCCTGATAGCAGCCGCCATATCTAACATTTCGCCAATTTTAAAAGGATGTTTATTTGTAAACGTCACAAAACAGAGATTTTCGAACATTCATTTATTTGTGTTGTCATGTTTTTAGTGTTCTGTATGAACAAGATTTCTATACGCCGAAAATAAAATTTATTAAATTACGACCATTCTCGGAATTATGCCTTTATCTAAAAAATTGGCATTGCTACATAATGCCATATTTCCTTTAGTATTTTTATGCCTTCAAATCCTTAAAAGTCGATATTTATTATTAAAGATATTGGGTCCTTTTATAAATGTCAGTTTGCGAGTGATTAACAAGTATTCGCAAATTTTGGCAACTTTTACCAGTTAGGTATCGCGGTTTTTGTATTGCAATATCCAAAAAGCCTACCGAAACGACTTTACGGATGCCGATACCGTTATGGAAACGTACATCGGAAAAATATTTTACATCTGTTTTAAGGAATAAATGGCTGGTGCAATTAGGATTTTTGCGGTGTAGAATACGGGTATTGAAATAGGTCATGCTACCACGTTTTTCCCTTTACGGGCAAGGTCTGATTAGACAGATATTTGTTAATAAGTTGAACACGGAGTGATTTTTGTGCATTTTTTAAGATTAGGTCAATTCTACAGAGGTGTAAAAAACCAAAGAAACCTTTTTCCATTTGTGCAGGAGAGTTTCCGGGCTTACCGCGTGCAGTCGCCTATAAGGACTATCATCGAGAAATTAGTATATTGGCGCGTTGCCTACTTGCTACAACACCGACCTTACCTAGGCAATCTGAATGCGCACCAAATGATTTCGACCAAGTTTGCCATAAAATTCAACATACAACATTTTTTCCAACTACTAACTCATCATGGTGGATTGGGTTTAGTTTTTATACCCAGCTCTTTCCTCTAGTCTGCAGATGTGGATGCAGTCTAACCCGCCTGAAAATGCTCGAATTCGCTAACCGCTTATGAGCGGACGCCAATCCCATTTACTCCATGATCCTAGGCCAAGAGAGCCAAAATACTAGGCGACTCAGAAGTGCGGAACACTAATATGGTTGGTATACCGCCATCCGCGAATTGTGAAGTATCTAGTTAAACGACCTGTAGCGAGAACACTTTTCTTTTGGTTTTACTGTGGCATGTATTTACCTGCATGGGGCACATCTTCCTCGCGAAAATATCCCCTTTGTCCTCCTACAACATTTAAACGTTAACAGAGACAAAGCGTTCTATGCGTGATTTAGAGAAGGTACACGCAGGAAAATATATCGAAAGGACTTTTTTGCTTAGCGCCGGTCGCGATTTGCTACTTCTCCCCAAATATGAAATCAAAGCGCTTCCAGCAGTAGTAGGACGGGGCTTATTTCCTCACGTCTCCATGGACTTGGCGAATAAATCCCTGTCTAACATGCGTGTTCTTATTATTCATCATGGGCTTCATGTAACTCTGCTTCACCATCGGAAGTTAGGTCTGAGACATCTTAAAGACACCGTATGATAGTAATATGTAGACTTATTGATCTGACAGACTGAACAGACAAAGATCATTTGCCATTCCGCCATCTGTAAAATGAAGTTGTCTCTAGATTTCTTCCTTTCATTTGTCTTGGTAAACGAAAGTGTGCAATACCACAGGAATTAAAATTTATGCCAATCGACAACTAAAATAGGTGAAGTCTTATAACTCGTCACTAATTCTGTGTGGCTTGCTGACACTATTTTTGGACAAATGACACACACTTTTGCGGGTGTTAACTCAAAATACAAGCATGCAAACACAGAAATCGTTAAGGATGGGCGCCGGAGCACTGAAGCTCATTCCTGTTCCGCCTCCCGTCAAACACAGAAAGACATTTTTCCACATAACGTTTCTCAAAAGTTCAGCTGTGAAAATAATCTACAAAGTGGACAGAAAAAATCTTCCAGCAGCCCAGTCCTACGTTCCATAGACAATCAATGAAGCATTTCTCGGTCATCAACGCAAGTAAAGTCAGGGAGCAGAAAAACGGAAGCAACGATCATTTTTAGACGTCTTATAAGCAAACGGTCTGGAAAGAGCTTTCACAGATCAGATTATGAGAAAAAACTGAACCATTGACTGGATCGAATGTTGCATTATTGGGCCCACTTGCCAGAAATCAAGCGTAGTTCTTCGCAAATCCACTCCTGAGACACGACGTTTACCTGAAAGCAGGCTAAACGAGGGAGGTTACCTTGCAATGAACTCAAGGAAGAATTATCACCGCATTGGTTAACTGCTAAAGTGCAATAAATCGTCTACATAGTTCAGATGCATGTACTACTGAAGCAAGTTCGACCCCCAGACGCCTTTTCCATACATGAAAGGCAGCCAGGCCGATGAATCCACATGCGTGCACAGGCTGTGACTAGACTTACGACGGTTTTCAGTTGTATTCCGCGTCTTCGTCTAGGAAGTAAAGGGAGGCTGCTCTTTGGCTGATTTTGCGGTGCAGCTCATTGCCCGCCTCTTCCCTTAAAACAAATCCTGCCAGTCGAACGAATATGAGTTCCTCCTCACGAATACTTAAACGCTACTCAGCTTGATTTGGTCGGAGAAGAACACCTTCTGCCTTCAATGCTGGCTTCTACCTAACCGTTTGAAGAAATTGCACCAGCGCCTGCTAGTGGCTAACTATGTAGGGCGGTAACTACGCGCCTGGGTATTCGTGCCGCTCGCTCTCCCCAATATCATTGAGGTCTTACCGACCGAAGCAATTTCGCCGTCTGCTGAGACAACAGCTGTCTAGCCGCCTCCCCCGTGGTCCTCCCTCCTGGCCTTTAGTACCGACCCCAGCCTGCTTCCTCTGAGGCGCACGCCACTTTGTCTCATCATCACTACCGTCCCATCCCCTTCCCTTACCCAGAACATCTGTGTTTCATCTTCTACCTCGTTTTCCCATTAGAGCTGGTTTGTTCGACCTACTAACACTCGCATCGCATCGTATCTGCGAAATTGTGCAGGTCTGATGATGATGGCGTCTTGCTGACACCCACTGAGCGCCTACACTGACATACCCCAGGCAAACAATAATTTAACCGGGGTTAACTACCGAATCTTCACATAAAATAGGGTTCTTTCAGTTATCTCATCCTGCCTTCCAAGTAAACAACAAAAGAGCTCCAGCTTTGGTAAAACAATCAGGTAATGTTTATTTTTCAACTGCTCTGCTGCTCTTCTGTTTTACATTTGGTTAGTGAAGAGGGAAATTTAAATCGTGATCTATTATATGCATATAACTAACGCATTTCAATGTGAATGTTGAATCTTCATAAATGAAGGGAAAATTTGACGTCTAAAACATCAACGTTTGTATCTGGCATGCGCACGCAACTTGTAGGTTGTGTTCTCCGCGCAATCAGCAAAAATACTGATTGGAAATAGCACCTAAATGCTGCTAAAATTCAGTTTATTAAAAGAAGGTCACATAAGTCTGCAAGAACGGGTTTTTTAAATTAAATGCCTAAAACCCGTCAACAAGAACCTGACGGAAATAAACTCGGATTCTGGCACTTATAACATTAGTTAGGAGAAAAATTATCCCTTACTTCACCTAGCACAAATATTAGTCACTGATATGCCCCTTTCTGGAAATAAACTTAGCCATAATGCGGTTTGCAAACGAAACTTAATGCGACTGTACAATAAAAGAAAATAAGTTTTGCTAAGAAATGTCTTCCGAAAGAGTCTCCCAGCTGTTTAAACCCTGCTGTTGCCATAGTTGCGAAAAGAAATGCGATTACTACAATTATAATACGAAACCACGAAATAAAATTGCTTCGGCTCTAAAATAATATCTCGACTTTAAACAGCTTCTGAAACTTGACATAGGCACTTTTGAAAGGTCTCGACTCTGTTATTGAAGAAGGGGAACCAGTTGGAACAGTGTAAGACTGAAAACTGCATGTTACCAGCTGAAGCTTTGGAAGAATTCTCCTCCTTAAATCGCCACAATTTTTAACAAGCATATTCTTCGTAGAGACATACATAAAGTCACAATGTATGACTTTTTTCATTCAGGGGTGCGGTGTACGTCGGTTTGACATGCCCGGGAGCGCCATCCTCGAGCAGGAAGAGACGACACAAAGCCATGCCATGCTCTTGCATTATGAGCGCCGACTGGCAGTGAATGTACGCTTGTGCATTTTTTGCAAACGCAGAGCCTTACGTGCAGCTCTAGGGGTACAAATGTAGTATGTCACGCGGGTATGCGTACATTTACACATACACACGCACACACATAACATGTGTTCGTCTCTTGGTCAATTTAGGAACAGAAGGTTTCTGCGGATTTATAAAACAGGATAAAATATTGCCCTGTCTGCATTGTAGTTAAATTTGAGAGGTGCTCTAGGCAAATTTGGCAGTCATAGGCTAGCTTGCACTGCGCTACAAATGGGAGACTATGAGCGGTAATCTGCGTTATAAAATAAATCGTTGAGCGCGAAAAGGGCGTCAATAGATTTAACCACATTCTCGGAGGAGACACGGACCTGTTGTTGGGTTTCAAAACCACTATGCAAAACGTTCGTTACATAAAACTTTGAGCACTATTACAGAGGGAAAAAAGTTAACTTCTGCAGAGCGCCTTAAATAAGGTAACGGCGTACGCGCTCTTCGTAAATCATTTACCATTCCTATTGCTACACATGCCAGTAACTTTCGAGGCTTAGTGTAACTGGGAAACAATTTGTCCTGCCGTTTGAAAATTTTGCCCGCACACCTGTCCGTGTTTAAGAGCTGACAATGTAACTGATCTTCTGGATCAAAACAGAACGCAATGGGCACCTGTGTTTCAGCACCAAACTTGCGGAGACGAAAGTACTGGCGAAGCTTATCGGGGACTGCATTGAAAGAAAAGAGTATCAAAACCACTACTAGAGAGCGCTGCGACATATTTGTACAGTTATTACCATCGGAACTCTGAAAATCTAAGTTGAAAATCGACAGGAAAGTACCCTCGTAAAGAGAGAAGGATTTGTGCGTCACGTGTGTCAACGCGTAGCCATCCTCGACACCCTGACTGCCGATGAAAAACAAAAATTCGGCGGATATACGCAGGCCATGTGAAGAAAGCGCGGAGTTACAAAGAGTTCTGCGCTTCTTAAAAGTGCGCATGAAATGAAGTCACAACTGTGGCTACCAAAAGATCCAGGTCGGTACTTACACAAACACTTTTATATGACACTTTATAAAGCATCACTCAAAGCATTATCTTATCGTCCTAGATTTTGCAGGGCTCGTCAAAAATTGAATTCGTTAGAATCAGAAACTCATGTCAAGAAACTTTGAAACCAAAATAGGGTCTAGTGCTCGCTTCCACAAACAGAATCAAACGTGTTAAATCAACATTGGTAAGTTACAGTTATCAGCAACTGAAAAGAGAACGAAAATTCGGAGATTTCTACAAAAGCACATCTAGAAAAGTTGAACGAACTTCGGGCGAACAGAGATATCTTGCTAAATAAATGAAATAAGCAACAGGGATCGTTATACTGGAGGGATTGAACTATGTAACGAAGGCATAATCTATATTTTAGGACCAGAAGAAATTCACGAAGGTGGACAACGAAGAGGATTCGACGGATGAAGTAGAGGCAAAAATGGCCGACCGTCTGGGAAGGTTCCACGCAGGGGGCATCATAAGTGACCGTCAACTCGAACATCCCTGGCCAATCGGCACACATATCCCTCGACCGTATGGTTGGCCTAAGATCTACAAGCATAGCTTTTCAGTTCGTCCGATTTTGGACATGCGGAAATGCCCGTTTCATGCGATAACAGAATAGTTAGCGAGAAACTCAAGCCTATACAGCATCAACCAGCAGTACGTAGCTATCGGGATATGTTGAAATTCGTGGACGACGGTAAAGATCTTAACGTATTATCACTATTTACAAACTATCCTGGTACCGAGATATTTAATTACATCTGCGAATTCCTCTCAACCAATCAGTAGGAAATAGGAATTCCAGTGAATACACTCAAGGAACTATTACTGAGATGTGAATTAAGTTTGCAGTACCTTTTTGACAACAAGCACTAAAGACAAGTAGAAGGCGTTGCTATAGGCTCGCCTGGTGGACCTTTTCCAGCAGATGTCTTCATGGGCAGGCTAGAGAAGTTTTAACTAAACGATCACATCAATAAGCTTAAAATTACAGTTGGTACGTCGATGATGTCTTTACAATCGCCATCAGAGGATCCAACATAGCTGCCCTCTTAAACGCGGTAAATCAGGCTCATCCATCAATTAACTTCAAGCGGGAGATGGAAACGGCTGGTCCGCTCTGTTCCTTATGTGTCCAACTAAGCAAGATACCTGACGGTAGCGTCCGAAGAAACGTCTATGGGAAGAAAACGTGGTCCTAGAAATACAGCAGTTTCAAGTCCCTCGAACAAAAGCGAAATCTTTCCTATGCTTGTCGGAAAAGGCTTACAAAATGTGTTCAGCAGTAAGCACCGAGGAGGGGCTTAGAAATATCCGGGATGTTCTTCGCGAAAGCAGACATCCTGGCAGGTTTGCCGAGCGATCGGCAAAACTCACCACACTGCCTGCCCAACAGAAAACGCTGTTCCTCAAAGTCCTTTTTCAAGGAGATGCTGCGAGTGAACTCCTAAGAAAATGCCTTGGTCAAGCTGTCTCACGAAACTTCCCAGCAGCAAAGGTTCAAATACTATTCTCTACTTACCGTATTTTACGCGGAGAAGGTAAGGATGAGTTGCCAAATCAGAACAAATCGATGTGTATCTACGCCTTTACTTGTTTCTGGGGAACAGGCTATATTGGTCACATGAGTTGGCGCCTATCTAACAAAGAATACGAGAAAACCTACCGGCATGGATAGGAAAGGGCCACACTAGGAGCATAAGCAGCGTCATTCTGGTAAATGTTGTTGATTTCAGACATCGTGTGGATCCCGACGATTTTTTGCGTGTGATTAATAAGTTCCCATCGAGCTACCCTAAGCCACTGGGCCAGCGCCTGCTAGCAACAGCAGAAGCAGCTTTCATCAGGTTACGGAAACTAGTTCTGTGCGCGCAGAAGGATCACCAACCGTGTTTGAAGGTTGACTAACTCTGCAACTCTTCGCGACCTTCCATTCTCGCCCCGTCCCCGGCAATGACTGCTATTACCCCTCCGTCCCACATTTCCACACCCCGCCTGTGTTTCAAGACGAACCTTTATCGATTTTCCATATCAGTGACATGTTTTTGGCTTCTGTCCCGTTCTCATATACATGCACTGGCCTGTCGAAGATTTATCGAATGTAGACGTATGCTCGCTAACTGGTCTTCGAAATCCAATACCTTCAAATGATCAAACGTAACTCAGCATGAAATCATGATCCAGTTCATAAGGCAGAGTGCGCTTTCTCCTCTCGAAGTTTGGGTTACAAATCAGTCCGCGAAAATTTGTAAACGTCTAATTTCTTCATCTCCATCATTTACAAAAAATCCGAATCCTTATCAGACTGGAAGAATAAGCATCGAAGATGGCCGGAAGGTATGGCTAAAGCCAAATAATCTAATGTGGAATGGGTTTTATTTTCATCTGTCGTCGTCTTCAATTAGGCCCTATCAAAGGACACATTAAAAGCGATTCGGTGCCATAAAACAAACAAGAATGCTAGGCATAAACCGGTGTAAAATGCCACTTCTGCACGCGCCGTGACTCCCAGTATGACAATTTAGCCGACACGAACCACCTTGTCCATTGCGTGCCACACGGACTGAACGCAGGACGTTGACTTAAACGAGAATTCATTAATTACTATGCAGGGTTGCGTAGCATCGTCTATACTGTCTCTGTTGTCATCCACCTGGCCCCGGTGGTGAGGCAATATCGAAAATAACAAACACGGGCCCGAGCGAAGCGCCTGAAAAAGTTTTAAGGCCGTCAGGGCGTGTTTCAAATTGTCCAGTGTGCATTTCCCGTATAATGTTTGCCCGATGGAAGATCGTTGTTCATAGTAGACAGCAGCCATTGAGCCTGACATATAATGCACGACAAACCTGAATTATATGTAAATGCATATACAGTAAGTGACCGATCTCATGAAATGTTGGCTGAAATTCTTAAATGTGTTTTCGATTAAGAAGTATTCTTCAGGCGCGATTGTAATAATGATTATCTTACGGAATAATCCTTAGGTTTTTCGGACCCTGCAGGATATCGGCTTTTGAATACACTGCTTTTCAATCTCTTGTAGAATCCGTACTCGGAAAAAAATGACTACTTATGTTGCATGAATTTTTTCCACTGATTTTCGATGGCCTTATAGATTCAAATATATTTTGTAGAAACCACGCACAAACATATGTTTTTCTTCGGTCATATGATGAAAATCGTGTCTACTTTTGTGCTTTATACTCGGAAAAGAAGTACAATTAGGTTTTAAAAAAGTTTTACACCATGCGATTTTTTAAGACCGCGCAATGTCCAATAATATAGCATTGCACCTGCCGTTTACCACTGTTCCTCATAAAATGTACAAGATATTCTGCGTCCAGGGAAAATCTTATAGACTCTACAGGATAAATTATTAAAGGCATAGAAGAATATGTTATTTTGGTTACGCAGAACGCATGCACCCTGTAGACTGAAATCACTAATCCCTATTCAACGACTGATTAGTCTTTAAATTTTTCGGCAGCTAAAAAACTTTTAACAACCTGATTATACTACTTTTTGAGTAACAATACGAAGATGATATGATTGTCTTTCACATAGCGGAAGAAAAACATAATTTTGTTCGTTGTTTCTACAAAATATATTTGAATTTATAAGACCGTCGAAAATTAATGGGAAAAAGGTGTGCTACTTAAGTAGCCATGCCTTACCGAGTACGGCTTCTATAGGAGATTGAAAAGCAGTGTATTTAAAAGCTGATATCCTGTCGAGTCGGAAGTATCTTAGGATTATTCCGTAATCTAGTCATTATTACAATCGCGCCTGAAGAATACTGCTTAATCGAAAACACATTTGAGAATTTTAGCCAAGATTTCATGAGATCGGTCGCTCACGGTATCTATGTGTTGGAAGACGGGCATTCCAAGAAATATAATTCGAAAATAAATAAGTCTTTTGGAAGCTGAATAAATTACATTTTGTTAGTTCTGATGCCGACTACCCAGGTTGCCTTAGGGCGTGTAGCAAGCGTGAAAAAGATTTGCAATTTAAACGTGCTCAAATAAATCGATATTGTTTTGTCAGTGCCAAATATGGGCCGGTGCTGTGGGCTGACTTCACGTTGTGATTGGCTATCACTTCTTTCATTTTTCTTGGACATTTGTATACACGGCATCCAGGTACATCCACCGATTGATGCATAAAGTATCAGAATGAATGGCCTCTAGAACTTTTCGGCCTTTCTTATACGGACAGGAACCGACAATATGTGCCATATCCCATACATATTTGTGCCCAGTTTCTATAGTATCCATAGCGACTTGGGATAAGTGTTCCTGCCTCTTTACTGCCAAATGGTGTTGATATAGGAGTGTGAAGGTGGAGGCCCGGTTTGACCACAGTATACCGCATTAAAAGTGCCACATGGAATCTAATAGACTGTTTCTCTTTATTAAAATATCCAACCGTATCCTAGGGGTGTACAAGCTGATTGGGTAGCATAGTCGTCGGCTTGTGTGTGACTTTTATTTGGTGCTTACTCACGTGTCTTTCAACGAGTTCAGGCACATTTTGGATGTAAGGGAGCGTTCGCTAATATTTTGGTCTTGGCGTCTGATCGGAACAATTTAGTTCTTTATCTCTTACTTTTGATTCCTGCTGTCTCATGCATCGCGTACGAAATCTCTAGAATAGCCGTTTTGGGAAAGTAGGCTGGACAAATAACTGATATATATTTGTCTTTGTTCGATTAAGTAGGGTGTTGACAGCATTCCGTTTGTGAGTCTTATGGTGGTCACCCTCGTAATGTGGGCTTACTTCCGCATAGACTTCTTTGCGGTATTCTGATAGGTGAAATGTCCCGTCAGTTTTCTTTTTACGTGGACATCCAGAAATAGGAGTTTGCTGTCAGCTTCTATTAAGAGAGTGAAGGGGATTGCCGGTAGTGTTGAATATATAACGTTAAGCGACGTTTTCAGCTGCTTTCTCTTGACGATGACAAAAGTGTGATCTACGTAGCGTGCCCATAATTTGAGATTGAATAATTGTAGGATATTAGTCTCTAATTTTCGGATTGGGACCTCAACCAGAAAGCCAGAAATAGGTGACCTCACTGGAGCTGCTTTTAGCTGTCGATAATATTTATGCGCGACCGTAAAGTATGCTTCCAGACACAAACCCAAGAGTTCATGCAAGGCAGATGCAGAAACATGAATGTCATAATACTGCCTTGCTAAATCGAGTGGTATGAACATGAATAGAGAGACAAATCGTACGATAACATTTTCTCATCCGTATCAATAGTGAGTCCTCGTATTTTGTCTAGAAATTCAATAGAATTCTCTATTGAAATCTTGCAATCCCTTATGAAGAGATGGTGTTTGTGAAATTCCCATTTAGAAATCTTGCAATTTGGCGTATCGATCTAGACGCCAAGTACACAAATATCAAAAAAATGGAAAAGATAATAGCCAATTACAACGTGACGTTATCCCATAGCATCGACCCATATTCAGCACTAACAAAGCAATAACAATTTTGTCGGGCATATTTAAATTTTAACTGTTTCTCACACTTTTTACACGTCTGACGACGATCTGGGGAGCCAACGTCAAAAATTTACGAAATACATTTTGCTTGATTCGCAAAGGACTCATTGTTCTTCGAAATATTTGTATACAGTACGCGGCCTATCTCATGAAATCTGATAACAGAAACTGATGCAAGAATTTCTGGACGCCTTTAACGTTGCAAATTTTGTTCGCTCATCCACGTGCTTAAATGGAATGTACTTTTCTTGGGCAGATATTGTGTTTACGTAATTATATCAGGCCAAATATTAATAAATCTTAGCGAAAATGAACGTTGCAATGTTTTCGCGCAATTTCCTATGCTAATACCTGTCCTAGACTTCGGTTGAGCATTTGAGCATATTTCCTATTGAAAGGAGAGTAGTGTGTCCGCAAGAGATTAAGTAAACAGAGATTACTGGGCTTGTAAGTTTATTTCTGTCTTATGCTAAGCGTGGTAATCAGCTTGCTAACACAAAGGTTTTTGAAGTAAAGAAGATATTTTATCGATTTTTAGAAGTAATGTTTGCAGGTCTGTGCGATTTGGTGATCTAAATCGCAGCAATAACTCAGACAGGGATTCCTTCGTTTAAATGGACAAAAACTGTTTTGCCATTTGGAAAACTCTACGTGATGCCACATAAATTACCACCACCGAATGGCCATTTCCAAGTTTAAGCATATGAAATACTACTTGTTATGTAATGTAGCTTTTGCACCCAACTTATTCAGAAAAGGAACGAATAAAACATTTATAGTCTAAGCAACTTATCAATATTTATATGGGCAGTCTGCCGTGCATTCGTAATCGCAGAATGGGGTTAAAAGCGAACAAAAACAGCGGAAATGACCGCAATATAAAGAGAACTGCGTGGTCTTAGGTTTACGGTATAAAAATATAAGTATTCTTCAGAAACGCGAAAGAAACGATCAAAAGTGCAAATTTTTTCTTAGCCTCGCCGTAAAAAAACGTAAAGTACACAGAGATGCGTCAAGGGAGTGCAGTACTAAAGCATTTTCCAAAGGGGTACCCTAACGGAGAAAGTTTTTTAGTCAATCGAAGGCATTTTCGTGGCTGTTTTTGTTGTGGACGGCCATTTTATTTAAAAATGAAGTTTCATTTTGGAATGAGCATTCAGCGATGACTTAAACTACCTTCTTCATAAAAAGGAATGTCCAGACGCTCACTAACTTGGTAAATGTCTTCAGGAAGTATCTTATTTTAAAGTGTTCAACAGACGGCTAATTCAGAATCTGTTTTTATGAACGATCGGGTGAAAACACTGAAAATCACGAAGTATTCAGCAATATTTTAAAGCCTATCTGAAGCTCTACGTAATCTTAAACGAACGAAATGTGCAAATTATTTTAACGGAGAAGAGGAATTTGTTTACTGTCACGCTTATTAGTTCTATTTAAATTTATACCGATCGGCCTGACAGCATGTGTCACTATGAAAACGTTTGTTTCTACGACGTCTTCATTGGTGAAATCAAGCAAACTCCCGTTTCTCTTGTTGAAGCGCATCTCATTCAACTCAAAAGCATCAATAATATCACGAACTCCTCGAAGATTTTTTTGGAATCTATACTCAGAAGGTAGGCTGTTGACAAAACGTCATATACGAAATTAGAATGATTTTTAAAGGATATTTAGGTGTAAACTTCGCAGAAACACTATTTACAGAAGTTTTTTTATGTTTGCTTTCATATTTATTATCTTTTTGCAAGAGAGGACAGTATATGCATCAAAGAGCGAAGTTTAATAAATCACAACCATTTTTGACGTTTTTGGGGATATTGCGCTTTTTTAACAAAATTAGGATTTTAAAGCAGCGCAACACTGTCTTTAATATTCATTCTATATTTTTATTTCTTTTAAATCTGTCAATTGTTTACACAGACATTGGACCTATGAATTGGTGTTGGCTTGGGAGTGATTGGAAATCATTCGTAAATTTCGACCCATTCGTAGACATAACTTATAAGGTAGTACAATCACGACAGTGATGGTTTTTTGTCCTGATGTTTTGACGGCAAACAAGCTTCGATTGTCGGAGATAAGTTGTGTACGACGTTTTGTTAGTGCTGACGTGTCACGGACTTCCAGGCCATCTGTACGCGCTCCAACGCGGTGGTTGATGACTGGTGTCACGGTGGCATCGGCCCTTCCTCATTCCTTTGCCAGGGAGGGAGATGGGGTGGGGTCAGGGTGAGCGTCGCCATTGTTTTCGTTCTCATTGTCAGTGATTTTCAACCGCCCACCCCCTCCATGCCGCGTTCACACCTGCCCGTAAACATGTGAATGGCCGTTGTCATACCAGTGTGTTGAGATCGAGCTGGCAACTCTTGTCACTCGCATGCGCCCCAAGTGTGCTCGTGTCCACCTGCGTTCAGACTCAGTAGGTGGTCTCGTGAATTAGCGTTTGTCACTGGTTGTTTCCAGTTCTGTTTTTTTTCTGATGCCGATTCACGTTCATATATATAAAGCTAGTTATACTAAGTGCAGGACATGGCCTTTTATAGTCGGACCAAAAACATTAATTAACAGTTGGGTTGAGGGCAATCGACTACTGTGGACTAACCAAGTAATGCACATTCTAAAAACGAGTAGTACTAAAAGTAATGCGGATTTCACATAGCTTATACCGTACTTCAGACATAAGTACAGGCTAAAAACCCAGACACATTTTTCACCGATATTTCTGCTGCTGTGTCATGCAGCGCCGAATGGTTCGACTTCTCAATGGAGCACCTATCGTCCGCAATGCCGTCTCTAGTACATGATCTCCATAGATGATCAAGTGCAGGGCATTGCGTTGGGTGTCTGAGACATGACTTTTAAAGTTCCGACTCTTTTCCACATAAAATTCATACTACCTGTAATACTACGCGTTTGTAAAATGGGCATTATGTTGCTATACCACAGTGGTCAACCATCTTTGGCCCAAATATCTGGCCATAAAATTTACGTCCCGGACGCATGACTGAATGTCATGCGATTAAGAATTTTGGATGTAGTTGCTTGATCATTCTCTGCAGTTCATATGTCAAAAACTACATACAGGACCCTGAGCGGACTACCGAGTAGCCGAATCCCTTGCTGGTGCGTCGTACAATAGCAGAAACATCGTCAAAACACGTATCTGGACTTTCGGCTAGTACATTTTTCTGAGGTGTAGTATTCAAATACGCATGTATATATATATATAGGCAGAATGCTATTTCCGACAAAGACAAGGGAGACTGGAATGGCCATTTCTGGCTTATTAACCGTCGTCAGCCAGCCATACCCAAGCCCGAAGTGTGGAACACCCGAGCCTGGAGCTCGCGACCTGTTGGTTTAGAAGTCCACGCCTCTACCCAACGGGCCACGAGCCCGTTGCCCTGTCGGTTTTCGATCGGGAATATACAAAGGTTAGGGGGCGCTCACCGATCGTTCATACGGAACTCACTCGTTCCGTTGTGCCTTAAGGGCTCTCTCTCGAGCCCAACCAGCAGCCGCACAGCGGCGCATGATATATAGGCAGAATGCTATTACCGACAAAGACAAGTCCGATCAAATCTACTTGATAACATTGTCTTAGTTATTTTTTATTCGAAATCGCGTCGAAACATTTCAGTTAAACTTTCATGAGTGCGGCAGATCATATAAGTAAAACATGCTTATACATTCACATTGACTCAGCTGTGGAAAACGCGGCACATCGGTGGGATTCGAACTCACAGCAGCAAGGGGTAGGCTTTAATACAGCCAACACTCTAGCCACCTGAGTTATGAGGCTTCACCGGGAGACGTGAGTTCAATCACATTTGGGTGAAGTTAGTCGCCCAGCCAACTGGAATCCATCATGGCTGATAGAGTTAGCTGACTGCTCGAGCAGGATTTCCTACATAATTCCCCTAGAATCCACCTAATCCGATATGAATTATTCAAAATCTGCCAAAAAGTCTATGAATCACATGAGCCTCGTAGTCATCTGTTTGACTCTAGGTGGATTACTTAGGAAATCGTGCTTGGGCAGCCAGCTAACTGTATCCGATTTGTCGGACTACATAGGTTGCAGTTGGCTGGTCGGCTAACTTCACCCAAATGTGATTGAACTCCCGTCTTCCGATTGGGCCTCTAGACTCAGGTGGCTAGAGCACTGGCTGTGCTAGGGCCTTCCACTTGCTATCGAGGGTACAAATCCCACCGATACACCGAGTTTTTCACAATTCGGTCAATGTGAATTTTTAAACTTCTGCCAAAACATCGAAGAATGCTTATAAATATTCAAAGCACAGTAGCTGTAAGCTGCATCAAAGACGCTGATTTACACGATCTGTCTGTTCAAATGTATATTAGCCTCATCAGCTGAATGTAGAAATCCAGTAACAAAAGGCTTTTTGACTTAGTTTGCACACGTAGTGGGGAAGTGATCCTAAAAAGTGTGTTTTCTGCGGCGTCGGAAATAATCTGAGATGGTACGCTGCTTTGACGAGTTTTAGAGGAATGCCGAAAGTTGCAATTTGATTACTGTCTCCTCGCCGACTCTGTTAATTGGCTTCCGCACGGGTGTAAGAACTCAGACAAGTATAGCGACTAGTCCAGGAACTGAATCGTCTTCTTCTTCTTCACTGCGAACGCTTCAATTTCGAATTTTTAAATTTCTTCGTAATTTGTCCGCTTAAGTGGGAGAAAATCTGACTCTCTCAGTCAAAGCTACACTTGGTTTGAACAGGCGAGAAGTGTAAAAATGGCCTCCTATAAGGGACAACATTCTACATTTACAGGTTTTGTTTTAAAGGTGTTGCAGTCGCAGTCCAAATATAACTCCTCTCTTCCAAAGATACTACAATTTGGAGAGTCGCCTCTTTACTTTAAGATGAAAATATTTAGTTTCTGGCTACCATTGCAGTACTCAGCACACTTTTAGAAACAGTGACGAAAAAAGTGTTGCTCACTTTAAAACCGCCAATAACTTAAACTATGACAAACGCATGAGCACGTATATCTATCGAGGGAAGAAAATATCTTCCTGTGTCTGCAGAGGTTTTGACTTTCTTATTCCTCTCATTCTCAAACTCAAAGCATAAAACGATGAACTTCCTGTTGGTAAAAGATAGATTTTAAATGTTTCCTATTGAAAGAACTCGAGAAATCAAGGTATTTCTTCTTGAGTTTGCTGCTTATATTGATTAGCCGCCTGACAAAATAATTGGCAATTATGGTGAATGATCGGCTGATGGGGAATGGAGATGTGACAGAGACCGCCGTTCCGAGAGAACGCATAGGGGACAATGGCTAGTGTTGGCATTTTTGGTGTGGTCGATGTCGGATTTGTTGGGGCAGTCCGCTTGTTTGTTGAAATCGTGGTCCTGTTGTTTGGGAGTTTAAATTTATGACTGAAGCGTACCCTTAGAATCGCCTACCACCAAGGTCCCTAGGTTTAAGGAGCAATTTCAAAACATTTGGAGAACGAGCTGAGACGTCTGATTGAGAACCTCCATCTTACTTGGCGAATAATTGCTATGTGCCAGACATCGGGCTCCCGAATTTAAAAATACCCGACCGCCTACAGTGAGGACGTACTTGCTAAATCGTCGTCATTGGTAAATTCGCTTTAATAAATTTAATGAACTCAATAATTACGCTTTTCTCATTAAACCGAGCCGTTAAAAACTGGACAACCACTCCCATCCAGAGTAATTTCTTTCATGCTACATTTGCATACTAGACACTGGATGCTTTTCAGTACCTTAGCTCTTCGTGCTGATAATGCCGGTGATTATCAGAGTGAATTATTAATGTGATTTCTGAGTGGCTTACCTACTTCTTATAAAGTAGGTTACATGTACGCTCTGACTGCCGAATGAAATATACGACTGTTCCATATAGGTGGGACACGGAAACATATCTTCCGTATTAGAGGTGTTCTAGGCATGAATTTCAGGGGAGAAAGGGCCATGATTATAGTTCGGAGGGTTGGGCTCAGACGGGCTAGGTTTACGATTAAGGCTAAGCTGGGACATATAAACCAGTACGTCTCTATAATTTAGCATAGGACCACATGAACCAGGTGGCACTTATCCTTGTCCAAAAGACTTTTCACCCTGCGACTCCTGTCCCGAGCAAGAGTTCTCATAAAGCTTGGCACACGAAATCCAACCGGCTCCCACGTACATTAAGAATGCCTCAGAGACCGTCAGCCGTCTTCTCACACCCCTTGGAGTTGAGATAGCACACAGACCGGAGGCGCCAAGTAATGTGGCCGAAAGACCCATTGCTACGACACGAAACATCTGGAGTCGTTTACCCTGTCTGGTACAGCTGTGGGCATAGCAACCATGTCGGAGAAACCGGAAGACTACTGTGAAAGCGTATGGCCGAGCACGCTGCAGCGGTGAAGAGGAAAGACGCCAGCTCTCCGGTCCTCAGTCAATCAACAAACGCAACGACCTCCCCTCTACATATTCGGCGATGAGACATTGGCTAGGCTAGGTAATAAGCCGCGAGGACAGCGCGCGGATGACCACTGCTCCTGGTGTCAGTATCGGCGAGCCAAATTGCCCAAGAGCCCACACGGATGACGAAATCCGGCAGTGATCAACTCGCCTGCGTGCGACGAGCGTAGTAATCAATAATCTTGACCGGCACACAAGCGCATGGCAACTGCATGCTTCAACACCTGACCAGTTGAGCCGTGATGCCAACTGCGATAGGCATGTAGTAGTCTAGCAACTACATCCTATAAATACTGCAACACCTGGAAAATTTACCACCGTTACCTGACACTGCCTCTGATGATGGATTCGAGTGAGAATCCGAAACGTCAGGCTAATAAGACTCTTGTTCCTGCGATCGTGTCTCCTTCTTCGCGACTACTTCCTGGAACTCGCCTCTTCGCTTCTATCAACGACTATGTTTAGAGACAGCAGTATAAACTTGAACCATAAGTTCGTCTTAAGGACGCGATTAAATTCCTTGTTTGAAGTTGCTTAGCGCTGCTCACAAGAATCCGAGAGCTTTGGGCTATAAATATGTTAAGATCTAGCGATGGGATTTGGTTAAATGCGTTCAATTGTTCATCAAGTCAATTCACTGCGTATTCAGGTCTTTTTTGTTTTAAACATTTCAGACCGCCATGCAGTTGGTTTGTTATTGCATGAGATGTTAGTTGTAATTCTGAAAGGCCTTTTCAGTTGAGAGAAATGATGAAGCTGAGTTATCGAATTGATTATCGTGGAACATTTTTCATGATATTTTAGTCAGGTCAGGATGCCGGCTTTCCACAGAACATTTCCCCTGCCACCTGCATGAACTAAATTCTGCAAAAAATACTATCTAAATAACACGAAATGGTCTGATTAACCTTTAAAGCTCTCATAGATCTAAATGTTTTTTATCAAAAATAGTCTCAAAAACAGTGTTTTTGTCCATATGGTAAAAACGTTCGTTCTTCTTAAGTTGTTTACCTGAAAATAGAGTATAACTTAGCTATAAGGACTTTTTTGATTCCCAAATAATTTTGGAACCCAATCAGCCGTTACATATGCACCCAGGATTTCCAAAAAGCATGCTGTATAAATTCCGTATTGAGAGCATCCTGCGCTTTTGTGGGCTTTTAAGAAGACGTTATGCAGGACGCATAAAGTGTTGTAGTAGATATGGACTATACTGTCCACTTTATCATCAGCATTAATTAGTGTGCTGGCGATGGGCTGTACGACCGCAGATTTTTCGGTCGGAAAAAATAACATAATTATAAGTTTTTTAAAAGCTAGCAGCTATTATTTCTCACGGTACGACTTTGAGGAGGGCATAATTGTCTATCAGACGATTAAGACAAAAGATGTGTTTGAGACCTTTTGCTTTAATGCATATTTGATTTATAAGGACATCGAAAACCAATAAGAAAAATGCGTAACAATTAATTAGTTAGTTTTGCAGTACAGCATTGCGGGCGGTCTGAAAGACGCTCGTTCAAAAGCCGGCATCTCGACGTATTTGAAATATCTTGGAAGGATGTTATACGATAACTAATATGGCATTTTATTTAAGTTGTCTTTTCAAATCAAAAAACACACTTTGGAGTTTCGTATAGCATTTCATAAGATAGTGCGTCCGCCGCATCTGCTAGTGTAACAACCAGTGGTTGACTTGAGGAATTACGACTCGCGTCGTTAAATTTGTGCAGTTTTTAATCACAGCTCAGTGAGTTGCAGAGCCTTCCGTCGGCTGAACAGTTTCTTTTGGAGAACGGAGTGTATGCCGATATGCACAAGCATGTTTAATCGCAGTTTATGTATGCCTCCTTTTTTAATAAAATCCGGAAAACTCCAATGCCATACCCACCGTCACGCCTCAATTTCCTCTGTTTCAAGTAGACTTTTTAAGCCTGCTGTGTTTCCTGCGGCCCCATGTGTGCTGTCTGCATTAAGGCATAAAAAATCACTAAATGCTTTCGCCTTAGTGATGTTCGCGTATTTTATTATAGTACGGCCGCATTTCTGGTAGGCTGGGCCCAACGATGACTTGGCCCATTTGCTTTTCAGAAAAAAAAAATTAGATACAACAAGAACAATCTGTGTTAAGGCGAACTTGATGGGATCGCGACATGAGAAAGAAGCAGCTGCTAGGGAACATTCTTCGAATATCTCTCACCCTTTTTCCTAGCCTTCTGAAATGCGTAGACTTTACATATCTTCAAAGGCCTCTCGTCGGTATAGGCTGTAATACTCAGGTCCTATGGCCGACTCTGCAGCTTAGCGGAAGTAAACATAATCCTCGCATTTTGGGCCTACGCCAACTGAAGATTGGTCTTACGAAAGTGCAGCGTCCATAAACCAGGAAAACATGCTGACTTCAGCAAGGTCGGCGTACCCAGGGCAGCGCCCACTTTGCAATAAGGCAGACACATAAAGTCCAACAGCTCACGACTGTCGACTACGTTCAAGCTAATCTAGTCGAAAAAAGAATGCCTTTACTCCCTTCCGAGTCATAAAATACACCGATCAAGACATCTGAGGAAAACTGGTGGATAGTAAACACAAGGAGCCTGCTGAGGAAGTAGGTTCTATCTTGGGCAAAATTATGCGACCGTTTGGTGTTTTCCGTTCATACTGCGCAGATGTTAGACCCGTCTGTCCGACCGCTGGTGTTGTTGCTTCCTTACTTGGTCTGCGCCTTGGCAGATTACTTAGTCATTACCAGCATCCGATGTTTATTAGTGTGGGGGGAGAGGACCCTGTTTACGTCTCGGTCCTTAATGGAGCAGTACCGGATGGTTCCTCTCAACATCAGGTGATATCAGGGTAGTTCTTCACGCTCCGCAGTTACAAATCGTATTGCTTGTGCGTTGGGTTCGCCATCCCACACTAGGGACAATCTAGTTATGCTGCTTCCTTTTTACAGTGCACTGGTTTTGGCAGCCCAAATTGCACAGTCTGTACACAGTCCCTTTGAGTCAACACGAAATAGTAGATACCATGCTATATATGTATAAGATGATACCGACAAAGACGAGCGAGACCGGATGGACTATTTCTGTCTTATTGGCCGTCACTAGCTAGGCCCATCCAGTTCCAAGTGTGGATCACTTGAGATTCGAACCTGGGATCTTTAGTCATGGAATTTGACACTCGGACAATGAGTCACAAGTTCGGTATCCTGTCAGTTGTGATCAGGAATATCAATTATGACAGATGGCCGCTCACCGATCAAGTTACAGAATGTGTTTGTGCTGTTGTGTCAAGTTTTACTATCACCGATCCCTGATTCGAATCTCAAGTGATCCACACTTGGGGTTGGGCATGACTGACTGATGGCGGCTTATAGGCCATAAATGACCGTTTCGGTCTCCCTTGCATTTGTCGAGACCATCTCATTTACGTCTAATACTAGTCGCTGTACGACTGCCTGCGAGAGTTCTAGTATAAGCCCCAAGACACAACGGAAAGAACACGTCTCGCAACCTGATCGGTGAGCGTCCATCCATCCTTATATATATTATAGTCCGACTGTTCATTTTTGAGGATGTCCACCATGTGTTCTGCAGCAGGGTGAGAACAGAGACTGTAACTTGTGCGTGAATTAGTTTAGAGTGATTTGATTTGTGCCATGGCCAAGTCGAGGAAAGCGGAGGTGGCTGGCACGGCGTTAATTCGAATCTAGTCATATCACCACACCCCATTGTCGAAAATAAACATTTGACCAGGACCCTATACGCAGCAGGAGAGGAGCAGGGGGGGCTCAGGCCCCATTAGGTGGGAGTGCCATGGAGGTCACATGAAGAAGGAGCCACTGAAACCTTTCGCTCGGTCCATCAGTCGGCTACTCAACATAAACACACACCTTGCCGACTGCGGCGTCCAAGCTATCCCGTCAGTTGGCAAACTTCTATGCCGCGTCTTTTGGCGCACCTTGGTAGCTTCAAGCATGTCGGATTGTTCTAGTGAGTAAGATGCGCTGACTCGTCGACATCAATCTCTACTACTGCTCTCAGGCCCCAGCCGCTGTCCAAGTCGATCAGTGGCCTAATGCCGAGAATGGGTGCAGTGACTGACATATCCAGTGACGTCATTTGCAAAAATCGGTGCATGTCTGCTGGTAACCTTTAATTTGATTTATTCAGAAAATAATTTTCTACTGCACTCAGCGTCACTCAAGATCCAATTAAACTTCTATGTTGAGTCCCGCTTAAAGGAAGTTCACTGAGTCCTGAGCACGGTACTTAAAGGAAAAACGGCGAGCTCGAGGAGGCAGGTGACGAGAACGGTGCACAAATGTTTCAGAAGCAGGTGACTAAGCGAACGGTCATACAGAGCGCATTAGGCAACATAATGTCAAAGAATGAGTTTCATAAGGTGATTTGCCTAATTTCATCTGAAAAATGTTAAAACTGGTCGTTAAACCAGCTGTGAACAAGTCCAGATGATACGACTTAACGGCCTCATTTAACATATCTAATATTCAATCTGACAGCATGAGTAAAGCCATGGAGTCGGGCCTCTGTTCTACGGATGCGATGGATGAAACGAAGAGTTTTTTTGAAATCAGCTGAGACCCCATCTCATACCTCATAGACGGCGGGAAGTTCCTCCGAAGGTCGAACGTCATGCACCAGGGAGTGTTACGGCCGGCAAAGGTCGCATTTTCTTCGTCCGCGATCAAAGAAGCTACCGCGGTCCTTACAGGCGGGGCAAAGTATCTTCAGTAAGTCAAAGGTTTACTGAGAGGTGACCACTTCAATGGTCTTTGCGGAATACCCTCGGTAAAAAAAGTTAACAAGAAAAATTAATATGGCATTTTTGGCAATGTCGCTGCGCCAGCAACGCTTCAAATTCGGAATTGCTACATTACCACATATTTCAATTTCTACAAAACAATCTGCGAACACGGGAGAGATATTTTGATGTTTTCCCTGATTTCCAGAGTTCTAGACAAGACAGTGCTGTAACGTCTGGAGTCAGTGATTTTCCAACCCAACAGACACAAATTATGGATTCGCAAAGTGAATTATACCGTCGGTTTCAATTATTGATATCAAGCTTCAATGTCCAAAGGGTCTTCTAATATGGTCTTTCGAAAATTTTATTGAAGAAAAAGGAAGAAGCTGACACCCATTCCACCATCCGTGGTGGCTCCGTTCACCGCAAATGTTGTAGTGCCCAGAGTAAATCGTAAAGGCGATTGATAAAAGGCACTAAATCGGTGAAATAAAACGCAATACAATGGGCCGGAGGAAAAGTTTGCCGAATTACAATCTCTTTGCTACGTTCTCAGAGCAGCTGATTACCCGTGAAACCTTGTTAATCGAAATATTTGCAGTCGAAATGAGAGATAAGGCCGTCCGAGCCCAAAGTATACAACGAGCTCCTGCATCTCAAGAACTTCTCGGGAGCTGACGATTACCTTTTCACACTACTTCTATTGGAGTTGCACACAATCCGAAGGCGACCACCAGATATCAAGCAGTGAGCCCGAAAGACCCGCTGTCACCTCAGAAAACGTCTGAATCTGTGTACGGAACCTGGCAAAGTAGCTACGTTTGAGACACTGGGTGATTAGTGCACACGTGAATGCCCGAACACGCATCATAAACAGAGTAGTATCACGTCAAAACTCCGGTCTCGGCACGTTGGATGAACACGAAGCACACATTCTCTAGTATATCGACAATCGTAATGAGCCTGACCGTCCATATTCAGCGCTATGCCTTATCTGGTTAATGTACTTGGACATACGGAGAGCGCGGGAAATAGCAAAGACTCCTCTTGCAGTATCTATCATCCAAACGGTTGGGTACTCCTCACGCCGATACCCAGTACTGGTGACGAAATGACGACAGAGCAACGACGACCAAGCGAGCATCGCACGCTCTGTGATTAATGTGGCAGGCATTTGCGTAGCAAGCCTATTATCTACCCATCATTATCCGTCGCAGGTTCTGATGATGAGTTGCTGTGTCAAGCTGAAATGACAGGTATATAAAATTCATGTCACAGCGATCGCGTCAACTGCTTCACAGCTCATAGTACACTTGTTCCCCCTCCTGCTCCCTCATGTAAATAGGGCCCAAAAGCTCCAATTACTGGATATTTAAAATGAAATATTTCGGACAAGGAATGGGCAGCCATCCTTTAGGAGATGTAGGCACGACGACGGATTTTCAAGCCTTGGCGTGAAACAGGTCCTCAATCAAGATTGGCGGGTGGCGTGTGCTTCAAAATCTAGGTTGGGTAGGGGTGGGAGGGAGAGCGACACTCCAAGGTCTGGGGAGGGTGGATGGTTCTATAAGCGTCCCGCTTGCGGAAGCGAACAACGTGATGTGTTGTCTCGGTAGTCCGGAAACGAGGAGAAAAGTGAGATGCGTCTTAGCTCGGCGCATTCAGGTCAGCAGGGCGATTGACAGGCTGCTGGTTCTGCCCGACCGAGGAGCGCTACTACCCGGGTAAGTTGTGACTTGTTTAGAGTTTGGATACAGTTCGCGGGGTCTTGTACAACGTCCGTCCCCCTCTCCGCCGGTGGCAAGGCTAGAATTGGGAGAGCGTGGACGAGGATTAGCCTAGCATTTTGTTCCCGTGTAAGCACGTGTTGCTGACTTCCTTTGCTTGTGACAAAATTAACGAACTCCGGTTGTTGTTTACATTACATTTAATCCGCCTATTCATGCTGCTATGCCTGAATCTCAATTAAGCCCGTTTTAGTGATCACGCAGAGAACATCTTCAGCGACCCAGTATAATCTATTACATTGTTCACGTGTAGACATGACAAACAGTGATGTGTGTTCTGAGAGCAAAGACAGCTAGTTACATTTGCAAAATCGAATTCTATGACAAAATGTATTTAAGGGCCACGTGAATAACAGCTCATGTAATAACCTGCTGGATTATATGTGCACGAAGTAAGGCCTTCGTCACATAACTGCAACATAAAACCGACACAAAGTGTAAGTACGTGAAATTGGAATAAGTAAAGTTTGCGGATTCTAGAGAAGGTTCGACGTAGAAGAGGAATCTAGCTTCGAAGCGGGATAACTTAAACGCTCCCGCACCGACAACGCAGACGAATAGGCGGTGCTGAGCGGTGTGTCCTATGTCTTGAATCCTTGTCAAGGCACTTCGGTCATGTTAGTTAAATTTGTGGGTACCTTTTCAGTAGATTTGCATCGAACATCAATCGAAAAGACGCCCGTCTACCCCAACACCCTGCCAGCGGACAAACCTGGCATCTCTGGATAAGCTGTTTTCAAACACGGCGATAATTTTAACAATTCGCCGGAGGGATGTTGATTTACGATTGGCAGTTGATGACATTTAGACATGCGCACAGATTAGAGGTTCAAGACTTTCCGAAGTATCACCATTCAACTGCAATATCTGTCTGTTGTTCGGGGTTTGGGCGCAGACAGCAGTCCTTAGATCTTGACCAGTAGCTGTGGAGGGTTTTGAAATGAACCAGCAGAGCACTGCATTCATGTCTACTTTGTCACTTATATCCGAAAATAAGAAGAAATTAAAACGCTTTGGTTCGTTCCCGAACAATACCGCTGAATCCGTATGTTTGTAAAAAAATACAGTAGCTGGAGTGGATACTCCACTTATGCAGGATTTTTTAACAAAAAATTATTCAGAAGTCTGAATTCTCAAGACGAACTGCCGACGGAGAGAAATATTATAAGATCCCTGAGCCCTAGAAATCAAACATAAATGGCATAAACTACATAGGGTATTTGGAGCGCGATCTACCAGTTAACGTCATTCCATGCATACCGAATTCTCGCTATACCCGTCCCTAAAACTCTGAGACTTTAAACAGCCGTAATCCTACATCCGGCCGTCGACCGCATTTTCGGCTGCTTTACTTGCTCTTAGATGCAGTTTATCTCCTTCCGACACTCCTTTGATGGTGACGTTATGTGCAGTCAGGGTTGAACCCCCATCGAACCATTGTTCCTACTGTGCATCTGTCTTGCGAGTCAATAAACGCTTGTAAGTTGATCTGTTTGTCCCTACAGTTTGATCTGCTCCATGACCCTACCGATCGGACATCGTGGACGATGGTGTCCGCAGTGTGTCCCCTCTCCCCCCCCCCCCAGCATCAACAGCGCGGGAACAGTGACTTGCGCGTGAATTAATTTTTGGTGGCGGTAGGCTTGAGCGGCATCTTTCTCACTCACTAATCCCTCACTAACCGGAGTTCGGCGTCACGACAGAATCAGTAAGTCCAGTGGCGCGGACGGGCTCAATATGTGACTCAGAGGATATATCACATAAGAACAATACAGTCTATCCCCCAAGGGGGTTAGGTTAGGCGAGGTTTGGTCTTGCAGCCCCATCTGAGTGATATCACATGGTTAGCTTTCGAAAAAAAATTAGTAGATGTGAGTACGTTCACTTTACAAGTGTCATTGACTTGCATCCACCCGACAATTTTAATCCAACCAGTAACTCTGTCACGGGGGAGGTGTGTTTATGCGCCAGCCTTGGTTATATCAGTTATTAGATCTCACACGCTTCCCTGCGCGTGCTTCGAGCCACGCTTGCGCCCTCTTTATTATCCCAATCCAGAGAGTGGCCAGGTGGACTTGTTAATTGAATTGTTCGGACGGTGTGGAACTCCGTAGGTTCCACCACAGTGGCTGAACTGCGAATTACCACGCGGTTCCCTTCGCGGCCTTCCAGTTGTGATTGCACCCTCCTTATCCTCTTTGTCCAGCAGGTGGCAGTCTCGGGGCAAGAGAGTACACACGCCACTTTCAGCCGTTTCCCTGCACGTGCTTCGACCACTGCCCGCGCTCTCTTTCCCCTCATAACCCAGCGAGCCTAAGTTAGGTAATTCATATTGCCCCAACTGTGAAAAACTCGGCGCCTCGGTGGGATACGAACCCACGCAGTAAGGGGAAGGCTTTAGCGCAGCCAACGCTCTAACCACCTGAATAATTCATATTGCACCAATTAAATATTAATTATTCAAAATCTGCCAAAATATCAATGAATAAGTTAGGTAAGTTAACAAGTTTTGTTTTTAGTAAGCTAACCATATGATACCATTCGGGTGGGGCCGCAGAACCAAACCTCGCGTGGGTTAGACAATATCATAAAGCCGTATTCCGCTTCTACGCTGAAGCTCATGCCCAAATAGCATTCATGCTCTGCCCTTCGCCTTGTGACTTGATCAATGAAAGAGTCATATTTGATCATTTTTCCATGTTTAGGGCCAAGTAAATATTGTTTGCCCTCCCTTGGGTGATAGTTAGTATCGGTACTTTTAAATATCCAACGCCGTCTCATAAAATGACGGGAAAGTCACGAATAATTTTAGTGCAGAAAGCAGTCTGTCAAGACGGAGACGGGTCCTTGAGATTGCCGCCCAAGACAAAAGTGCTTTCTCTGCTGTCCAATCTCCATAACCGGTTGATCTCGGTTCCGGAGGGACAAAATTACCATAAAATGTGACCGGTAAATAAAACTTTGGAACAAATCAAATTTACCAGAAACATTGCGTAAAACAATAGTGTACCGATCCCAACAACATCAGACGGACGAGGAGATTTTTACCTTGTTCATAGAGCACTTAAATCATGTGAGTTTCAAAATGCAAACGCGCGTATGTTAAGAGAAAAGATCTCATTCTGAGTCCATATTTTCACACGTCTCGTAGAAAAATGGGTAATTATGATCGCCTGCTTAATTAAAAAATATTTATTTGCTTTAAACGTGAACACAAAAATTATTGCACTTAAATGCACTGCCCCAATATTTACCAGAACGACTGACTGAGAGCCTCGATTGATATGTCCAAGAGAATGGGTTACATAGGTTAAGGACGAAGAAACAGGTCAGAAGATAGATCCTCACATGCTGACTTTTCACTGACTAGTACAAAACTAGCCATCCAATTATAATCTCTACTGTAAAAAGACGACATATTCATTAGAGAAGCCGAATAATTATTATACTAGTTAGTTCACTGCTACGTTCAGTAGTATCCCCCCGTCCCCAGTGTGCCTTGATGTGGTCGCGGTGAAAGAGCAATGCGACCCCCAAACGGGCTACGTTGTAGATGCGCTGGACCAACACGGAGGACCATATCGGATGCTGGCAGACGTTATTGGAATGCGCACCATAAAAAATGCCAACATCTCCGGGTGCGTTTGCAGGCACGGTTGCCAGCAGACGCCGCGCACATTGGGACCCCTTGTGTTTCTCACCACTGTTGTGGTTGGTTAAAATCCTGGTCATTTGTTATGTAGACCAGAGGGCACGGAGTGGGGCGTCAAGGCGCGGGCTCGACCGTGCAGTCCACCCGCCACTGTCCCCCGCTTTCGGCATTCTTGACTATGTCTTGACCCCCGGGCCCAGGTGGGGAGGAGAAGAGAGTGAGGTAGATGCTTTGCAAGCCTGAGATCACTATAAACTACATTTATGCACAAGTCACCGTCCCTGCTCTCATTCTGCTGTGGAGCACACGGTGGACATCTTCGGATGCGACTGTCGACCTGTCGTCAGTGAAGGAAACTCGATGTGCATTCTCCTTACACTTCGTGACCTACCCACCATGTCCTAAGGTCACATAAAGTGCAGAAACGTCTACGCCTACCACATGCTTGCTGATCCCAACAGGCAGACGAACGGGGGTCAACAAAGGATACTACTACTGCGCGTGAGTTTGGGTCCCATCAGGACAGCACTGGGAAGGAAAGTTTACAGCGACATCCCTAGTCGAGAGAAATAAGTCGGCTTACTAGGCAGGGGAAAATGTTCTCAGTGCTGGGATAGTTTCAAGGCTCATCGAATTATCTTAATAGTGAGAGCATATGAAGTAGACACATTTGAACGGCTGTCGGAAACAAACGAAAATCAAACTGACTGAAGATTAGAAGACAGGGGAAGAAAGTGGCGCGGCTAGAAGCTTCCATTTGGGGCGAGGCATATGGTCGCCTAACCCCCTTTTTGTTTCGAAGAAGCGGGTCGGCCCGCTGAGACGTGTGATAAGGGACATAAGAGGTCTGTAATTTAATTACGGACCCTTTAAGTGCAAAGTTCTCTTTGTCACTCAATGCGTAAATGTATGAGGATAAGAATTCACTGTAAACACGATATGTAAATCATCTCGGTCAGATGAGCGTTTTTTAAAAATTATAAGTCTTGGGATTATTTGAGTAGCCCTTCCATACAAGACTCAGCCGAGCAAAAAAGAGACATCGCAGTATGAAACATTCTACTCATTGCAATAAGTCAATTTCTGTGTCATTAAATTACACTTAATTTTAACGATAAAGCCTGCCACAAACGATCACGGTGCGTAAAATTCGACAGAAGAGACGAACTTTAGTCACATATTGCCGAATCAAGGACAAGCCGTAAGCCCCGACATAAAAGGTGCATCTGAGAGGTTTTCGTGTTCCTTTTATATAACAGCTAGTTTATCCGAAAGGCAAAATTGCCTTTTGAACGATCAGAAATAAAATAAACCTGCTCTAACGGACGTCTCTCGTTCTATTGTCAGAAAGTCTTTCGCTATGTAAACCTTTTGCAGTCTTATTTTAATTAACCCGAAATTACGTCGCGCTACTGGGTTGTGTCCTAACATCAGCAAAATCATTCATTCACTTAGGATTCATTTCATGGGTCTCGACATATGCAGAGCACTTCCTTAGTAGGAGACCTGTGATTTATACTTGCGTTACTTGAAAACGTCCGAACGCAAGAACTACACGTTTGTTCGGGCAAAATGGGGCGGGCGTTGGTGTTGATGTAAGTTATTGTGAATTTAAATTCAAATTCGATTACACTGGTTGAAGTAGCATAGTGCAACGACGCACAGGTCGAATGTATGCAGCAATGGCTGTATGCGGCTGAATTAATGAAAGCTTACTATGTATGGAATGGCTTGACAATATTTTATTAATGTAAAAGAATTTAGAAATTTTATTGTACTCCACTAGGTTCTTTTTTCCCGTGCAAAATTATATGACATCTTATGGGGCCGTAACGATGTCAGTTTCGCTATGACATGTCTTCGTCCTCTTTACTGGTAGGACCCTGTAGTATTTCGTAAAAAATAAACAGAATGAAGCGACGGCCTGTCCGTCTGGCCAAATTTTGATCCAACTTTCCCGACAACGCTTAATCAGGCATTACGTGATGTTTCATTTTCGATTTCATTGCCATACTACCATTTCTAACGACATAAAAATGCCACGAACATAAGGATCACATGTTGTTCTTTATATGCCTCTTGAACTCTAACTTCGAGCGCTTGAAAAGACTGTTTGCAAGATAACAATCAGAAACTTGTTTTTTTCCGTTCATATGCCTATCTATACCAAGCAAATAACTCCAGAAATTATTCAGTGTAGGACCTGAACCTTGCATGATTTAATAGGGTCAGAACAGAGGTTTTAATAAAGATTTCAGTCAAAAACAATTAATTAATGTGAAATAACCACTTGATGCCTATTCCACAAACAAGTAGTATTACAAGTAGTAGGCATATGCCAGAAACTTCATGGAGACCCACTGGGGGATCCATTGAGGAGCCGAACCCCTTACAGCTCTGTCACGCAAGGGTACAATATCGGCAAACCACGTGTCTAAGCTTGAAACTAAAACCTATTTCGAGAGTACGGAATAATGCCTTTGGCATATATTTCAAAAAATGAGTCATTTGGGAAAGTGAACAAACATTATTTCGTAGTTTCTCAAAGTTAATTCCCCAAGACAGTTTTAGCAGTGTGGAGAACTTGAAAGAAATTAAAATTTAAATGTCTGAAAACCGATTTCGCCTTGTCAATGCTGCAAATGGTTCGAGGCTGTGAGTTGATATTACGTTTTGGTTGACTTTAAACTTTTTTTTCATTTTTTTGATGTTTGTGTACATGGCGTCCAGATCAGTGTGCGATTGATGCATGAATCATCAAAGTGAATAGCCCGTAGAAAACAGTGAGAACCGTGAAAAATATGAAAAAATTTATAACGCAAATTTTTGATTCTGGTTCCCCAGGTCATCATCAGGCGTGTGACAAATATGCAAAATAGCCAAATTTGTTTAAACATGCCAAAAAATTAATACCGTCCTTTTCATCATGCCAACATTTCCCAGCCTTCGTAAAGGGACGCTTGGCGATCATTCTTAAACCACTCACATGTTGTTTTGTGTCTTACGGGATCTCTCTCAAGCCCAACCAGCAGCCGCACAGTGACGCATGATACAGGCAGAATGCTATTACAGAAAAAGAGAAGGGAGACTGGGATGGCCATTTCTGGCTTATTAGCTGTCGTCAACCAGTCATACACAAGCCCGAAGTGTGGAACAACTGAGGCTCGAACTCGAAGTCCAACGCCTCTAACCACTGGGCCACCGGACCGTTATCCTGTCGGTTTCGATTGGAAATATACGATGGCCTGATTCGATACCACGTGCTGACTGGCCTTGGTCTCTGTCCTCTTTCCCTGAGATTGTTGTACGCGGCTTCTTGTTCAGTGTGCCAGCTATTGCAGGATTCATCGGAGTGCATGACTTTTAAAACTTCTCGGTGTAATTTAGTGGAACAGACACCGACAATCCGGGTTTTTTCCTAAGCGAATTTATGGTAAGTTTCCACAGTATTCGTGGCAACTTGGGACAAGCAATCTTGCCTCTCCACGGTTACTTGGTGTTTATGTATGAGTGTAGAGGCCGACTTTTCAGTTTTGCCAAAATACAGTGCATCGAAGTGTCGCACGGAATCTTGTAGACGACCACTTTCTTATGTAAACAGTTGGCGGTATCTTTAGGGTATACGAGGTGTTTGTGTAATGTGGTCGATGATTCGTACGCCATCTGTATTAGATTTTTCCCGCGATCACATTCAATTAGTATAGGTGCGTTTTTAGTGAACGGAAGTGTTCCTCTGGTTTTTTGTTTAGAACTTCGATCAGGACGATTTATCTTCTTGTCCTTTTCCTTTACTGCCTCTTGCCTCATTTTAGAAAAGAATCTAAAAAAACAAGTAAGTCCGATTAGGTAGTTATTGTTGTCTTGGCCGTGTGTTTTTGCCCGATTAAGCAGACTAATAATGGCAATCCGTTTGCTGACAATGGGGTAATTATCATTGTAATCTAAAACAACTTCCGCATAAGTTTATTTGAGCAAAAGGAATGTTCGAAGAGTTAAGTCAGTCATCTGCTTTACGAGTGCGCTAAGCAACGGGAGTTTTCTTTCAACCTCTATTTCTTGTTCAACCGATATACCCGTTAATTTTGAGCTAGTAATACTAAGGAAAATTTCCAGGATATAATTTTTACAACAAAAAAGTGTCAGCTGCATGATGCACTCATAGGTTGGGAGTAATTAATGATAGCGTCATAGCTTGTAATTTTTGAATCGAGATTACGTCGGAAACACAGGAGGTTGGGGATCCTAATTTATGGTAACTTGGAACATGCGATCTCGCATCTTTGCGGCTATTTGATGTTTGTATATGAGGGCAGAGGCCGACTTTCCAGTTATGTCACATTACGCTGCACTGAAAATGTTGCATGAAATCTTCTAGACGACCTCTTATCTAAAAAGCTAGCCACATTCTTAGGATATAAGAGTTGGATGTGTAATGTGGTCGTCGGTTTGTGCGTCATCTGTATTTGCTGCTTCTCCAAGCAACTCGTTTTTAATGTACGGAAGTGTTCTTCAGGTTTTCTGTTTGAGCGTTTGGTCAGAATTATCCAGCTCCTTGTCCTTTTCTTCTAATTCCTTTTGCCTCACGCACGGGCGCACAAAATATCTAAGTCACCCATTCTGGGTATAGATTTTAAAAAAAGGTTAATATCCATCCAGTAACTATTCTTGTCTGAGCCGTGTGGCTTTGCCCGATTAAGTAGAGTGGTAATGGCCATCCGTCTGCGAGTAATAAGGTGATTATCCTTGTAATCTAGAACAACTTCCGCATAAGTTTATTTGCGCTAAATAAATGTGTGAAGTGTTAGGTCAGTCATTTGCCATACGAGTACGCCAAGGAAACGGACTTTTCTTTCAAACTCTCTTTCTTGTACAACCGATATTTTCGTTAGTTTTGAGTGCGTGGTTCTTTGAAGCCTTTCCAAGGAGCAATTTTTAAGACAACAAAAGTGTCATCTACATAATGCACTCATAGTTTGGAGTTAACTAATGGTAAATTCGTATCTTCTAATTTTTGAATCATGTTCTAAACGAAAAAAACGAATGTAAGTGAGTCCTCGCAGTTTGTGTAGAAACTCTATCAAATTTTCAATTGAGGTTTCACCATCCTGCGTCAATGGATGGATTTTGCGGAATAGTCAGGTGGAGATCTTGTAATTGGCTGCACCGATTGATGATCATAACTGTCGCAGTTTTGCTCGTTCTCTTTCTAAATTACATACATATACACACACATATACATATGCATATACCTACATATACATAAATATATTCGACCTAGGCAGCAGGAAGGGTAATTTTCTCTGCGTTCAGAACTGAAAATGTACATTTGATGGTAGTTCTTTCTGTGACGACAGATGTAACTTTCCAAACGGCAAAGTGATTTCGGTCTATCTAAGCGCAGTTTGGCTGTTTGCTTTATTACTGCACTTTAGGGCATGAAATCGCACCAATCTGCCAATGTGGCTTTTAAAAATCGACAAAACGTCTGGTTGTCTTGAAATAACCTGTGCATCAACTAATTAATTTCTAAGTGCAACAAGCTCTGTTTGACGGAAATCTCGAGAGTATATTAATTTCCTACTAAAGAAAAGCATGATCAGATGCGAAGCTACAGTCTAAGACAGGCATGGGCATAATAAATTGCTCGAATTTAACGTGAGGTCGAATTTCGCCCAAATTTATGAACCTTTGATCGATAGGAACACGCATTGATATGAAGATGCTAAACAAGCAAGCAAAATGTGCAGCCTTTAGGACGCCTGAAAATTCTTCTGTCGGTTGCCGTCATCAGGTTTTTGAGAGATAGGGCACGTACTGTATATACAATAGGTGGGCTAAATCATGAAATGTCCACCGCGATTCCAAAATGCGTTTTCGCTTCGAAAGGTTTAATTAAGTAGAGTTCTAAAACTAATCATCCTGCAGCATAATTCTATAATAATTCAGTTACGTCAGGATGCTGGCTTTCGAACGGCCATCTTTCTGGCAACATGCAAAAACTAACTGTATAAAAAAATGACTACTTAAGCAGCATGTATTTTTCTCATTGACTTTCGATGCCCTTGGAAATTCAATTATATTTCATGGAAAACATGCACAATAATATTCATTCCCTTACTCGTTTGGTAGAAAATTACGTCTTCTTCCAGTTTTGTACTCGAAGGAAAGGTATAATTCGGTTTTCAAAATTCCTGAATAATTTGGAATCCCGACCTGCCGTTACACTGTCATTCGGTGTATGTAAAAACATGCCGTTTATTTTCCAGGTACAGAAAACCATACATTTCTCTACGGTATTAAAAGGAAATCATATGCGGCGTTACGTCATATTGTTGACTTTAGAAGCCCCATTGGTTAATGCAGAGACAGGCGGTTTTATTAACAACCTTTTCACGGCATTAAAAATCGTCCAATTCGAAATTTTTTCCAAAAGCGAATTATATCACTCCCTCGAGTATGCAATTGAAAAATGTCATTTTCTACTGAATAAGCGGGAGAATAAATATTTTTATGCATGTTTTCCGTGTAATATATTTGAACTTTTCGCATGCAGTCAGAAAGAATTTCGTTCGAAAGCCGGCACCCTTAGGTAACTGACGTATTATATAATTACGCTGCGAGATGAGTAGTTTTGCGACTCTGTTTAATTAATCTTTTCGAACCGAAAACGCATTTCGGAATTTCCGTCGACATTTCATGAGTTCGCCCACCAACTGTATGCATGTATGCGTGTTTACTATGTAGAGAGCATAGTCACCGATCGTTTTAGGCGACACGCTGGTCCTAATGCGTTTTGACGTCGCAGGCGGTGGCGCAGCAATTAATAATTTATGCAGAAGGGCAGTGCCGACCCAGTCATGAGACGAGAAATGTCACTTCCGGTCTACTAATCGTCATCATCCAGCATTGACCAAACCCTGGTTTACCGCATCTGAGCATCGAGGCCGATCGCTGAACGCCCTTCCACCATAGTTAATATTGAGAGAGAGAGAGAGAGAGAGAGAGAGAGAGGGACAGAGAGACAGAGAGACAGAGAGAGAGAGACAGAGAGACAGAGAGAGAGAGAGAGACAGAGAGAGATAGAGAGAGACAGAGACACAGAGAGGAATTTGCTTTATTTTGAAATCACAAATTCAAAATTTTCAGCGAAAATTGGCTCCATTCACTATGGGCAGTAAATAAGTTAATAGATTAATCGACAGTCAGAAAGTTAAACACAAAAGGAACGATTGCTATGAGGGCAGTTCAAGTCTTAGCTTCTGTATTTCTATCTTTTCACACGTAAGATAGCGTGCCAAGAATGGCAATAAAGAAGCTCGAAAAGCCAATGTGCGACAAGACATAAGTCGGAAGCTGCGGTGCATCGGGCAGGAAGACTTCGCAGAAATAAGATCAGAATGCAAGGGATGGGCAACGTCACCTATAATCCGACCAGCAAATTACCTGACCGTATTGAAATGTCGTTGTAGAATAATATCGACTAAAAAATAAGAAACATCAGTGGTGGAAAAGAGTATTCGGAGGACTCGTTTTAAAATTAAAAGATCTTTTTTGAGCAAAACAGGGAAGATGACAGGAGGACGGTATAGGATAATAGGAAGAATGCAGCCATCGGAGAATCGTCAGACTAACGGTTGAGGTGTGTGGTAGGAACGTAAACGACGAATGTAGTAAACAAGTTTACGAACTTTAGCAAATAGAGACTCAATATGTAGGGAAAATGACAGATTCGATGACCAAATAACGCCAACATAACTGAAAGAGGATACCTCGTTAGGAAGGATGTCAGAGTATTCAGGACTAGGAGGGGGCCACAGTCGGAAAATACAATAAACTGATTTTTGTTTGTTCATTGGGAGGCCATTTTCCTCCGACATGGTTTAGGCCATCCTGTAGGGACTGAATGGTTGTCTGACTTTAAAGAGGGTGGCCAACAACCACAAAATCAGCATACCTAACCAAAAGGCAGTCATTAGGGGACCTTAGATCGTCCGTGGAGGGAGAAAAGGTGAGGAGATAGAAAAGAACCTTAGAGAACATCGCAGTCATTGAGAAGGATCGTAGATGTCCGCTTGCCAGATTGGATAAACTGAGTGCGGAAAGTAAGATAATCGGTAAGCCAAGATACGACCCACCCTGGAGAACCGCACCCGGATGTTTTAGTAAAGAGAAATGGGCCCGGGACGGTACTGAAGGCGGAGGAGTAGTCAAGAAAAGCGCATGCATACTCGCGGCAATCCTTGTCTTGTTCTTTTAGAGCAGAGTGGACTAGCAGAGAAACGGCATCTAAAGTACGTGTTTGGCTTTTTATGTAAATTGTAAGGGATTGGAAAAAGTGGAAGAAGAAGGCTATATAGTATCTGGGGCAACTCTTTCAGTAAACTTTAGTAGTTCGGAAGAACAGGTTATAAAACGAAAAGATTCAATACCAAAACTAGCGGATTTTTTTAAGGGATGTGAGTGATTCTCACAATACGCCCGGGGTAGGGAATCTTGGGTTTCATTAAAGACATGTTTATAAGGTACGTTAAAATAGGGGCTATCTGAGAAATATAAACCGACAAGTCCGTAGTTCAGGTGGTACGCCTTCGACATTTAGTACGCCCGATGACAGAAGAACGTTCGTTAAAGGCTCAGGTGTGGTGAACCTGGCTTAGGCTATGGTCGGCCTACGAGACTAAGTATGTCAAAAATTGTCTTGGCAGTTGCCTTTGTAAATATTCATACGACGGGCACTTAGCCAAAAGTTGATAATTTCGGTTATTAATGCCTTGATACTCCCCGCGAACTCACATACCAGATGCGGAGGATGAGACACGATGGCTTGAACAAGTGGTTTATTAGCCCGACGTTTCGGATTTTCACTCGAATCCATCGTCAGAGATATTCGCAGATAAAGGTCTGTGAATGGATGATGGTCTGATGATGGATTCAAGTGAGAATCCGAGACAACGGACTTATAAAGCTCTTGTTCCAGTGATAGTGTCTCCTCCTCCGCGACTACTACCTGGAACTCGGCTCTTCGCATCTACAGTTAGTGACCTAGCTTTGAAATGTGTCGAAATTTAGGAATGGTTGCCAACCACTCGCAAACCGACATCATTTCATGTTTCAATGTCCATGTTTAAGTAAGTATAAGTTTACAAAAATTAAAAACATAAAAGAAATATTAAGGGCAGTATTGTGCTTTTTAGAAATGCCGATTTTTTAAAAAAGCGTAATTACCCAAAAAGGTCAGCAATGACTCTAATTTAGCGAACATCGTTATTATATTTCAGATTGTATTTCTATATCAAAAACGTAGTAAATATGAAAGGAAAAATAAAATAACGTCTAATAATAGTGTTTCGGAGAATTTTACAAATAGATATTGATAAATAATTAGTGTGTTTACATATATGACGGTTTGTCAATTGCCTACATTTTGAATGTAGATTCTAAAAGCGTTTTTCCGATATCCGTGTTATCTTTGACTCGTTAGAGTCAAATGAGATGGGATGCAACGAATGAAACTGGATTTTGCTTGATTTCACCGATGCGGACGTCGTACGAGCAAACATTTTTATAAGGTGACGTGGTGTGAGGCCGGTTGGTGCCTAAGTAATTTAAATAGAACTGATAGGCGTGATCGTAAACATACCATTTTGCATTTATGAAGAGAACGTTTCATCCGTATAATTAATGTTTACTTCTCCTTCGCTTTGGGCTACGTTTGTTTTCAGATAGGCCTCGAAATGTTGCTCAATACTTCATCATTTTCAGTGTTTTCACCCGATCGTCCGTAAAGACAGATTCCGAATTACCTGTCTGTAAAGAACTTTAGAATAAGATTACTCTTGAAGGCATTCACCGAAGTAGTGAGTGTTTGGGCACTTCATTTCACGAAGATGGTCGTTTGGGTCACATGTGAAGACTCATTCGAACATCAACGTTTATTTCCGAGAAGAATTACCGTGCAAAACGAAAGTCAACATCGAATATGCCTTCGATCGATAAGAAAACTTTCCTTAATAAGTTACCTCTTCAATAGGTACTTTAATTCTGCACTACGTTGACGGATCTTTTGTACTTTGCATTTTTGCACGGTGAGGCCAAGTAAAATTTGGCACTTTTGACCCTTTATCTCACGTTTCTAGACAATATATTTTTTCTATCGTAACCGTAAGAACATACCATCCTCTATGCATTGAGGCCATTTCCATTATTTTTGCTCGCTTTAAGACTCCGTTCTTCGATTATTAATGCATGGAAGAGAGCCCAAATAAATACTTATATTTTGATGAAATTATCCATGTTTTGCTCGTTCAAAAGCTAAACAACACGGCAATTGGTGTTTCAGATGTTTTAACTTAGAAATGGCCATTCGTTAGCGCTCATTTATGTGAAACCAGGTAGAATTTTCCAAACTGCAAAACGAAGGAATCCCTGTTTACATTATTACTACACTTCAGGGCGCCAAATCGCACAGATCTGCAAATTTGACATATAGGAATTGATAAAACCTCCGATTTTCATAAAATAATCCTTGTGTTAGCAGGCTGATTACCACAGTTAACATCGGACATAAAATAAATTTTCAAGTTCGGCTTGGTTTGCTTATTAAATCGCTCGCTTGAAAATTACTATTCTTTCAATGGGAAGTCACTCAGAAGCGTAACCGAAGTCTTCAACATGTATTAGCGTAGGAAATTGCACAAATATATCCCAACGTCCATTTTCGCTAAACATTTACTGATATTTTACTTCATATAGTTACGTTAACACAATTTCTGCACAAGAAAAGCACAGTTCACTAAAGGATGTGGACGAGCGAACAAAATGCACAACGTTAAAGACTTCAAGAAATTCTAGCATCACTTTCCTTTATCAGATTTCATGAGATAGTTCGCGTACTGCATATATCTGATGCTTCAGAAAACGCTAGTGAAAAGGTTGAGAAGCCGTACGCCTCACAGCTGCGGTATGCAGCAACGGAAACATCGGCGGAACATGCATCTGGGCTTCAAGCCAGATCCTACATCGGGCAAACGGCAGAACCATTTGTATATATATTTTCAATTAAATTTCTTGGGATGCCCGTTTTCCAGCACATATATACATATATACAGTACCTGTGCTAACTCATGAAATGCCGAGGTCAAAATTATAGTGGACAATGTAGTGTATTTTTGGTGTCGTTATTTGTGTTTATTTGGTTGAATTAAGGACGAAAAGACCGTTTTCTGAAGGAAAGTTTGTATATGTGTGTGTGTGTGTGTGATGGCAAACGGCATTTTTGCAAAATATGCACTATTTGCTTGGCACCTTTAAAAACAACAGATCAAACAGGATTAACGCTTCTATCCCTAATTTGCTATTTATTTCTTATGCCGAAAAACAATTAATCTAGATTTAGGGCGGCTTACTGCAGACACATATCTGTTTTATCCCTAATCCATTCAGGAATTCCGTTTTTTAGGCTAACAAAAATGCTTTTGTTCGCAAGCAGAATTCACGATTATTTCCTTAGCAGTCGTCAGGTTTTTTAAATATGCTTCTTCAAACCTCCCTGTCGGAATGCGGGTGAATTTGAAGTGCCAATGAATTTCGCAGTTGCGAGATTATTTATGTGACCTACATATGTACGCCAGCATACGCAGTTTTCAAAACACATAACGATTATGTCAGCTATTCTGGCCTCATTCCCAGCATAGGAGACTGGATATGCAGGTATGCAGAAAAGGTAGAATATTTCGCTGAACGTGCAAAATACACAAGGACAGACTGTTGTGTCGGATAATTTCGAAGACATCCTTTGTACGATAGCGCTTACTGAAGCACGCTAGTCAACTTACTCATTTTCACCAGCGGATGAGTTCTCGAATAAGGAGATAGACTAGTGCGAGGCCTCTGTTCATTTACGTCAACATCTCAACCCCCTTAATGCATTTTTCACAATTAGTCTCGTCGTGCACTTCGGCACTTAATATGACCAGTCAGCTGGGGTGTGTGTGTGGGTAGCAGCCCATATTGTAATAAAAACCGCTTCGCCGTCAAACCAGAACCCAACTGTCCTGAGGTATTTTAAGTACCCTCGTGCATAAGCATCCGTCCAGGGTAATAACTGTATATCAGCTGGGTCGAGAAACAGTTAGGAGAGACAAAATAGCCTCTGCGACTGCGGTCGGACCTGTAGGAACTTTCGCGGCAAAGTGAATCTAGTCAATTATGTTCTAAAAACTCGCTAAGCGGAAGGAAACGTCTATGACGCGCATATAGGCTACTGGAATAGACACTGACAGTGCGGCCACGGTGGTAAGTCATAACTTTGGACTCCTCAGCCATGAATGCGCTCGACGCGTTGTGCTAACGGGAGTGAAATTCGTCCTGGAGGTTGTGCGCGTTTAGTCCATGGTCATCCGCAAAGAACAGAAGACTGAGAATTAGCCTTTTCAGTTCTGCGCCGATAGGGTGCAGCTTTTGTCTACACAACCCATGGCTCCCTCCCGCCATCCTCCACAAGACTTTTGAAGACGCACCGTCGGTCCTCACAAAGTCTTCATCTCCGTCTCTTAGGCAAGATTATACAAACTGCGAAGATGAGTCGAGATGCACGAGATTACGTGCGTCCTTAGAATGGAAGAAGAAAAAACCCGTGTAAGGGAGGAAAGAGCTTTTTTATACTAAGATAGTCAAACTACTCAGCTGCGGACCCTCTCACTACCGTGTTCCAGTAAAAAGTCAAAAAATACCTAGCAGCGGCTTCATCTCTTATTCATTCAAGCAGTCGCATGCGCCTGTTTCCGCCATTTTTATTGTGAACACCATCTCCTCCCGTTTCGGAGAATTTTTTTCAAAGACACTGCACATTATAATTTTGTATTCGTATTTTCGGAGCTAAATAACTGCTACGCTCGTCCGCTTAATGCCACCGTAACACAGGACTGTCTGGTGGGAAGTTCAACAACAAAAATTAACTTATTGCTGCTGTGTTTTCCGAGTTGTCGAGAGTTGCATTATTCCCAAGGTCAAAAGCATTGTCTATCAATTGCATGATGCTTGCAGAGTAGACAATCTGCTCTCACATCTGCACTATCTAGACCGAAACAAACTACTAACTTGACGTGATCTTTCCATTCCCCGGTAGCAAACGATTCTTCCTTATTTATTACGTTTCGGGAGAATCGGTATGTATTCTGGGAAAAAGTGGGCGGGCGATACAAATACATTGGAGATCAGAATGGCTAATTCTGGCATGACTGTAATCATCACCCACCCAACTTCGCCACCAGTGTCTAGGGGGTATCAGGTTTAAAGTCGAGTCAATTGTTATGGCCGGCAAATTGCCCCCAACTAGCGATTACCCATGGCTAATCAACGAGATGCGAGACCCATCTAAGTGCAGACATAGCAGAGTGATCCATATCCTGTCCTTTGACTCGAATAAAATGGGCAAAATCAACTCTCGTGACCGACTAAAGGCCCACTATGACAACAAGACAGGGTGGTTCCACCGATAGACCGCCGAGCCTGATTATACAACGACCAACTGACCCCGGTTCAGATCGCAGATCCCCCAGCACCGGCGACTGAGTGCATCAGAATGAAAGGCGGAAAACCAGCCAGCAACAGTCATTCCGGTAGCGTCTCTCCGTCATCGATTATTCCTCGCTATGTGACTGACTGCGAAGATTCTTAATTGGGAAAGCAAGACCAGCAGATTGGCCGACGTGCTGTTTTGCAGACGGAACACACCAATGCACGTCACACACACGTCAATCCCTCTCTCTCTGTCTCTCTTTCTTTTACTTGTACTTGATACGGCTACGATCATGCCTGATCTAGCCGGCCTCGATGATGTCAGGAACTGTACCTCTCCACGCGTGACGATCCGCGGCAGCAGATCTGGACGCATGCTCTTCGCCAACGACGTAGACCAAATACCGAAGGTCCAAGAACCACCTCCATGTCTTGACGAACTGTGTCGAGCCAGGTTTTGAACGGATCTCCTCTTCGACGCCTCTAATGGGGTAGCGGTACCGAATCGAGGGCAGTAACACTGAGCTCCTGAGGTGGACAAGGAAGAACATGCCCAAACCACCTCAATCGTCTTTCTTGGATGGCCTGAGTTATTCTTGTGGTGTTGTCGCAACGATCTCGAGCTGTCTCATTTGAGACGAAGTCGGCGAACTTCACTCGAAGGATAGTTCTCAAGCAGTGGTGGTCAAAATTTGGAGCCTGCCTGAAAAGGTCCGCTTCGAAAGATTCACTCCAAGTTCACGCATTAATTTCATCGGAAATTAAACAAGGCAAGTTAAAACTGCAGTTCATATACTAGAAAACACACGGGGAAAGTTGGGGGACCCACTGACGAGCCACACCCCTCGCAGCTGCGTCAGGCAGCGGCATAAGATCGGCGAAACACGCGTGACTGGGCTTTTAACTAATACCTGTGTTGTTAGTATGGTAAACCAATGCTCAATTCTATACTACTGGCTGCATGTTGGCGGTTTGTGAATATTAAGCGGTTATTCAGCAGAAGCTGATGGATTTCAGCTCAAATATTCATATCAAAATTTGGAGCGTGCATGAAAAGGCCCGTTTCGAAAGATTTACTCCAAGTTCGCGCATTACTTTCCTCGGAAATTAAACAAGGCAACTTCCAGTTTTCGCTCGTCCTCCACGCGCAAAGCCCAGCATTCACAACCGTAGAGGACAGACAAGGCAGATGCACGGTACAGCGAATCTTAGTGGCAATGCAGAGGTCACGTCGGTTCCACAGGCATTGCCGAAGGCTTGAGAAAACCCAACGGGCAGCATCGATTTTGGAGACAATGTCGTCCCTACTCTGTCCATTCGGCAGCAGCCTCGCCCCAAGGTATTTAAGACTGTCTACTTCTTCAAGTTGACAGCCATCAATCCCGAGGGGTGCCTTCTCCTGGTCAGGGATGCAGCCCGAACACACTTTGGTCTTCCCAGCGCCTATGGATAGGCCGACCGATTTAGCGACCTCGTTCACCCGTGACACCATAGACTGCAGATCTCTCTCACTCCCACTCTCGCACACTTCCTACAAAAGAATCTAAATTGGCCCCACAATGACGTACTAGGAACTGAACTTCTGTCCACTCTGCAACCCCCAGGGAAGGTTGCCCACGCTGGCCTGACCAAATAAAGATATGGCGACCGAGTGGGCAACAAGACAGCACTGCGACAGAGGCCCGCAGTATGGCGCACACACATACAAAAAGCGGCCCGATACATCTGGAACGAGGGCCAGGTTATGCGCGCGGCACGTGCGCAGAGGGGCTCTCTAGTTTTCCAAATCACCGTGACCAACCCAATCACCGGTTACTTGATAGACTGGGACAGTCGACTGGGCACGAGAATAACGTCCACTCAGAGGAATCTATCCTTACGCCACATCCGCGCATTCCTGCCTCAAATAAAACTCCCGATGCGCCAAAAAAACCTGACTCGGAAGGCTGGCAGCTGACGTGGCAACCTAGGCCATAGCAGGACTAAAGGGGAGGATACAACGGCTTCTCACAAATGTGGTCATTCTAACAATCACCCACGTGGCATCTGACCCGTCCTGATTGTGGCCTGGTACAAATGAAACACGGATGAGGTTGTCTGTAGCGCGCATAGACGGGTTGATCAGCTCTGTCACCTACCGTGCCCGAGCTCATATCTGATCGCCTTGACATTATCTTGCAATGGGAGCAACGTGGGTGAGAGAAGAGAGTGCGATAGATGCGGTGAAAGCCCGTCCCGCTGTAGCTCAGTTCCTGATACGCGCGGTGGACGTCCTCGTTTGTAACATTTGAACCGTTCTCATATACAGTAGGTGAGTTAACTTATGAAATGTCAACCGAAATTCCGAAATGCGTTTTCGTTTCGAAAAGATGAATTAAGTAGGATTTGTAAAACTGGTCAGTTACCTCAGGATGCCGGATGTCGAACGAACTTCCTTCCGGATGCATGCAAAAACTACTCTGTAAAAAACGACTACTTAATTAGCATGAATTTTTCTCAATGATTTAAGATGTCCAATTATATTTAATGGAAGTCATGCAGAAAAATATTCATTCTCCTGCTCATTCGGTAGACGATCACGTCTTCTAATTTTATACTCGAAGGAGGGACATAATTCGGTTTCAGAAAACATTCTTATTGTGAGACTTAAATACCGCGAAGTGGCCGTTTATAAATCGGCATGTCTCTGCATTTACCAACGTGGCTTGTAAAGTGAACAATATGGATCAAATCCACCGCCAAATTTTATGAACCCTATGTGGCCCCCCTTGAGTACCGTAGAGAAATGCGTGGTTATCCGTACGCGAAAAATATACAGTTTGTAATTTGAAAACCCTGAATCCAAGTGTAACCGTAGAGCAGGTTTAAAATTATTCGGGAATCGGAAAAGTTATTGAAAAACCATATTATCCTCTACCTTCGAGTATAAGATTGAAAGAAGACGTAATTGTCTACCGAATAAGAAGAAGGAACATTTTTATGCATGTTTTCCATGAAATAGAATTGGACATTTAGGGGCATCGAAAATCAATGAGAAAAATCCATGCTACTTATGTAGTCGTTTTTTACAGTGTAGTTTTGGAATGCGGCCAGAAGGAAGTTCATTCGAAAGCTGGCACCCTGAGGTAACTGAAATATTATAGAATTATGTTATAAGCCGATCAGTTTTCCAACCCTACTTAATTAATCTTTTCGAAACGAAAAGAAATTTCGGAATTTCGATCGACATTTCAGGAGTATGCGCACTTACTGAAAAGCTGCAATCCAATTCATTGTTTTAAGACAATCACACAAATGGAGAGCGTTACGGTTTGCAGTAGCGTAAGACTCGTAAATTCGCCCGGCACCATCACTTAGGAAAGCAAGTTAAATCAATGGAGAGGAGATTGAAAATATTAATGGGTCTCGATAGGGCAGGTCTGTTAACAAGATTCCTTTTATCAGTTACTGTAGGCGACCTTAGGTGGTGAAATTTCATTACAATGTACCGCGGCCGGGGATATAAAGAGAATAGATAAATGCCAAGAAAGAGCCTTACGGAACAGCCAAAGAGTAGCAGAAGGAAAAAAAATAAACAAACCGACGGTGTGAGCGGGCGCAAATGAGCACAATGGCGTCATTGAACTAAGTTATGAGAAACCAAAAAGTGCTTAGTAAGTGTGAGAGGATAAAAAATAAAATCAAAGCGATGACTGACGCGTCCAGCGCCATAGGAGGGAGGGAGGCAAGCAATCAGATCCCGAAAAAAAAAACGGTAATTATGGGAACTCCTCCTCGCTGACCATTCCGGAGTTCTCTTCAAAAGGGAAGCTTTGTAGGCCGAGACCGGAGGATGGCGCTGCTGCTGCTGCTGTTGTCGACATCTGATTGGTGCGTTTGTTCCTCTCCATAGTGGGCGGTGAAGAGGAGTGAAAAACCGGGGAGGAGATCATCAGCTTTTCAATGTACTGACCCAAGATTTGGTTCTCCGAGCGCAGATTCATATTCTCCTCTTTCACGGACTCCACACGTGCCGAGAGATCAGCCAGAGTGTGTTGAAGCTCCAGCACCTGTGAGAGCAGCAAGAGGGTAATGAGTGTGAGTGTGGATGTGTACGCGGGGGGGAAGGCAATAATGCGAGGCGACTGCAAGCGTGAGCTGCGCAAATTGTAGCGCACTCCCCAGATCCTCAACGGCCACCTACAAAACGCACTCACTAGGGCTGCTGTGAATCCTCCGCACATAGAGCCATTATGTGCGAAATGGCAAATAATAAAATAACCATGAAAAGAAGGCATCAGGGCGAGAAGAAAAGGCGTCAAGAGAGGGAGAGAGAGTGATGGTGTCCACCACCACCCGGTCGGTGCCAGACACAAGCTTTGCCTTCCTACAAATGATGGCCCAAAATCAAAAATGCAAAACCAAGGGAGAAAGAAGAGAGGGACGATGACGGCTGAGACAAGACGGTGCTGGGGGAGTGAATGAACAGGCGACAGTTGTGGCAGTATTTCATGCAAACGGAGCGTTGAGCGTGAAGAGCTGCCTGTCACGTCACAGACGGACAGACCTGGTAGCAAGAAAGGTACTGTATTAGGGTGGTCGACGTCAGAACCACCCAACTGCATTGGCGTCACGACGGGTCAGATTGGGAAGCCTTAGAGAAAAATCATTTGGCACATGAAACAAAGTTCTGTGGGAATTTCATGCCTGACGGGTAGATATGACTCGATTCATGATGAGATCCGCAATGTTGCAAACATCAATGCATATTTTGCATAAGATTTAGGTGAGGGGTCAAAATCCTCATAGCTTTAGCCACCTACTGAGACGGCAGTAGCATTCCATGTGGTTGAGGCAGAGATGTGCGGGAAAACTACTCCTGATCATCAGACCGATGTCGGTAATGTTGCAGCCTTTACGGGGTATCTTCAGCCAAAACTCTGATTTGAATAACCGCGTAGTTCCCATTCTATGGACAAATAATACGAGTGGTATAACCCTTAAGCCCAGCGCATCCAACATACCCCCAAAAATGTGCCAAAGAACATGTTCACGTTCGCGCAACCAACGTCACCAATAACGTTGCCCAGGTAAAGCCGTAACGCTCAGTAGCAGGAGGGGAAGTCACTACGATCGTTGACACACGCTCATAAAGCGTGGTCGACCGACCGCATGGCACCTGACTTTACCATTGCCAACACAGGAAAACGTCCGAAAATATACACCACAGAGATTCAGCAAATGTACTGCCCCAAAGGAGGAAGTTCGGTGAGAACGTCCCCAAATCATCCCCCCTCCCTCCTTCACCTAACGCATCTACCTGTCAAAATGCCAAAATTCGGAGCAAAATAAGGTTCAGAACGAGGTACCTATAGGAAAAGGGAATGGTATATCCCAGTCGCAGGTAAAGGCATACGTGAGATTTGAGCCAGAGTTAGCTTTTCATTGAGCAGGGCCCCTACTCTACACTATGGGTTCGCGGTATGTTGGCAAAGATAGGGATCTTTCGGTCACCGATCTATTTTGATGGTAGGATGCCATGCGAATAATTCCATCTCGGGTATAAACTGGGACATGGTCCTCAAAATCGGTTGTGCTAAAGCAGCTTCACTTTTAATGCAACAAAGTATTCGTGTGAGTGAACCCTGGCTGGACTGACATAATTGTGCACAAAGGTCATCCTTCTCCCGACCAATCGATACTTCAGCAAAATTTTAAATAAATTAAACAGTCGGATACGGGAAAAAGTATCCCCAGTTCTACAAATGGCCAAAAAACAAAGGCAGACAAAAGTAATGTCCGACCGACGGAACTCGGCCTCACGAAGACTACTGGACAAAATGCCGGGAAGAACGAGTAATGACACGATCCCTAGCGTAGGGCTACTTGCAATCCCTGTAAAGAAGACTGTCTCTGCCTGGAATGAATAGAGCACAGAATCTGGAAATGCGACATACAGGTAGCGTATTTGTGGTTGGCTGCAAAACTCGCGGCGTAACAACTGATTTTATCGCAGCCCCGGGTATTGCATCTGACAATTTTTGAAGGATATGAGTGCGCCCAGATTGACTGTGCCAACCAAATGGATGAGACGATAAGGCACAATCCAAAAACGGTCTGCACGTTTGGACAGATGGCTTCCCCTGCATCAGGTTCCAGTTCGAAGGGTGCAAACGACAGTTATGCAATTCCCCGTTGTCTGGAACAAGCCGATGACAGTGGATTTCAACGAGAGTAACGCGCGGTGAATATACAGACAGGAGAAGTGGAAATTTAGACCAGCTAAATAGGGAGCGATCAGAACCACCCCTAGTAGCATAACCATCATCAGCGGGAGGGGAGATGTAGGAACCAAAAAAGAACGCCAACAAAAGCAGTTGTGTAGGGACTCCATTCAAAGAGGGATAGGAACAATTTCTGGTCAGGAAGTGACATCACGGATTTTCCAAAAACTGACGTAAAATGAAATCAGCGAGGGGGGGGGGGTGGCGGCCACAAGCACACAGAATATGCATACATATCGGCGCCAGACCGGCCATAAAAACGGTCCTAGCCATCGCCGGGGCAACGTTCGTGACAAGCAGGGTCGCCTGTGCGAGCGCACGTCTTGGAGGACTTGAAAAAAACAACCCCAGAAGGAAGGTAGAGTGCCTACGCACAGACTGCATTCGAAATCTACAGATCCTGTTGAAAGGGAAAAATTTACAAGACTAGCTTTTGGATTCCGGTCTACTCTCTTATTTTAGAAACCCGCATCAGTAAAATATGATAAAACGTTATTCCGAGCCCATACATTTCAAATACATTAAGTTACCCCCTAGTTTACGAGTACTTTCTGAGAAAATTAGAAGGCCGCAATCTCAAAACTGGAGTATCTGCCGGAATGCACAGGGAGAACGCTGGGGTGGTACTGATGGGTCGAACTCCTTGCGGCTGTCACACGGTGGTAGGATATCGACGGAACGTGTGCATGGGCTTTGTGGCAGTAGTATAACGTGCAACCTAAGTATATACTTCTGGCTGCCCATTTGGCAGTTTATGAAAATTACGCGGTCGACTGCAGTTGATGAACTTCGGCCTACAGTGCGTGACCGATCTCATGAAATGTTGGGCGAAATTTTGAAATGTGTTTTCTATTAGGAAGGATTACTTAAGTGGAGTTGTAATACTGATTGGCATGCAGCATAACCCTATAACATTTCGGACTTGACAGGATTTCTGCTTTCGAATGCACTATTTTCTGACCTAAAGAAACCGCGATCTGAAAAAATGACTACTTATGTAGCATGCACTTTTCGTATCGATCTTCGATGGTCTTACGAATTCGAATAAATTTTGTAGAAAACGTGCATAAAATTTATCTTCTTTTACTCTTTCGATAGAAAATCACACTGTCTTCATATTTTATGCCTGAAGAAAGTGTATATTTAGGTTATAAAGAAGTTTCTAATTATGAAATTTTCCAGACCGTGTGATGCCCATAGATACAGCATCGTACATGTCCGTTTACCAAGTCTTCTCGTGAAATGCACAACACAGTCAGGCTCCATTGAAAAAGTTTACAAACTCTATACAGCATATTCTTGAAGGCATAGAGGAATATATGATTTTTCTTACGCGGAAAGCATGCACCTTGTAAACTGAAATCGCTAAACGCCAATACAATGGCAGATCTGGTTCAAAACTATTCGGGAACTGGAAAACTTTCTTAAAGCTTAAATATAAACTTTCTTGAGGCATAAAATATGAAGACAGTGTGATTTTCTATCGAACGAGTAAAAGAAGATATATTTTATGCACGTTTTCTACAAAATTTAGTTGAATTTGTAAGACCATCTAAAATCAATACGAAAAATGCATGCTACTTAAGCAGTCATTTTTTTGCAGATCGCGGTTTCTTCAGGTCAGAAAAGAGTGCATTTAAAAGTAGACATCCTGTCAAGTCCGAAATGTTATAGGGTTATGCTGCATGCCAATCAGTATTACGATCCCACTTAAGTAATCCTTCCAAATCGAAAACACATTTCAGAATTTCGGCCAACATTTCATGAGATCGGTCACGCACTCTAAGTATTTACATAAAATTTCAATCTGAGTCCTAAATAGACTGACTTACTCCAACTCAGAAATCCTTTTCCGAGGATATTAAAAAGCGGCAACAAAATATCAACAGGCTAGACGCTGCTTTCCTGTTTCACTGGTGTCAATCTTGCCCGTTATAACAAAAAAATGACATATTGAACTAGCAAAGGGCGAGTGGAGACAGCTGATATATTTTAAGGGGATTTAAGTTGTTCCAACCCAATACTTCGAGTCAACTTGATGGTGGTGAGAAAAGTGCATTAACATAATTTTTATCAGGCAATAAATGATCAATAAAATTCAAGGGCTGTTCGCAGTATCCATTCAAATAAGCAGTCATCAGCGCACTAGGCTAACGCCCCCCGCCCCCCTACCCAGTTGTGTCTATACGGCGTACGTCAAAGTATGCGCTGGTAAATTGGATATTTCCCTGAACCAGCCCATGCTCTGGAGGGTTTACACCTAAGTAAAAGGACGGGCGCACCCAGGAAACTCGACGCTGGCGGCAACTCAAACCTCTCGGGACGGGCGTGCCCCGAAGAGCGCAAGCAAGAACGCTTTGCTTTAATTTGATGCAGCCCAGGGATTGATTACACTGTCGTAAGAACTCTGACGTAGTCTGTGAGATCAAATACACAGAGATGGCAACTCCAACGACGCAGGCAGCAGAGGATGAGATATCACGAAGACGTGCATGCGCAATTAAAACCGACGGCAGTGAACAGCCACCTACGGGGGCGCAATTAACTACCGACGCAGGCAAGCCATTATCGCTGTAACAGCAGTCATTATGCGGTTAACGCGACTCTGCTCGCAAACAATGTTGGAGCGTCCTCCTGAGAAAATCGCAGGACAAGCAGGGTGGCCAACCCTGGCTGCCTCATCAAATTACTGCGACAGTCTCCCGGCTCCCAATCTTCGAAAATGGATAGCAGAGCAAATCACCAGAAAAAAAATCGGCCAGTAACGCTGTGACCCAAGCGAGCTCTCGTGACTCTGCAGTCTTGTCGAGGGAGAAGAAAGTCGGATGACAAGCACAATAAGGGTATGTGGTAAGTGTGGGAAACACGGATAAGAATGGGAGATTAGTAGGTGCACGCCGGTTCACTGGATTCCCGAAGCAAACAAGCATCTAATGAACGAGGAAGGATACGAGAGAGCAACCAGCAACGAGGTGCAGGCTCGGCAAAGAAGCGATGGCAGAAATGCGGACAGATTGATGCAGTAATGGTTCGGGCATATCTTACCGACATGCACTCAGTCATAATCATGATCAACATCTTGGATCAGAAACGGAAACATGCGCCGACGCACACGGGGCGCAGATGGACAGACGGTTTCCAGCGGATGTGTCGGAAACATTTCATCGAACCGAGCTTCATCAGTAAGGTTCACGCAGTTGCCCAGGTTGATGCTGAGGGGACGAGGACGCAGGCGGGAGGCCAGCCCCAGAGAAATCGGCGTAGAGCCTGGGAGGAGAATTCATCCAGGTAGCATTCGGTGGGGTCATTTGAACGACTAAAAAACTGAATGTCATTCGAGTCTTTCCTCCCTTTCTTATTGCTTTTTTTCTTTCATTACAGCCTCTTCTACTATTTTTTCTTCCTATTCATTCCCAGATGAGAGAAGGGCTCGAGAGAACGCTTAGCTAGTGATAAAACTTCAAATGTGTTATGATCCGGCCTCTTGGAATTCACGCGGAGCGTGTGCGCACTCGACTCTTGCCCCCAATACCAACGCGGCAGAAAAGGTGGGCGCGAATGGCCACGAAAAAGTGTATTAAGGAACTGTAAGTCAGGTCTACCTGGAAAAGTAACGCGTGTTAACAACATCCCACTGCGGTTCGCCTACATTCGACTCAATGCAATTCGAGACGAACTGATCGATTACTCCAATACACGGATCGATAAAGTTAGAAGGGAGCAGCCAATGGTGAGGCGCCACGACCATGCTGAAAGCGCGCTAGAGAAAACGCACATGCCCTGCAGTGATTGGCTGGTTTATGTTTTTGGGTGCAGCGCTCCCGACAAAATGTAATAGTTTTGGATGGCAGAGTGGGACGCCCGAAACACCACGTAATTCCATCGGTTTAGGCGTTCTGCACAGCAAGGAATAGGTTTAATTGGCTCTGTTTGTGGTCAGACATTTTCCGGCGGCATACAGGGGAACATATGCGAAGAAACATGTTTGAGAAATAGGCTTGAGACCTAGACTGCTCGATAATGAGAAAGGTGTTCTATCACCTAGTAGTGACCGCGCTTGTGGCATTTAATCGATTTACCGGTTCTTTAGCTCACAATGCGGGCACATTGGCATCCAAACGTTTTTCGTCAAGTTGGATACCGCCCTATCGAAAATTAAAATAATATACAGTAAGATGTGGTTATGTAGTCACACCTGATGGACACAGTACTGTTGACCTGCTTAATTATTTTGGGTTAGTGTGATTACTTTGGCATGGTGTTGCTGTGCGTTCTGTTCTGTTGGCGGCCTTGTTTCTTTGTTGTCGTGTCTACCTTTTTCGTCTCAATGGCGGTGGTCCTTCTTGACTTTCAGTCTGTCGTCTCCTTCCAACTTTCACGTTGGATGTTTTAGGACTAGGGTTCAGGGCTGCGGTTAAGGGTTTGGAGTAATGGCTTAGGGGTGAGGGTTCGGGTTTTCGATCAGGGTTATGGGCTAAGGGTTACAGTTTTGAATTGGGATTAGTGGCTAGAATGACTATTTTTCAGTCACTCAAAGTACAACTGACTTATATCCAGGAATTTTTAAATGCTGCAGAAGTGTCGTAGACCCAAGGCCGAAAAGGTTTACATGGAGCGCCTTCTGGGACCTCAAAATCGAGTTTTGCGTCTACAAAAATCGGCTGAGACTAGTGCTCATTCTACGAAGACCAATCCGTGAATTCAGGCCTAAAAATTGCAATCCAGAAATTGGAAGTATTCCGTGTCATAAAACGCAAAATAGTTTGCTTTGCCAAGCCGAGAACTGGCGCCTTTCTCTAACACGCCATGCAGTAGAAACCTGATGGTACGCAGATTGAAAATGCAAAAAATCTCCCATTTTCAAGATTGATGAGCCAAAAGTTGGAGGAAAACGGACTTAACTACTCCAAGTACGGCGAATGACGTACATTGGCGTTGCCAACGAGACCTTGGCGGTGGAAAAAACCAAGGAGATAGAAGTTTCTGTCAAGAGCAGATAGTTGCATCGGCCTTCATCTACGGCAGTGCGCACACATACCATAGATGAAAATCAAATAGGATGGGGGAGGCGACTACACTCTCTGGTGGTGGGAAACGGGCTACAAGTCGTTAGCTCACGCCAAGGTAGGGGACGGGGGGAGGGTGTTTTGACAGGCCCAATCGGATCCCGATTAAAATAAACGTCCTTTGGATGACAGCAGCCGCCTTGTTCCCACAGGACGAACTTTTGTGTACGCATGCAAAAAGTAATTCGACGTCATGGTGGGGGGGAAGGGGAAGAGTTGATCACTCTCCTAGCGGACGCAACAAATGTGTATATCTGGACCTCTTTGACCAATCAAACCAGAACGTTGGCGAAGAAATTCAAAAGGGCTGTTAGGTAACACAGTCAAGTGAGATAACCACACACGACTTAAGCAGAAACAAAGACGGAATTCGGAACCGTTTGAGCTAATATGAATCCGGTGGAGGAAAAAGGCAGCTAAGAGCATCGTGTCTGCTACTAAATGCTCATGCAGTCAGACGGACTGCAGCAGAAAATGTTTAAAGACTACATATATTCAACTATCATATGTCCTGTCCGGAAGTTCCAAAACTTAACAGGCGACAATGCCATCCTGCCACAACATTTAAACGTCACATCACACTTTTGCAGGAGGCTGAGAAAAGAGAAATATCAAGAGCAGGTTCTTGTGATTAGGCAACGCATCAGAAGAGCAGATCGCCGTTATTCCCGCTACATCTGCCCCTTCGCCGTCCTCTAAGCTAGTTTAAGGAAAGTTGAATACTTAGGTGATCAACCGCTGACAAATACACACACAGATCGGTGACTGTCTTAGAGGTAGATGGGGAGACAGAAATGCGAACGGTGGTGCTTGACGTGATTTGCGCGCAGTACGAGAGTCGCTTCCGACCACAACCTCTACAGTCAGATTCGGCGTTTCCGAAAGTTTGCAGCAAAAACGCGACGTCGTACAGAGAAACCGGAGAGAGAGAGAGAGGTTGGGAATTGGAATCGCTGTCACCACCACTCTAGCCACCCGGGTGACATTCACGCATAGTCCATTTGAAATTACTTCAGCGCAACCGTTGACTAAAAAGGTCCCGCCGTGGTTGTCTGCATTACGCCCTACCAGCTAAGTGCCTGTCTCATTTCGACTAGAAGCAGAGCAATCAGTGAAGTGCGTTGCAGACGCTAAAATTTACAACACATTGACAAAAGGGCTTAAAACAGTTCCCAAACACTCCCAAGGTTGAGGCATACGCTGAACAATTCGAAATTGAATCAACAGACGCGGCATAACGGCCCTGTCACCCGGCGCAAAACAATTACCTCAACATTGGTTGATTTTTGATAAGAATACTAGATCAAACAACCTACTCATTGACTGATGGCTACTGTTAGTTATCATGTCCGTCTTGTACAAGTGGCGTTTGCTTAAAAGCTGTTGTCAAAACATAGCGTCAGATCCTAAAATGAGAAATTAAGTTGGCCACCTATCTGTTGAACAATGACATGAATAGCATGTTGGAGAGTATTGGCTGTAAAATAAAAAATCTAAACACGACGCTATGAAGAGACTTCCAGTCATAGAGGCTCAGGCTAACACAACTTTCGTCATGGCGATTGTATGATTGTCTTCATTGTAGCAAGAAGCCCGTGCCTCAACACAGACCACTGAAATAAATCTAAAATAAGAATTACTAGAACAATTGTAAACTGGGTACTTGAACTAAAAATATCCTTTGTCAAAAGACTACATATGGCTAAAGGGCACATTATTGAAAATTACTGAGAGGGCCCTTCACGAGTCCTCCCCACGCAAATCATTGAAAGCAGATGGGAAGAATGCGTTCGTTGTGCATTGAAACTTAAGGACACCGATGGAAAGCCTCCGATACAGCGACTAGCCAAGCAAGGAAATATAACCCGAAGTAAACTCCTAAGCGGCAGAATGGGCTTTAGACATGTGGAGCTTCCCAGTCACCTATGCTAGCAACATCCCGTTTCACTCTAGATTTCTCCAGGGACACAATCGTATTTTACAGAAAGGATGCACTCGAAAGAAACCTACTTTATACGCTTTACGCGAAAAGCTATATCTTTCTCCCAGACTTTTTACCCAGAGGCTAAAATGGCTACAAAAGGCTCGCAAATACTAGATTTTTTGAGACGCAAATGTCATTTTGTAATTTAAATTTAATACTGCCCTTGGATTCAGTAATGGAGGCTGGTGTGACATCCTACACTGGGCGTCAATTAAAGTCTTCGTCGACTGGCCCAACAAGCAGCCCTCTTCATCTGCGAAATTCAAACCCACACGGCAGCAGTGAAGATCGATGTGCAGTGGCAGAAATGGGGAGTAGCAGGCAGTTTGTGGATGAAATACTAACTTACTGCTGCCTCAAATGCTGGGATGCAGCACGTTTTCGAGTAGACCACCCTCATGGGTTGCGGCACTCGCCTCACACGGACGCTGCACACCGTATTTTTTTGAATATTCGGGAACAATCGGGAGATGGCACCTAAAAATTCCGTTACCTAGAAATAATACCCTTAACAGTGGACTCAAACGCCTTCCGCAGGCCGACAACTGTTCTTCTGCGCTTTTAGTGTTATACATCGAAAATTCTATACATACAGTGAGTGACCGCGCAATCACGTTTTATGAGTCAGATCACGTGAGTGACCGACCTCATGAAATGTTGGCCAAAATGCTGAGATGCGTTTTTGATTGGGAAGGATTACTAAGGGGGGGATTGTAATACTGATTATTTTGCGGCATAATCCAGTAATATTTCAGACTCGGCAGGATGTCAGCTTTTTAATGCATCTCTTTTCCATCTCCTGTTTAAACCGTACTCGGTACAAAACGACTACTTAAGCACTGTGCATTTTCCACACTGATTTTCGACGGTCTTTTAAATTCAAATATAGTTTATAAAAAAACACGAGTAAAAATACTCTTTCTTTCATTTTTTTACTAGAAATCGTGTCAACGTCATAGTTTATACTCAAAGAAAGAGTAAAATTAGCTTTAAAATAAGTTTTCTAGTTCCCGAATAATTTAGAGCCTGATCGGCCGTTGCATTATCGCCTAGTGATTTCAGTCTACAAGATGCATGCATTCTACGTAAAGAAAACCACATATTTTTCTATGCCTTTGAAAAGACAATATATAGAGTCCATTAAAATTTCGCAATGTATGAGTACCATGTTCTACATTTCATGAGGAGCAGTCGTAAACGGACGGATGCGATGCTGTATGAATGGACATTGCACGGTCTCAGGAAATCGAATAATTAAAATTTTTAAATTTAATTATACTCATTCGAGTATAAAATGTGACGATGACACGATTTTCTAGTAAAAAATGAAAGAAAGAATATTTTTGCTCGTGTTTTTTATAAACTATATTTCAATTTATAAGATCATCGAAAATCAGTGTGGAAAATGCACAGTGCTTAAGTAGTCGTTTTGTACCGAGTACGGTTTCAACAGGAGATGGAAAAGAGGTGCATTAAAAAGCTGACAACCTGCCGAGTCTGAAATTTTACAGGATTATGCCGCAAGATAACCAGTATTATAATCCCCCTAAGTAATCCTTCCTAATCAAAAACGCATCTCAGAATTTTGGCCAACATTTCATGAGGGCGGTCACTCACTGTACATTACGTGATCTGACTCATAAAACGTGATCGCGCGAATTTGTACGATCGTTTCGGTGTACCTAGAGGTTGTTTATTTCACGTATTCGTCTAGCGCGTTTCGGGAAATGCCCTTTTTGCATGCTGAGTATGTTTCAAAGTAGATTTATTAAGCAAGTGTTCATACATTTGAGGGAACATATACGTTACCTTATATTCGGTTAATTTCCTAAACTACTATACCTGTCATAGACTATACCTACGCATCTGTGCGTGCATCTCTATGTAACGAGAGCAATCTAAAAATGAAAGTTTTATCAAACAAAACTTGCTGCTCCTGAAGATTTTTGTTCCGGGCAAATCGGGCGAAGCAGGATGTGAATAAGCACGCTATTTTAGAAAAGTAGATGGTTTATCGACTTTAAAAGATCCGGTTTGTAAATGTGTGATTTCACTTTTTAAACGGTAGTGATAAAACCTGCATGCAATCTCTTGTTCATGCGTACCGACATTTTCCTGCAAATTGCGAATACTCTATAAGTTTCCGTGAAAAGGCTGCTTACTGAATGGCTATGTTGCCTTTTTCATCACATGGTATGATGCCTTTGTATGCTTTAGCTTCCACTTATACGTAATTATGAAAAAAAGGACCAGCAACGCATTAGCAGTTTGAGAAATATCCTAGTATTTATATGACCAGTTCACTTACAATCGTAGAGCGGAGCCTAGATGGAAGCGAAAATTGCTCCAACATAAAGATGAAAGTGAGTTCCTTCGTCTACAGAAACAAAATCATCAGAACTTTTCAGGAAAGTGAAAATGCCAGCTAAACGTTTTAATTTTCCTACGCTTTACCCTGAAAACGGTAAGGTACATGGGCATCCTTAACGAACATATCTATCACTGACTTACGTTGTGGACGTTCAGTCCGATCAACGATGGTGTTTTCTGTCTAGGTAGGTCTATAAATATGACCCAAACGACCATCTGCATATAAATCGAAAGCCCAAAAACTCAATACTTCGGTAAATGCTTTAAAATGTATCTTAGTTTGAAGACTTTGATAAGCACAAAATACAGAACTGGTCTTCATCGGCAGTCAATTGGTAACACCCAAAACCAAAAAGCATGAACTGAACTTTCACGGATGCTCTGAAACCAGACGGACTCCTCCTTCACCAACAACAAAACAGTAGTTTTACGGAAGGAAAACTCTCTCGACACACTCAAATTGATATACTTATGATATCATCAGTCAATCCTACTCACATTGCCTAGTCATTGGCCGACAAGCCAACATGTGAACTAAGGAAAAATATATATACCGCTCTGATGCCCTTTATCGACGCAATCAGGCGAAATCGTTTGTCTTTGTCAAATGCGCCTCGAGTAATGCAAATATAGATAAATTACGGCAGATTCTCGTGAAGCCGCTTTAAAATCTACAGACTGTTGGCTAACTGCCATACTTTATATCAAACTAATTCTTTAAGAATGCACTGAAGGACTATTTTCAAAAGTTGTTCTACTTGTGCTGTTTTATTTGTCCAGTTTGTTTTTAGGATAAGTTTTATGTACTTGTACAAACTTATATTTACCGATTTGACGCAATCTCTGGAGTTTTCGGCATTTCCATTGTTTCAAAACGGTATTTCTGAACAGTGTAAAATCACTTTTAATGGTTCTTCTTAGCTTCCGCTTCACCAAAAGTTGTTTATTATCACCGTCGGTTGCCGGGTAGTCAAAGATGTCTCGTAAATTTTGGCGCATCTCATGCATTAGGTCACGAGGTGTAAGTCTACCTGTGTGGGTATACGTCTGGATTGTGGTCATGATATTTCAGTCACATATTTTAATTGAAAAAGAGAACCTCGCTGCAACAACTCAGTGGATTTCAGTAGCAGGAGGTGTATTAGTGTTTAACTGTGCGAGAGGCTCTGTCCGCCCATATCTATTGTAAAGACTAAAAGCGCGTCCAAACCTTCACTGTGTCAATGAAATGAGATTTTTATTCAGGAGGCAGGTTTATTCAGGAGACGATTCGCAACTTTATGACAGTTCGCCTGCCGTGAACTACTATGTCCATCATGTACCCTGAAGCATGGCTGACGCAGAGAGGGCAAAATGCGCGTGAGTTAGTTTGCAATAGTAGTAAGCTTGCGCAGCATCTACCGCACTCTCTTATACACCACCTGCCCCAACCCGATATCAAGACAGTCATAATGACCGGAGGTGACGTCGAGTGAAGTGACTGCCAGATGTAAGACGGTCTAGGCAGAATGGTATTGCCGACAAAGACAAGGGAAACTGGAATGGCCATTTCTGGCTTATTAGCCGTCTTCAGCCAGTCATACCCAACCCCGAAGTGTGGAACACCCGAGGCTCGAACTCGCGACCTGTCGGTTTAGAAGTCCACGCCTCTCACCACTGGGCCACGAGCCCGTTGGGCCCCCTACCATTGTATATTCCCAATCGAAAACCAACAGGGCAACAGGCTCGTGGCCCAGTGGTTAGAGGCGTGGAGGTCTAACTAACAAGTCGCGAGTTCGAGGCTCGGGTGTTCCACACTTCGGGATTGGGTATGACTGGCTGACGACGGCTAACAAGCCAGAAATGGCCATTCCAGTCTCCCTTTGTCGGTAGTGCCATTCTGCCTATATCATGCGCCGCTGCGCGGCTGCTAGTTGGGTTCGAGAGCCCGTAAGGCACAACGGAACGAGTGAGGTCCGTAGCAACGATCGGTGAGCCCTCCTACCATAAGACGGTATGTCTACGCATGCCACACATAACCTGGTCACCAACACAACACGTCAGGTTTTTGTGTAGACTGTCCATACGTGTTGAGATGACTTCCAACCAATCAACACCGGGGCCTCACTAAGAAGACAGACAGCCCACCCCGCAAGGGATGCGCACCCAGCGTTTCGGTTAGAAACAGCAGAGTGGCTGCGCAGAAGACGGAAGATGAGATTAAGTCAAAATAATTGCCCGCACAGGACTTTAAAATTCGATGAGAATTCAACATATAGATAGAACTCTGAACACTGACGCACATTAGGTGAGTGTGGGTGGTAGTGGGAGACAATTTAGTCTCTCAGTCGACGACTTCTTGGTTACCCAACCTTGGAGGGTGACTGCCGAGGCTAAATGCAGGGCCACGTGTCACCCTTCTGGGTCAAAAGGTCTGCAAGCGCGTGCTATGCCAATATCAGAAAATCATGGCCTTCACAGCCTTCTCTGTGCTGGTAGTTTCCTGAGACTTGGTCGCCTGCCGGTGGATGCGCGTGAGTGTGCAGGTGGTGGGCATGGCTGCCCAGTCATCCTCGTCCTTCTGGCTCCTTTTGGGGTATTGTTGTTGGACAAGTGTACGTTGTAGACCAGGTGTGGTAGCACGCCTAGGTGCGGGTCCGGCCGTACCAGCCACCTGAGTCTTTCCCGGATCCAGAAGGGGAGGGAGGCTTGTGGAACAGAGCGCGGAAGATGCTGCGCAAGTCTACTATTATTATAAACTAATTCCCACACAAGTCACCGTGCCCGTTGCATCTTGCTGTGTAGCACACGGTGGACATCGTCCGAATAGACGGTCGAACCATTGGGAGACAATTTGGACTACCCTGTTCATGCGTGACACCCACGATCCAGCCGCGAATAAACTACAACACTGTGCGGAACGGCCACATAGCTGTGGGTGTGGGCAGGGAGAGAGAGCTGGGTGCTCCACAAACAAACTATTCCACCGTCTGTACAGTAGTGAACTTCGCCACTAATGGCGGTCGAACTATCGGCAGATCCGCCATTATCCACTTTGCCCTGGGCGAATGGGAAAATTTCCAATATCCGACTTTGTCAAATACCTGGGGACAATTAGCTAGAAAGAGGGGAGGGGGCATCGTCAATACGCAGGTTTGTCAGGTCCAGCTACAATGTCTCAGTTGGCAGGGCGCCCGCAACGAGTCTACAGCTTCATGCCATCTCGCAGCGCACGTTTTTTGCCATCACATCTAGAAGAGGTCTACAAACTAAGAGATATCGAAAACTGACATAGACGCAGGTCCAGAGGGCAAATTTTACACAAGAAAAATTCGCTAACATCACCGCAACCAAGAGGCCCTCACACGTGGGGCCTGACCTCAGTTGGGCTGCCCGTTGACCTACTTTCTGCCCACTAGGCGCTTCCACAGATGGAACGATCCTGGGGTGAAAGTTCGTTACGACATATGCAGACTTTCGGATCTGACGGTGTTATAGAGGGGCGGAGGTCTGAGGTCTGGCACGGTGACAGCTTTGTAAAACGTCCATGGTGGCACTGCGACACGACGACAGCGAGGTGCCATTAAGGAAGTTGGCTTGTCACAGCTGCCTTGCGGTTGGGTTCTTGAACTAAAGCGTCAGCCGCTACGTGGTCGCCTGTGGGGCTCTAGATTGAGCCCCAAAGTACAACGTGACTAGCCAGCCCGGTAATGCAATCGATGGGTGCCCCTCTACCATAGAGGAAACAACCTCGAACAAACGATCCTAGCGGTAGCTGGGGGGGCCCTGTACTCAAAAGTGCCAAACAACCTCATAAACGACGTGTGATTCAAGCACGAAAAACCTCAAATGGCCCAATTGCAGGATGGAGGTGCGCGCTTCAGTTTCGACTTGGTGATTGGTGACTTCAGTCGACACAGCGTGAAGCTGCTGACCAATGGCGAAGCGCCTTAACCGATACTCTGTGGCCAACGAGTTTGGGGTCATGTCCCCAGCTCTTCTCAGCTAGCGATTGGCCCGCTGACGACTACCAACAAGACGGAAATGGCCATCCCCGTGCCACCTAGCTGCCCTCGATCAAAATGCTCGACTACCCAGACGATCCTATCTGTAACAAAAGGTAGGCGGAAACTGCTGATTGCAATGCAAAACGTCGACGACCATCGCAAAGGAGCAGTGCATGGCGATCTACCAAAGACGGGTTGTTCAATTAAATAATAAACAAAGAACACCTCTCACGTAAGTGGGAAGTGTGTGTGCCTCGGCTCCTTCTACATGTGGCTCCTCTGCTGCATGTATGATTCGAACCTGGGACTATCACGGAGCACTAAGTGCCGTGGCTTGAAAGGTTGCCGGCTGACGATGGAACACAGGCCTCGCAGTCAGCCCTGTTTGTTTTTTGTGCGGAGTGGCGGACTGGTGGATTACCTACGCCCTTTCCCACCTGCGGTCTTCCTGGCTGTCTTGATACGGGGTTCAGGAGAGGGGGGGGGGCGGAGGGAGCGCAGCAGATACACTAATGTACGCGCAAGTCGCCGTCCCTGCTCCCACTGTGTTGTGCAGCACATAGCGAACATCGTCAAAATCAACAGTTGGGCTGTCAAATAACAGTGTTACAGTAGGAACTAGAACCCTGACGTAAGCAAATATATTCACAGTAGGCGAAAGACACTGCTGGTAGATGCCGACCAGTGGAACGTCCGTCAGACGACCGTCTATTTAAGTTTCACCAGGTTTCCGCATTCTCATCGATACTTCCGGACGAATAAAAACGCCGTCATTGGTCGTGGCAGAGCCTTGTCTTAGGCCAAATAAACGGTCGCCTGATGGACGTAACACCTGGTCCACAACAAACACTGGCCAGGATTTTACACCTAAGAGGAGGAGGGGGACCTCGAATCCCACACAGTGGGAGTGCCATAGAGGCCACATTAAGAAGAAGCCATTGCAGCCTGACTCGTAATCCACCAGTCCGCCGCACCGCACAAAACACAAACAGGGCTGACTGCGAGGCCTGTGTTCCATCGTCAACCGGCAACCTTCCAAGCCACGGCACTTGGTGCACCGTGATAGTCGCAGGATCGGATCACACATGCAGCAGAGGAGCCACATGGAGAAGGAGCCGAGGCACACACACTTCCCACTTACGTAAGAGCTGCTTTTTTATTTAGTATTTAATTGAACAACCCGTCTTTGGTAGATTGCAATTCACTGCTCCTTTGCGAGGGTCGTCGACGTTTTCCATTACTATCAGCAGTTTCCGCCTACCATACGTTACAGGTAGGATCGTGCGGGTAGTCGCTGCTAGGTATCAAGGAGAAACATTGGTGCCTGATAAATAAAGCGTCCGTTTTCACAACAAAGCAGTGTGGCTTGAGTGGGTGCCTCGCTTAAGAATCAAATCGCGACCCTACGGGGGACAAACAGGATCGTACATTTTTCCAATGGGCAGAAGGCGTCCCACAAGGGCAGGACGTAGCACGCGAGTGTGCCGTTTACTTAAGAATGTCAAGTTTTTACCACCAGGTACCATTAAAAAGCCCAAAAAGTTCACAGAGGAAAATTCACAGCGTTCATGGAGGCGCGCTGACAAAAGTGGCCGGCGCGACATTTTGCATGCAACTACCAACCGCATGCATATTTCCACGGCTAAGACTTTCCCACACACACAGCCTCGCAAACTCGGATTTCACCAACTAAAATCATCTTTTCCTGATCGTCCGGTCTCACGGTCTAGGTGGAAAGCGGGACTCCAGAACGCCCGCGGACGGCCGAGGGAAGGCACTCTCTCTCCCTTTCTCTCTGGTTCCGTTGCTGTCGTTAGGTAAACATGGCATATATTGCGGTTTCGTCGGCGGAAATTTGGCCCCGTCGCAGGTGGCATGATAAGGCGAGACGTGGGGTGAATCAGGGTGAGAAAATTGGTTAAATTGAGTAAGGCTCCTATTTCAAGCAATTATGATTGTAGGTGGGAGTCCTTGTACAGTACCTAGCCTGCCTTACGATAGATTAATTCGGAAATATTTTTCGTCCACAGAGGACTACTCAGGTGGAATTCTAATAAAGATCACCGTGAAACATAATCTCTGGATATTTCAGTCGCGAGAGAATGATTGCTTTTGAATGAGCTTCTTACTGGTCACCTGAAAAACCCAAATCCGGTAAAAAAATGGCTATTTAAGTAATGCTAATTTTTCCAAACAATGTTCGACGCTCTTATATACTCAAATACATCTTATAGAAAAGATGCACAAAGAAGTCTCTCTGTACTCATTTGGTAGTAAATTGCGTCTTCTTCAACTTACGTATGTAGAGGGCATGTCCCGGTGTAAAAAAGTTGTAATTATAAGATTTTTAAAAGCGTAGAACGTCCAACCATACAGCGTCGTATCTGCCCGTCTACTGATGCTCCCTATGAAGAACACGACATTGGCAATATTTAAGCTTCCTTACATGGAAAGTATGTAGCATAAGGTTGGAAAACCCTAAGTCCAGATGTAATTGCTGGTCTGGTTCGAAAGTGTTGGAAAACTAAAAAAAAGTGTTTGGAGACCTAAAGACATAATTTGCTAACCAAATAAATATAAGAAAAAATAATTTGCCAATGTTTCAATAAAAGATGCCTCGAGAATATGCGTCGACATGTGCGAAAAATTTATACGGTGTAAGTAGTCGTTTTCTATCAAGTGCGGCCTTTGCCGGGAACGAAAAAGTGCATTTAATAGCCAGTATCCTGGCATGCCTGAAATGTCTTGGGATTGTGCCGCATGATAAACAGTATTACAATCCTAATAAAGTAATCTCTTCTAATCGAAAACGTGTTTCAAAATTGCAGTAAATATTTTGTTATAGGCCAGATACTATATTTAAATTTGTCACGATACTTTTCACGCACACACTTGAGGAGAAACGAATGCTGAAAAACGGTGAATAAGAGGCACAGTTGACATGATGTCAGCATGCTGGGGCGCGCACGCTTCCCCAACAGGGTGACGGCTTAACACTGCCTGTCAAAATTTATCTGATCACATCTGACATTTTTTATAGTGGGGTTTACTATACTTGTGACGAGATCCAACAATAAGATAACTTGCCTTATCCGCGGCGTTTGGGTCTGCGTTAAATCCATTTGGAAATGGGAAGGTGTTGCGGGTAGAAATGCTGCCGAAACAAACAACTGTCCCGCAGTCAGCGGTTAACAGTCGGGCGAATAATGCCCCAGGTTCTGCAATCGACTGCTCGCAAGTCAATCCCCCTAAAGTCTAATCGCATCCGCAAGATGAAGGCGGGTATGAAGTGCGGATCCGCTCAGCTGCGTAATTCTTTCAAACAGAGGTAGTTGCCCTCTGTTCCACACTTCGGGCTTGGGTATGGCTGGCTGACGACGGCTAATAAGCCAGAAATGGCCATTCCAGTCTCCCTTCTCTTTGTCGGTAATACTATTCTGCCTATATATCGTTGCGCTCTGTGATTGGAAGACGAGGTGGCAAGCATACGTAGCTTTCGATAAATTCTCGTTGGGCCAGTACAATTATATAGGAACGGGGTAGAAGTAAAACCTGTCAGTGATAAGAGAAATCGATAAAAGTTCTCCTTGAAACACAGGCGGCGTGCGGGAATGTGGGGGAGGGGCAATAGCAGTCAGTGTCAGGGTCGGGGTGAGAGCGGAAGGGCGCGGGAGAGTTGTAGCATTAGTCGACCTTCGACCACCGTAGGCGCGGAACCTGAACGTGGTTCTTCTAGGCGCACAAGATTGGTTTTCGCAACCTCATGGCGGCCGCCTCTGCAGTTGCTAACAGGCGCTGTCCCAGTGGTTTAGGATAGCTCGATGGGACGTCATCGACACCCCTCCACCTCCCCCACATTCCCACACCCAGCCTGTGTTTTTAGGCGAACTTTAATCGATTTATCTTATCACTGACGTGTTTTTACTTCTACCCCCTTCCCATATAATTGTACTGGCCGGACGGGAATTTGTCGAAAGGTGCGTATGCTCGCCACCTCGTCTTCTGATTACTGCTATGGCACTTTTCGCAGCTCTGTGACTAACGTCGATGCTGATCCACAACTTTTTGTAGCCTTTTTGTGTTGGTTGCACAGGTTGACATGCCTGCCAACCAAGCGCGAGATTATACCAGAAGTGGTCTGTTTTGCCCACCTCGTCGACAAGGTCCTGAGCAGGCGTTTTGTAGATAAGACGCACTTAGGAGATGTTAATCTGGCATCCATAGGCTGTGGACTCCGCAACAGATACGGGTTTTGACAGAATGCACAGGTACGTTGTGCTCCCTCTTTCATAATGAGACTTGATTTAGGGGAATCTGCGAGTTGCAGCTGATACATAGTCTAGTTTTTGACATGGCAAAGTTTTTAATACTAATAATTAAAACAGGAAAGGGTCTGACTACCCTCTCTGACCAAGACACACACTTTGTCACTGATCGGGACGCAGTGAAATTATGTTACCCAGGAAGCGAGCGCTTCTCAGTCGACATAGGCTATCAAGAGGCTGACCCGGTTCTGAATGCATAAGCGCCATAAAGACCACATTAAGAGGGAGTCACTGCAGCCTGACGCAGTTCTAGAGGAGACAGTTGTGTGTGCCACAGAATAGACGATAGGCGCGTTTAAGCGGCACCTAAAAGAACTGCAATTCGCTCTGCGGGGTGGGGGTGGCGGAACCACAGCTTCCAAACCTGCCCCACCCCAACCCCGCCGCTTCGAACTGGCCCCGGTGGGAATTGCATCTTGATATCTGATCTCCTCGCAATCCTTCAGTGTCCACGCGCGAATCACGACCCACCATCTCACAACTACAGCACCAGAGGGGGCAAGAAGTAGGGAAGAGAAGGTTGGGAAGGCGGGAGAGGGGTTGCTCAAACGTCCAATTCTTTATGAGCTCGGTGAGCGTGTGACTACGAGCGCCACGCAGCGGAACGAGCAGCGAAAATAACGCCGGCGGTATGGCGACAGGTATTTCCGCCGATCAGTAAGGGGGTCATATGGCGCGCCTGCACCCTGGGGTGCAATAAAAAGTCTGAACCACGGCGAAGCCTGCAACAGGACTGTACTAACATGAAACAAGACACTGCATTGTTCTGGTTGAGAGATGCGACGACTGGCGCAGAGGGGGAAGTCGGGTAGGCGAGACGACATGCTTCATCGCGTAGGCTGGGAATCAGGGCGAAGGCGGCCCGAGATTCAAAGCGAGCAGAGTCAAATGGCCTTCTGAAGGAAGCATGCGTAAACAGGGGGATGGGAAGGCAAGAATGGGAGCATGCTTTTTGGTCTCGTTTCGCCGTTCCCCTCAGCCTTCGCTGTCCATGTCCACAAGATGGCTCAGTAGGGCTGCTAAAATACTACTCAAGAAAAACCATGTGTCCCATGGCTTCCGGTTTCGTGACAAGATACAGTTGGGTCCGCTGAATGAAAAAGAGCGGCGTAATCGAAGATGGCGCCTCAGTTAGCCTATAACGACAGCAGACTTTCATGGCATGTGAAGCCGTCACCCCTACTTCAGCCAGCGCCTTCGGTCATCCTGACGCTGGCCCGTCACGGGGTCCAGGGAAGGTGAGGGAGGAGAGAGAGAGTGCGATAGGCGCCTCGCAAGACTGCTATCACTATGAACTAATGCACGCACAAGTGACCATCCCAACACCGTGGGGCGCGCACGGCGGATATCGTCGTTTTTGCGACGGCCAAACTGAAAAGTAGCCTTTAAAGGGAGATTCCGCATGAAGGAGACATGGGGCGTCTGTAGCTAACGAAATTAAAGATCCTCCTCAATGCAAGATACATGCGAGGGGAACGTAAGCACAGTATAAGCCTTGGAGCAGTTCCCAGCTTTTCTTGGTGCAGGTATCAATGAGTAAACTGAGAACTGGATATTTGAACAGGCGTTGTAAGGGGCATCAAGAGTAAATAAGATGCTTTTCTTTTCTTTCGAATGCAGTGGAAGTGGTGAAGTGCATTCGAATTCTGCATTTTTAACGCAAATTTTATCCCGCGACCCTCAATTACAGAGAGATACTCGAAGGACAACAGACAGCTATGGGGATACATTTGCGACAGTGGAGATCTTACCCCATTCGAAAACTTAATAATACGAACAAGCGCACTGTTAACACGACAAATAAGAGGGCAAGATGGTGGTTGACATGTTACCACGCCTCGATCTTTGGCAAGCAAACAGCAGGCGACGTACCTCATTAAAAATATACTGAATTTCAACATGTTGCCCAGGTTAGAGGATGCCGCATTTTAAATGCACGTATTTCCGGTCTCACGAAATACCACACTCAGAAAACATTACTATTGAAACTGTATTACTTTTTGATGTCTACATAAATTCAAACCACCTTCAGGGAGGCATGCACAAGACCATCCTTTTCATACTAATACCCTGCAAACAGTGTCTTCTTAAAATTTTATGTTCAAGAAAGCGATCCTTTTGGTTTTAAAAATGTTTCAATTCTAGAACAATTTTTAGCCCAACCTGCGTTGCGATTTGTTTAGGACTACCAAACTACAAGCTGTGTAGTTTTCATTTGAAGACAACCACACATTTCTCTATTTTATTTAAAACAGACTATCTGGCGCTCAGATAATCTTACGTTGTATATTTCTAAAGGACCGTCAATAAGCAAACAGACGTGATTCCACTTGAAAAAATCTCAAAGGTCCTAAGTATTAACTTTAAAAATTGTAAGATACCTTCTTGGGTCGAGATATAAGATATAGTCTGCCACATAATTGGCACAAGGAAGGACGGTTTCCTGCACTTTATGATATATACTTAAATTTACAAGAGCGGCAAAACTCATAGAAAAGCGTCATACTACTTAAGCATTCATTTTTTGCTGGATGTGAATTTTTTAGGCGGCCGGAAGGACGCGCATCCGAGAATCGGCCGCCTGCTGTGGCATTATGCTGCAATATAATATTACAACCGCGCCTAAGTAAACCTTTGGAACAGGGACCATATTTCAGGCATTCAGTCAATGTCTGGCGAGAAACGCCACCTATCACATAGCCCGCAAAAGCTATCCCCTTTAGCAAGGAGTGTGCGCTCTTATTATCTATCCCAACATTTTCGACCAATATGCATCTAAACGGGTAAGAGTAGCAGATGGCTGCTTATCGGGATGGAATTCCGGTCTACAAAAATAAGTTACCGCAAGAATAGCAGCAAGGTTCGACGACGCCCTCATGCACTAAGCTGGGAAACCGCTGTTTGCTTTTTGCTCGAAACTATAATTTGAAAATAAAGCACACTTGCAAAGCGCCTCCTGGTGAAGTGTGCTCAAAGCAGACCTATCAAGATTCATTTTATGCAGCTGCGGCTGCAGGTCCAAGAATAAAAACGCATTTCCCGCCTGTATGGCTTCCTCACATTTCCCATGATTTGTCGCAGCAAACGTTTCCGTTCACAAAATGGCCGTTACGAAAGGTCTCAGTCGTAACCTAGAACTGTAAGAGGGTAACGTCTGCTTGATAATCGTTTGGTGGTGGAAGGTATCCACCGGCGTCCTCCCCCGCCTCCGGTCTTCTTGACACCGGGTCTAGGTGAAGGAGGTGGAGAGTGTGGTAGATGCTGTGCAAGTCCATATTCATTATAAACTAAATTACGCGCAGGTCATCATGTCTGCTGTACCTTACTGTGCAGTACACGGTGAACATAGTTGGAATCGACGGTCGAACTGTCGGTAGGGACAGAGAATGCTGATACTGATCGGGGCTGGACAGAAATATAACCACCTCATCTGAACTCAACGCCCAGACCGCACTGTTTACCATAAACGCGGCAACATGCAACACAATTTCAATTTCTTGTTGAGTGCTGTTTGGATTGCCTGCGAGACGCTCTAACCATTGAATCGGGAGGTCATTTCTGCCTTCGAGTGCCTAAGAACCCCACAATCGAGCCCCAAAGCACAACTGGACGAGTAGGACCCCGTTATGCGACTGGCGAGCATTTTTCGACCAAAATGTATCATTTTCCAGAGCAGATAGTCAAACGTCTGTTAAATAATTGTAATCCAAAAAATGACTAGAATGAACATACTGTAAAATCATACGCGATGTCGTTAACCGGGCGCAGACGTCTACTCACGAGAAAGTAGGTAGCAACCCCGTATACGTGCACTTAAACGGGTGGTAGTTATACCTCAGTCTTTCTTCGGTCAGAAACTTGCCTTAAAAACAGTGTTTTTCTGTCAATGATATGCCGAATGTTCTTCCCTTAGCAGGGACCAACTTCGCCACTACAAGCCTGTAATAACTAAACGACACAACGGAGATTTGGCAGTCCGATTGCCTCCATGGGGCACACGATTTCTGACTGAGTGGGTTTCGCATTTCTACGGCCTGCGTTAACACAATTGTTTTTTTTTTTTTGAGCCATTGTGTCATTTTAAGTTAAAATAATGGCGACATTCCTCTTAAACAAAGGAACACACCCGTTGCGCCCTGCTTCAACAATACAAAACGTACTGTCCTTTTTTCATCAACTTGACTGACTGAAGACGGGATTTCGCGAAGCTGAATTTTGGACCTAGCGAAGGGAAAAAAGCAGTTCGAATAAATGGCTTTTTTGAAAAGTACAGAACAACCATGGGTGCGCATCTCGGGCCAAAGGTTCGGGACAGATGCTGCTGTAATTTGATCAACGAACGCGATTAACCCCGGTGGGGGGGGGAGGAGGAGACGCAGAGAGAACGAGTAAAAACTGGGTGGGATACTTGGTGGATGAAAATGTCGTAAAATGCTCAAATTGCATCACTGTGCAGTGCTGGTCGTCCCAACGGAGACAGCCATCCCGGTCTGTCGCCAGTCACCAGACAACTGAAGACTTAAGTTGAGGAAAATCCAAAACCTCCGCTCTTAAGCCTAGACATCCAGTGAATAGTTGACCTCACATAACAGCCCCATTGATTGGACGCAAACGCAACAATTCCAATAGTTATAGAAGTAGAGCTTCACAGCGCCCGTTACTGACGGTTAAAAAATCGGATATTATCCTTCAAGTTTCTCCTGCCTTTGCCGCCAGTGCTTCATGCCTATCTAGTAATCATTAGTATGCGATTACTTGCAGTAGGTGGGCTAACTCATGAGATGTCAACCGAAATTCCGACATGCGTTTTCGTTTCGAAAAGATTAAGTAGGCTTGTGAAACTAGGCCGCCTGCAACATAATTCTAAAGTAATCCAGTTTTAATTTTATGAGCTCCATGTGTTCTTCTCTTAATACCTTAATGAAATGTATGGTTTCCCGTACGCGGAACTTATACGGCTTGTAGTTTGGAAACCCTGAATACAACTGTAACGGCAGGTCGGGTTCAAAATTATTCGGGAATTGGAAAAGTTTTTGAGAAGCAAATTATACCCTTCTCTGGAGTATAAAATTGGAAGGAGGCGTCATTTTCTACCGAATGAACAAAAAATGAATATTTTATGCGGCTGTGCGGCTGCTGGTTGGGCTCGAGAGAGAGTCCATAAGGCACAACGGAACGAGTGAGTTCCGTATGAACGATCGGTGAGCGCCCCCTAACATTGTATATTCCCGATCGAAAAACCGACAAGGCAACGGGCTCGTGGCCCGGTGAGTAGAGGCGTTGACTTCTAAACCAACAGGTCGCGAGTTCGAGGCTCGGGTGTTCCACACTTCGGGCTTGGGTATGGCTGGCTGACGGCGGCTAATAAGCCAGAAATGGCCATTCCAGTCTCCCTTGTCTTTGTCGGTAATATCATTCTGCCTGAATATTTTATGCACGTTTCCCATGAAATGTAGTTGAATTTTTAAGAGCATCGAAAATCAATGAGAAAAATGCATGCTACGCAAGTAACCATTTTTACAGAGTATAGTTGTGCATGCAGCCGGAAAGAAGTTCTTTGGAAAGCTGACATCCTGAGGTAACTGGATTGTTATGGAAGTACGCTGCACGATTATTAGTTTTACAACCCTACTTGAGTAATCTTTTCGAAACGAAAACACATTTCGGAATTTGGGTTGACATTTCACGAGTTAGTCCACTTACTGTACATGTGCCTCGACCACCGCTCCAATGGCAAGCCTTGACCGTCCATTTTCGTCCGGTGTCCTTAAAATCACTCGTTAAAGGTAGTGGTAAACATGCGTGATAGAGAGACCCAGTTGAGTCAATGGGTGGGGCTGGGAAACACTGAATGCTATGAGGGCTTTTAAACGCCGAAAAGTGCCGTATCAATGTTCCAGCCCAGGGTCATCCCGTAAACGTGAACACGACCAGTTTGACAGTACTTGGAGTTGATGCTACCGCAGTACCTGCATACAGCCATCACAGAGAAAAGCCTGACCGCTCTTTCAGGAGGAGTTCAAGACAGTTGTCCAGGCACACGGACGGTAGTCCCCGAGTCACCTTGCACAGTCGACACTTGTCCCGTCAAAGAATCGTAGAGCGGATAAGGCATCGACCCCCGAGAGCTGCAGGTCCACCCAATCATCGCGAAGGCGGCACGCCCACTTACTCCTTACGTGGGGGCATAAATGGACTTTTAGAGTTCACTGGACGATCCAGATTGACAAAACAGAGGGGTCCGTTTTTGGTCAGTCGCTCATCTAGCTAAATGCAAGAACTATAAAAACCCTGTAAATGCAAAATCTCTCGTTGCAGTTAATGTCACTTGAGAGCTTCAGTTGAGCAAATGAGAACCTAGAAGACCACACCGGAAATACTGAGTGTTCTCTACAGACTAAAGTGTTTTTCTTACAGGGAGAACGGGACCTTATTTTGTACCTGCACAGACTACCTTTGGTTTGTGACCGAGTAGCCGCCAACTGCGTGCGCCAAATATACTTAGGTACGCAAACGCATACGAATACACCGACTTGGGGAGGGA